>SKCR01000120.1:0-223442 GCA_019454045.1 Zanthoxylum bungeanum
TTTTACGGTATATAATCCGGTCAGGATATGAAATTTATACCATTCTCACATATCATATATTTCCTATAGATTTTGAGTTGTAATTTTTTAAATAATTTTAAGAAATTTGGTTTTAAGTGTCAATTTATGGATATATTAATAAATCATAATATATATTTAAAATAATTTTGTATAAGAATACTATAATTATAATTTTATTCTTTTATAATTAATTATTTTAATGAATTAAAAATTATGTAATGACATTAATGGTTTTATAACAGGAGCAAATATGTCAAAAAGATAAAATAATGAAAATTATAGGAGGATAAGTGATTATTAATATACACAGGTTTCCCTTATTTATTTTTATTTTTTTATAATTTTCTTTTTTGGAAAGGGCTTCTAAAATTTATTTGCACAACTAGGAATTCACTCCCCTTTCCATAATATTAAGAAAATAAATTAATAAACACAACCTACTCTACTCTGTCCTTTGTTTTTTGGTCTCCTCTATCTTGACCTTTCTTTTTTATTATATAATAATAATAAACAAAGTCCTTTCCCAAGAAAATTGCCTCCAGAACAAACAAGTCTCCTCTATCTCTCTCTGTTATTCTCTTAGTTTCTGTGTTTTTTTTTTTGAGTCTTTTGCTTTTATCAAAACAAAACTGAAAGAGATGACTGATACTGGTGGATTAGGAGAAGGAGAAAAAAGCGTGAGCCTTGATCTTCTCAAGCAGAAGATGGCTGAATTTGCAAAAGAAAGAGACTGGGATCAGTTTCACAGCCCTAGAAACCTGCTTTTGGCTTTGGCATGTCTTCTTACTCCTTTTTTATCTCTTTAATTTTTATTATTGTCTTGTTATTTAATGGTATTTTTTTTTGTCTGTGGTCGCTTGAGTTCGAATAATAATAAAAAGTAAATGATACTTTAGTTGTTTTTGTTTTGTCAATTACTCATAAGGCCATATCTATTACGATACAAGAATTTTGTTAAATTAACATTTGATTTTTTTTTTCTAGCTTTTTTTTTCAGACTTTGACAGAAAATAATACAACCAAAACCAGTACTTGTACTTAGAGAAGTCCATAATTGATTTGTTGGTTGCTAACATGTTTCATATTTAGGGTACTCAAAGAGCGTGACTTGATGGTGTTAGATTTAGAATCTAATCTGTATGTTTGGGTTCGAATCTAAAAAATGCTAAAACAGGTCGGGTGGCTTGGCGGCGGAAACCGGTTTTCCCAAGTTAATAAAAAAAATTCATATTTAGGTTTTAATTGTTAGCTTTTATCTAATATAGATCCACATAATTCACATTGACCTCTTGATTGTTGATCTAGTGAAAATACAAACCCAGTTCCCAATTCTTAATTACTGTGCAAACAAATCTCCCTTTTTTGCCTTTAGTTATACACAACTATTACTTTTACCATTCTTTCTCATCACCACATAATATCAAAAACACCCCCTGGAAAAACATATTATTAAGATTTATTTAACAAGTGTTGTTTTGTTATGATGATTGAACACACAGGTGGGTGAAGTAGGGGAGCTGAGTGAGATATTCCAGTGGAAAGGAGAGGTGCCAAAAGGGCTGCCTGATTGGAAAGAAGAAGAGAAATTACACTTAGGTGAAGAGCTATCAGATGTTCTTCTTTATCTTGTAAGGCTCTCTGATATATGTGCCATTGATTTGCCCAAAGCAGCTCTCCGTAAACTTCAACTTAATGCCATCAAATACCCAGCAGCAGCTTCTGCCTCCTCCTGCACAGGCTCATCTTCAAACAAACAACTTTAAAACCCATGCGGGTCGGAGGTGGTCTTGAGATGAATCGATAAATTGTGTTGATTGGCGTCTTCAAATTTAATCTAAAATTAGAGTCTATAAATCTTTTAAAAAAAAAAAAAAATCAATTCTTAATGTATCATTCTCTTGTTTTTTTTATGTACTGTTTCACTGCATGGGAGATTAATTACGTGCTTTGTATTTTGCTTGAACATATTGTCAGATTTTGTTACTGGCCGTAGCAGCTGAATGGAATCTCTCCGACATAATAATATTTTGATACGGAGGAGATATCATATAATAGCTAACAATACTGGCTATACGTCACAACATAAAAGATATATCAGTACATGATCATGCAGAAAATTAAAAACTATAATACTGACATGTCAAATCAACAAATAAATACTTGTTCAATTGTATTACGCCAAAGGCAGAGGGGTCCAACTTTCTTATCCTTCAGATATTGTTCCAGACAAATTTCAATAGAATATGAGCATCTGATAGTGCTCATGCTGTGAGGTACGTTGCGTCTATAGGAGTACGTATTAATTGGTTTTAATTGATTAATCGAATCGTTCCGATCAAATTTTTTTATAATGGTTCGGTTATTATAATTAAATCAATTTTTTCGGTTAAGATTTTTAATTTTTTCGATTTTTCGGTTCGGTTAAGATTATGAGATTTGTATAACGGATTACAAATCTTAATTTGACTTTATATATACTTTTAATTAAAACGAAATTAAAACGTTTACCCTCTGTCTCTACTGAATGTAGTTGTGGACTGTTTTTTGATGAATTTGAATTTATCTTTTGTTATTAAACACATATATGTTTGTCTTTTTAATGAATTTAAATTTGTATTAATGTGTTAATGTGAATTGTTACTTGTTGAGATTCTGGACTAGTTAATAACCGAATTAACCAAAACCGATTGAAAAACAATGGATAGGTTGGTTAATGGTTATGTTCCATCATATGGTTAAATCGGTTGATCATTTACTTAACCAAATAATTTCGGATCGGTTAAAAAATCAATGATTAACCGACCGATGCTTACCCCTACCCTAAAGTACCTAAGTCAGACAAAATTCCCACTACACTTATGCTAACTTTGATAGATAGTATTATACTGAGGTATCGTTTGATAGAAAATTTGGTGAGTTTATAAGTTAGTGTTTAAACGCTACACCAAACACATAATTATCACTAGTTTTTTATTCTCAAGAAATTATAATATCATAATATGAGATTATTTTTCTACACTATCTTATACTCTTACTTTGTTTCACAATTTATAAGTTGGTTTATAATCTCAGTGCAATACTATCCACCAAACTTAGCCATATATGTTTTGTTTAGAGTTTAAATGCCAAACTTTACACCATGAGAATAAATTTTTTAAAAATAAATAGTGATAGATGTACTCTATAAATATAGAATGAGTACATAATTATACTTTTAAATCAACCAGGAAAGATTATGTGTATAAAAAGTTATTAAATTAAATTAAAATTTTAATTTAAAACCATAATTTAACAGTGATTTTGTACTGAATGAGTACTCACTACAAGAACTCAGGCTTTTAGCGTCGGAAAAAGTCGACGAAAAGTTTTTTAGCGTCGAAGTACGACGATGCAGAAGGTGGACGCCGTAGGCTACTCACCGAATGTTTTTAGTGTCTCACAGGTTAATCGATGCTAAATGTAACATTTTGCGTCACTTTAGGTCGTCGCGGAAACCAGAACACAACGACATATAATGTTTACTTTTAGTATCGCTAAAGGTGAACAACTAATAACATTGATATTTCATTGCCATAAATATCATATTTAACGTCAAATATTGGTGACGACACTAAAAATTATCACATTCAGTGTCGCTAAGTATATTTGACGCTAAATATTCATTATTTTGCGTCGAATATTGGTAGTGATGCTAAAAAATTTCAAATTTAGCGTCGTTATTGATACCGGCGATGCTAAATGTTATACTTTTAGCGCTGTTTAGGTTTGTGATGCAATATGTTTTTACTTTTAGCGTCGCTTTGTTTTGACGATACTAAATATGTTTTTTACGATGCTTTTTCTTGTGACGCTAAAACTTTGGACGCTAAAGATCATATTTCTTTTAGTAACTCATTTAGTATATCTATCATTGTTGTTTAAAAATAGATTCATTTTTAAGTCCACATATTTGAAAACGGTGCTTACTAACCCGCTTTACTAGTGAGATGAAGAATAATCATAAAAACACCAAACTCTTTATCCAATTGCATAATAATATTCATTATATGAAAATATTACATGGTTTAAGTACTTATTATTTTATTTTATTTTATTTTTCGAACAAAATGATATTGATACGTGCTTAAACACTTCATCAGTGATGGCAAAAAAAAAAGAATTCGGTTAAATTTGTTCCTATATATATAATGTAAAAAGTATGGATGACTGAAAATCTCGAATCTTGATAAAGATTCGAGGATTATACCATTCGCTACATGATTAACCCCGTGTACGTGCATGATTACATTCCTATTCTATAGGCCACGTGTCATCACACTAATGAATTTAGACAAAGAAAGGTCTAATACGATAATAATATTGTAGTTTGTGTTTGAAGCGTCAATTCGAATAATGTATTGTACATTATATTTTATTATTTATTAATAAAATAATTACTTTTTCATTTCAAACATTATTAATGGTAATGTCATATTGCATATTAGATTGATAAATGAATATGCTAAGAATGACATCGGCGTTAGAATAGTCATGTAGTAATACTAGACATTGGGTGGTCCGACATTGAGATAGTATTACTATTATAAACAATTCTTAAAGTAAGTATTCCTAGTCGTTGATTTTGGAATACGATCGAATTCCTATAACCTAGAAGACTAGCACATGTCGTATATTGAAATTGGAGTTCCAATGGTTTAACTCGATAAACCATGAGCATTGGAAGCTCATAGAGGCATGTGGGTATTCGTTTGAGCGAATACTGAATGACTCATAAGTGATTTCTAATAGTTTAAAGTACACACCATCGTCAATAGGAATCTCCTCGAGTCGAGTAACACATGTGTGTTAGGGATATGCCATATACCCAACTTGTGGATGGGCTATATGTACATGTATCTGTAATATTTTCATTAATTAATAAAATGACAATCTTTATTATACGTGTCTTACATAAATTATATGAATTATCAAACACTGTAATAAAGCCCTTGGAGTAATAAGATGATAGCTTCCACGCTTTATGATAATCATTACTCTTAAACGTTCCTAGTCATAGTTTTGTGAATAATCTGGGCGTTCACAAAGCGGAGAGACTAGCATGGTGATATGATCCGCCCTTAAGTAGGGTAGCCGATCTCATAGACTACTAGCGGAGATCCGTCTGCTTGGTGTATCACATGGATGCATGAGTTGCTCGTGTCCATCGAACTGACCGCTGAAAGTTTTCACATGGAGTGTTTATCCCATGTGTCTGTGAGAACTTTCATGTATCGATTGTATGACTAGTCCTTAGACTTGAGGTCTTTACAATCTTATGTGTGGATCAAATAACTTTGACATTCTCATTCTCTGGTTTAAAAGATTCGGTCATAAGGGTATGGTTGGGTAATTTGTTGAAACACATGAAGTTTGTAAAGATACAACAGAGAATCGCCACTCTCTCGGATAATATTTTCTTATAAGAGTAATATTCCAGTTTGCGGGTTGATATGTGTGATCAGTGCTTGAGACTGTGGCCGTAGCGGAAGAATTATATGAGATTCTTGGGTTAGCACGATTCATGACACTATCAACATCATACATTTGACTATATGGGTAGACACTTTCCATACCATAGATCAAACGGTGGGGATACATTGAGGTGAGAGACCGTATCATATATAAATCACATACAAAATGAGTATATATATATTTCCTTCTCATTTGGGGGCCTTGGCATGTTGCTAGATGTCAACCTTGGTCATTGAAATCAAACGACCATCTGATCGGAGGATAATTTATGTTCGATTAAATTATCACGATTCATTTCATGTCCAACTTGAGGGGAACCCAAAAGGTCACACACAACAAAGTCGAAATCAATGGTTAACAGTGCACAGTACAAATTTAACAGCATATATGATTGCTGTAGGAATTGTTCATAAATGGTTCAATGTGTTTAATTATTGAACAGATCATTTATGAGGTTCTATAATGGTTTAGGGATTGGTGAATGACGATAGGGGCACTTTGGGAATTTGAATAAATAAATAAATAATGTGAATAGTAATTTTTTTTATTTGTTATTTGTTTAGAATTCCAATTCGGCCCAAACTCTTATTAGGGTTTTATAATCTCATTAAACCACTAAATTAAGATCCAATGGCTAAGATTAAATTAGCATTTATCACACATCGAATTCTTAATTAATTTTGTTGTCTTTGGAGCACCTATATAAACCCAAAGAATTCTTTACAAATTTTTGCGCCAAACATTTCATATCTTGGGTTTATATAAGTGAGCAACTCTAAAGTTTAAGAGTAAGCCACTGATTTTGAGGATCCTTAAGTCTAATTGACTAGAGGAACCTCGAGTTAAAATTTTTAAGGTATTTGCCTAGGCTAGCACCAATGGCAAAATACCCGTGCACACAAGGTGTAGTCTTGCCGTTGAGTTTTGGCTTTGGTGTGTGCACATTTGGAGGCCACACACTTGGGTGGCTCTTTGGAACGTGGAAGAGCTTGCTGAGTTTGAGAAAAGCTTGTAGATTGGAGGGAGGACTGGAGGAGTCTTCGGTTCAAGTAAATATTTTTCTTTCTTTATTTTAATTAGAGTTCTTATGATAGTTAGCATGTTTAGGTTTATGTTCTTTGCATGTTTTATGAGTTTTTATGCTCAGAATATATAGTAACATGCCTAGGCTTGTAGAATAATCAAAACAAATGGGTCTTGGGTAAAGGGATATGGCATCATAATTTGATTTATTAAATTTTTCGCTGCGCACTCGCTGCGGCTTCCCAACAATGTGATCCTTTAACTATAGGATAACATTGATTTGGTGTGTGATCCTCCACACTTTGATCATGTCATGTATGTCAGAGACCTTTCATGGTCTGGTCACTAGATGTTCATTGGGTGTGGACCGATGCACTAGTTAATCAAGTGTGTATCAAGATAAAATCTGTCGGCACATATGTGTACCATAAGAGGTTTATGTATCTATGTGAGTAAGTCAAGATTCTTAAGACTTTGGCGCTAAGACGATCACTTAGGGTGGATCGCGTATATCAGAAATGGTTTCTGATTAATTGTAAAGAATCATGGACATGTCGACATGAGATGTGCGCCTCAAAAACTTGACGGTGTAATCTATGTTTCCTACGCACAACTCGGATAGCCTACGACGAAAGGATTTTTAAACATAAGTGTTGACCTCGACTTGTATTTATATAGTTCAGAAAAGTCATTCGTGTACTTCACAAATTTGGAGGTGGCCAAATTCCGTATATATAAGCTAACATGTCTGGATTTATAGAGTCCCACAATATAAAGCGTACACGTTGAGTATTTGGGTAGTCGATAATTTTTTATAATAAATATTATTTGATATCATAATTATCAACTAAAATAATTAAGTGTTATTGGATAATATTAATTATTTACTTTGACCCAATTGTATTAATGAGATTAATCTAAAATTACACAAGGAATTTTTTGTAATTTGATAAATATCTCTACCATTGAAGGGTATTTTGGTAATTAAAAATATGTAATAATATGTGTATTTGTCTTGATTTAATTGTATTAAATCAAAGTGTTAGACATTTAACTAATCAATTAATTAAACTTCGTCTTGATTTAGTTGGATTAAATCAAAGTGGTGGACAAATGTGATTAGTCACACCTAATTATACAAATTTGGACAAATTGGATTAAACACACCTAAAAATTGATTAGATTTTTATTAATTAAAAATTATATAAGTTTTGCTATAAAAAGACAAGCCGGAGAAAGTTCTTAATTAAGTATGAGTTTAAGAAATTAAGCTTGTGAAAGCTAAAACAAGCAAGATTTAGAAATATTAGCATAAGTAGAAGAAATGTTTGGAGAAGCTTTGAAAGTTCTCTATAACATTTCAACAAGGAGAAACCATGATTGGATCTTCAAATCAAGCTTGCTAGCATTGGAATTAAGATTGGATCTTGGAGTCAAACTTGTTAACTTTGGAAGTTTTCTACAACATTTCAATAAAGGGAAGAAGATTAGATCTTTGTATCAAGCATACTTGGTAAGTTTGATAGTCTCTAAAACTATGTTTTTATTAGTGAGTTATCATTAGTGAAACATATAATGATGTATTGGATACATATTAACATAGCTTGATGTTGAAATTAGACTAATTAATTGTATTCAGATGCTTTGGAAGTATAAACACAATTTGCTTGTGATTGGGTCAAAATATTTATGTTGGACATAAACATAAACATAAAATTAAAGTTTAGAACTCTAGATAAAAGCTTGGAGCCATGACTGTCATTCTAGAATCACTTGTCCATTTGGTGACCTAGAATTATTCATGAGTCATTTCATTGTGGAATTTTATTTTGGTTTGTGTTTTGATTCAAAGAAATGCCTATATATATATATATATATATATATATATATATATATATATATATATATATATATGTTTGTTTTATAAGATGTGTTGATGTTGGTTTTGAAATTAAACATTATTTTGGGTGATGTTTAAAAATATTTAAAGTTTTAAGAAATTAAAAAAAAATGTATCAGCTGCCAGTGCAAGCAGTAGCAGCTGATGCGTTGTAGCGCAGCATGCTACGATGCTGCCAGCAGCATGTGTTGCATGCTTCTTGCGCACATAGCCCGAGCGCACGGGCGCGTATTGGGTGTGTTGGATTCTTATTTTTTATCTCGATTTATTTTTTCCCAGACTCTGATTCATTCCTGATTTTTCCCTATACAGTCGTAATGAAATATAGTATCCCATTAAATATTTAAAAATACACGCATGCTTGATATCTGCGGGTTATACTCATTTCCGATGCTCGGAGAACCAATCCGACCCCAAGGGGTCCCACAACCGCCCCGACAAATAATACATGCCGTAGTACTATTAAACGTACAATACTAGCAGATTGGAGAAGTCAGGATGATACTCGGAACCCTTGAACCCTCGAAGGGACTCAGACACTAGCTTGACAACTCGAAGTAGTGATTCCGTAGTGACGTCACTTCGAGATTGAGCCATTCTGAAATCTATCCACTCCGAAGTCAACCTATTCAGAAGAGAATCTACTTCGAAAACTATAAATCAACTGGAATACTTCGAATCCTATATCAGTATTCCGGAGTACGTGAGGTCACGCACCATAATCCAAAGTTAATGGGCTTTAATGACAACCCACTTAACTCAATGATGCACACTTAAAAATGCACATTTATTAAAAGAAAATTAATTATTTTAAACTTGTAGTTTCATAAATATCCTTAATTTATCACATTTGTGAAATAATAATTAAATTTATATTTTATATATTTTTATTGTGATTTTTTTTTTATTTCTTATGTAGGTGAAATAATACTTTGGATTTTTGAGACTAGAAACTTTAAAGGGCATTCTAACAATGTAATTTCAGAAATTCCAACATTGCGTAATTTTTTGTATTTTGGCCCTAACTTCTTACTCCAATATCGGATTGAGGCGATTCCAGTTCCAAGTGAAAGAAAACTCAATTATCTACAACTGTGATGTTTATAAGATTTTATAGTTCTGAAGTTTTCAAGGTCGAAATTGATGAAAAATCCAAAATGTGTTATATGTAATTATTACAAACATAAACAAAAATACAAAAATACAAAAAAAAAAAAAAATGCCTCCACCTTTTGGTGGAAAGGTGGAGAATTTGTCAAACATGCAAATAATTTGCATGCAATGACAAATCAAATAAACAAAATGCATGCTTACAAAATGAATGAAAACAAAATATATGTAGGGACATCCTCTATAAATAGAGGATGCTCAACACCTCATTCTTCAGCAAATTTCCACAGGTCTCTCTTGAGACTTTGTGAGATTAGCTCTTGTGTGTATTTTTTTTGTAATTTATTTATTTTTCAATAATAAAATTATGAGTATTTATATATATATATATATATCTTGTTATGCTAATTTACACTCTGCTGGAAGTAAAAAGGTGAAGCTCTTAGAATGAAAATATATGTAATTTATTTATATTATATCTTAAAAATTGTGATAATTTTCCAAATAAAATTCATACTCTTTCCCGTTTATTTAGGACTCTTGACTAGTTATAGACAGTTCCCGATTGACACAGATAATACTTGAATCCCATAAATGAGAGGAGTGGACTATTAAAGATCTGAATTAATTATAGGCAATATGGTTCCGCCTATATGGCTGGTTTTATATATTTGGCATAATTGAGTACCTAACAAAACTTGTTATAGACAAATGTTATCACTGCATTTATGGATGGTTTTATATATTTTACATATTTAATACATTCGCAGGAATAATTATTGACATGACGAATTACATGTTTTGGCATAATTAATACAAGTTAATTATGAATAAATTAATTGAGAAATAATTATAATTTATATTTTATAAAAAGTAAAAATTATTTATATTTGATATATCAAGAGTGGATCCACTAACCCTAATATTTTATTTTATTAGTTGAATTATTATTGTTTCTAATTAAATTTATTCTCTGTGGATCGACTCCAGACTTATCGGGTTATTTTATTACTTCGACACTCTTATACTTAGAAATAAAGAACCACTTTTTGAGTGTATCACTTAACATGCAAGCTTAGTTTAGCATACATGCATAATAACAAGTGTAATTACACATAATCTTATATTTTAGTACATCATGTGACAAATGTACTTAATGCATCTTAAAGAAGTTCAATAACTGACAAATGTCAATTGAAGAAATGAAAATTCGTTTACAGTGGAAACATGAGGCTATATAAGTCAATGAATAACTCTAGAAAATGGATTCTCAATTCTAGATTTTGAATTCAAAAATTCTAACTCAAATTAATTGCTAATTATAATGAAAAGAGGAAGATTCTAAAGAAGTGCATTTGTGCAGGAATTTATTATTGAACTTGAGCGAAAAACAAAACAAAGTTAATCTCTAATTGGTCTTTAAAAGATCAGGCCCCAAGACTTTTGAAAGTATTGATTCTCACCACTTTTTCGCGCCTTCAACTCGAATCTTGATTTTTGTGGTCTAAAAAGTTCTAAATCTCAATCAAGATTCGGAACGATTTTTCGTATTATTTAAAAAATACGAAATTCGAGATAGGATCAAAATTGGCAAATCCCGATCCCTTTCAACCGATTTTTTAAAAAAACATGGTAAAATATGGATTCGGATTTTTCTTTTAAAAAAAATATATATTTATATTATCCGTAGCCGGATATACATATGCAAATTTCACTTGATCATATTTGGCCAAATTTACTTGTTATTTTCGATGCTGCGTTGGCTTCCACGTTCCACTATTATTATAAATGTGGATAATAGTAGCATCATTTGAAAGCTTAGCCACGCACGTTTATTAATCAAACTTTGTCACTGTCGCGTCTTCATTTTTCTGCAAATGACACACCATGTACAGTAATTTCACACATATTTTAAAGAGTCAGAATAATTTAGTCATGCCCTCGAGACCTAATCATTAGCTATTTTCCACAAAAATTCTTTAAGTACCCTCTCTTTTTTATCTGATTTAATAAATTATTATTTTTCCATTTCTTAAATAACGTAAATTAGTTTTACTTATAAAGTTTTGAAATGAAAAGTCGATATTTTAAAATTTCGTGGACAAAGTGAACTTAACATATTTATTAGATGAAAAAAAAATGAAAATCTACCTTCATTATAGGGTTGCAGTTTTAATATAACATTTCAGTATTTTCTAATCCGACTTTGAATGGAAATATAGTTAAGTCATTTCACAATTTTAGGCATAATTTCTGTCATGTTTGAATTTCTCTTTCGATCTACAATCGAGAATTTTGTATGATAGGGATACCAACGGTCTTGCAAAATAAAGGTAGAGTGAATGTGGAGTAACTACCCACCGGCGTGGTGGATGCCGTAGGCAGTCCGACGTTCAAGTCAGTGATGTAGACGAGCGAAAGGAAATGAAAGATCAATTTTTAGGATTATCTTGATCTTCGTAGATTGCCGTGAAGGCGGTAGGCTGGTGCTAGGGAGTTATGTATGCTTTGAGAACTTGAATGTGAGAGCTAAAACTTGAATGATCCAAACCCTTGGACTCCATCTCATTTTATAAGCTGTGAAGTAGCCTTCAAATCATATTATGATTTCTTGGAAGAGTCATATTCCAAGCTTATTTAGGAAATGGTAGTTAAATCATGGTTCAATTAGGAGTGTCTAGATATCCGAGATTATGTGTAATCTCTATGGTATTTGGATTATACCTACCGTATTTGTAGGTGTTATGTCGTGATCTAAATACTTAGTTTCCTTATTAATGAGAAATTAATGTGTAGACTGATTGATAATGTCAAATGAGACACTATATAATACAAGGCTGTTGACTGGGACAATAAGTAGTACGATTAGGGTCTGTTTGGGCCCTTTCGAGTTGTGTGAGCTCTTAGAGGCCTTTAGGCCATATGAGCTTCTTCCTTTTCGGAGTATGGACTCACGGTTCATGTGTGTAAGTTCGTCATTACATCAATTGGGCCTTGGTGGCAGCCTATAATACTGTTTTGGGCCCGATGAAGGCCATTAGGCATGTTCTGATACACGTCTGATGTGTGGGCCTGTGACATAATGACATTTAGGTCACTGATCCAAATTTGACCAGTACAATTTCTAAACTTTAGAGAATCAAATATGTTATGTAGTTTAATTTATTAACTAAGATAAAAAAAAATGTTTGTTCTAAGTATGTTGGCAACTTCCGTAACAAAATAAGTTCAATTAAATTTAATAAGTCTTGAAGATCTCAGAGTAGTTTGACTAGTATTTGGAAGACTTTGCATGAAAATATCAGAAGTTCACCTATGTTACATTCGTTATTGTGATCGAACGAGGTTCATTAGTGTCACATTCGTGATAACGTTCAAACGAAATTGGACAGAGGCTTCCCGTGTGTTGGGTTTCTACTATAGTCCCGGGATCGATTTCAAGAAAAGAAACATATATGTGAATACTCGTAAAAGCATGGCGGAATCATACTTGCAACGATCGGCTTTTGCGATGCGAGGAACATAAAAAATCTTCATGTTTTTCCCTCCTTGAGCTCTCGGCATTTGAGGAATTTTGTGCTCCAAATTCGGTCCAAGCTCCAAGCTTTCGAACGGTGATTCCAAGCTCACAAGTCGGTTTCCCTATCACCATCGCAAGACCCTTAAAGCGTGTTAGCACTCCGGAAATTTTGCCACAAAACTTCCTTATGCTTCTCCTTCATTCTCGGCAAAAACCAGAAAATTGGAAGAAGAAAAGTGGCCCTTGGCCGTGAGCAAGAGAAGAGGAAAGAGAGAAGAAATGTGTTGGTGGTTTGATTTTCCAAAATCAATTAAGATATACCAAATTCAAAAAATTTGATAAATGACATTAAAGGCATCCAACCACCTCCATCACTATTCACATCAAAAGTGACTAGACATCACTTCACTCAAAGTGATGTGACTTGCATCACTTGATTGACTAGTGATTTGACGCTTGATATGACTTGTGGGCCGCACTTAAATTCGCAATGCGAATGCGCCCGCAAACACTCCCGGGCACGGGTTCGCTAATTCCAAATTAACGAATTTTCCGTTGCGACGTAATTAAATAATTATGCATAGCAAAATTAATATTCACGTCGCTAACGAATTAATTCTAAATTAACTCGTTCGCCCGAATTAAAATCTAATTTTAATTCCGCGTCGAAATCCAATTTCGTATAATATATCGAATATATTATTTTATCGATTAATTCCAAATTAATCATTCTCTCTCTTTAATTAATATTTTATCCCAGATAAAATATCTCCGTAATTAATCCAAGATTAATTTTCTCTCTCTTCTAATTAATCCCAGATTAATAAAGTGCGAGTCATACGTCATCAATGAATCTTCGGGAAGCGACCCATGATATCCCCGTATATGTTGGCAGTAAATCCGGTCGTCGGACTATCTAAACACGTAAGTACCTAGTACTACATTTATACCGATTTACAAGACATGGTTGGCTTCTAGCAAAGCATCATGCCTACCCAATTCTCCAGAAATATTCTTACTGGAATATGTGATCTATATCAGGCGTAGTATACGTAGTATTGCGTATTACGATCCAGTATCGGATGTCACGTGCAAGGCTTGAGGCTGAAAATGTGTCTGGCCCGTATGAAGCACATATCAGATCTCTGGTAACTAGTCTATATAATCGGATAAACATGACCTAGTCATAATATCCCAATAGCTGCAACATATAAGAGAACGAGTTACGTATCCTACGTGATCATCATCTCCACTATGACTAGAGTGATACTTCCATCTCGACATCACAACTAATACACTACGATTCTCAATATACCCAGAAGAGGTATACACAGAACCTGTTAAAGCCCTGGACGACCAAAACCAAAGTACATTGATTGTCGCAAGTATTAGCGGTGCAAGTCTCAGGTTAAGACCAAATACACCTTCCCTGATTCGGACTTCCATAGACACATAGTCATACTACCAATGGAATTCCGATGGGTCTATCCAGAGCGAAGCTGTTCCCATACCATCAGTAAACACAACCTCATACTACACTTGCATGAGTATCTTATACCCAAATATATGAGAACTATGTCGTTATGCTCCCACAACGCGCACAAGTGCAATACTAATCTATTCCACATTATCGATGTCCAATCTCGATAATACTAAGACTATGGATATTTAATGATTAAACCTTCGTGGATTGATATTGTCTCATATCATCTCAATCCGGAACTAATCATATGGACCTTCTATAATTTATATATCTTGGTAATCTAATTACAAATGATAGAATAGCAATTTCTTTTGTCACATAGTTAATTTGTACAACAACACCACGATCTGTATAAATAGTGATGCTATGGGCCATAACTGTCCAACAATCTCCCACTTGGCCTATAGCCAATCACTCAAGTGTCATACACCCGAACTATATACGGTTCGCTCAAATTTCTGATGAGAAAATGCTTTTGTCAGCGGATTTGCATGATTATCATCTGATGCAATTTATTCGATCATCACATCGCCACGATGTATGATCCGAACGAATCAGATGAATATCGAAGTATATATCTGGATCGTTGATGAGACCATTAATTCTTTAGCCTGCGATGTAGCCTAGCTCAACTGCTAACAGAACTACTCTAATCTAATTAGATTTATTATCGACCCAAATGGCTTCTATTGCTGCCTCAGCTGCATCAATAATCCACTTTTGTTGTTTATTCGGTAACAGTATCTTACTAGGAAGATTTTCAGCTCACTGTCCCGTTATTCAAACTTTATAGTACTGTTACTGCGACTAATAGTCGTTATTATCGGTTGGGAAACTTGCAACAGTGATCCCAATCACTTCAAGTTCTCATTCTCCATAGCATAAGACAGCATCCTTAGATCTCTAAGATACTAAAGGATGTTCTTCACTTCAATCCAGTGATTATCACTTGGATTGGCCTGATTGTGACTCCATATGCTCAAAGCGTATGGGACACCAGGTCGCGTACATTTTTCAATGTAATAGTTCTCAGAGAGTGTTAACAACTTTTAGATCTATCCCAGTAGATCTTTATTCCTAGAATAAAGGTTGTTTCTCCCAAGAATTCTACGGAGAATTTTCTCGAAATCCAAGCTTTCACCGATTGTATATGAGAATATCATTTCCAAGAAATGACATGTCATCATTACTAATAGGACATTCATTGTCAGTGCGCTCCCATTAACCTCCTTATATACACAAGAATCATTTTCGTTTTGAATTAAATCATATACCATTATGATTACATCAAAACGATAATTCCAAGAACGCAATGCTTGCTTCAATCCATCCATGGATCGTATAACCTGCAAACCTTGTTTGCTAGTTATAGTACGACAAAACCGTCAGGATGTTGTAAACATCCTCCAAAAGGTTTCCGTTAAGGAAAGCAGTTTTGGCATTCAGCTGCCATATTTCATAAATGAAACATGCAGCATCAGCAAGCATCATCCAAATGGATTTAACAATGGCAACAGGTAAAATGTTTCGTCGTAATCGACACAATATTGATAACGATACCTTTTCGCAACAAGCCTAGCTTTATACGTTGGTATGTTGCCCTCCATGTATGTATTCCTTGAAGACTTATATAGTACCAATAGGCACAATGCCTTCCGATACATCAACTAGTATCCAAACTTAGTTGGTATACATGGAATCCATTTCGGATATCATGGCACTTTGCCATAATAGGGAGTCGATACCTTGTATCACTTCCTCATACGTAGTCAGTTCGTGTTCCTCAATAAGATTGACATCTTCATGAGGTGAGATCAGAAACCCATACTCCATGTTGTTTTCTGACTCTCTCCGACTTACGTGGTTCTTGTGTATTCAAAGATTACTGGTATAGTTTCATCCTTGATGAACTATTTGTGTTCCATTAAGGTTCGGTGCCTAGAATAGTATTACTCCGATTTTCATCGAGTTTTACTTTCCTCACACTTACCACTGCATATCGGTATTCCTATTAGGAAAATCGCATGGTGAACAACAATAACATTGTTCTCTTGTGAGTTGTATAAGTACTATACTTTTGGTTTCCCTAGGATAAACTACAACTTAGGCACTTATCCGATTTGGGTTTTAGTTTGGTATCATCCAAACATATGCCTAGCATACCCAAATCTTCAAGAATGAGAAAATCCAGTTTCTTTCATGTTCATATCTAATATGAAACCTGTCTAACAGATTTTTATGGAACCTTATTCAAAATAAGTTTTGCACTATTAATGCGTATCCGTTGAAGGAAATGGTAGCTCAGAGCGACTCATGATTAACCTTATCATGTCCAACAAAATTCGGTTTCACTGTTCGGACACACCGTCAAATTGACGTGTTCCGGGAGGATTCCTCATTGAAAGAATACTATACTCTTTCAAGTATTTGAGAAACTTATTGCTTAAGTATTTTCATCATGGTCAAACCGTGACGGTTTAATACTTTAGCCGATCTGTTTGTCTACTTCGTGTCGAAACTGTAAGAGTTTCTGATTCGTGTTTCAGAAGAAAACACATAACCATAATGAGATGCCACATCCGTAAAGGTCACGAAACATTCATATCCACCTCTAGCCTAGCTAGATATGGGCCCACTTACCTCACTATGAACGAGGGCTAACAGATCGATGGCACTTGCACTTTTACCAAGTAAAAGGTGTTTTAGGCACTTTGCCCAATAAACTAGATTCGTAGACATTATTTGAATGGAATCAAATTTTTCCTAGTACCCACTCTTCGTAAGTGTGGATATACGAGTCTTGTTAATTGTGTCCCAGACATCAATGCCACATTATAAGTCTCAACTGATTTACTCAGTTCGAGCTATTTGTTTGTCATGTTATACGTTCGAGATTTATTTATATTCAAAATATAAATACTGTTATTCACATCTAATGTGTTTATCTCAATATCATCTTTATAAAATAAAACATTAGTGTTCTAGAATATAAAGGTATAACTGCAACAGATTAAACCCTAATATAGAGATAATATTTCTAGTCAAACTAGTTACATTATAACAGTTTCCTAATTTAAGTACACACCCGAATGATAGTTCCTAAACTTAGGTGTCTACGGTTAAAACAGTGACTTTCGTCCCGTTTACGATTCACAGATTAATCTCAACTGAAGTCAGTATCCTGCTCATAGCAGATTCTGCACCACCAGTACATATCTATGTACCACATCCAGTATCTAAAATCCAATTTTAATACAGTTGGAACATTTTTATAACAAACATATTTGAAGTCGGAGCCTTGCACCATTCACTTCCTTCCTTTGTCTGCCTTGTCCATACGGCAGTCACGCTTCCGTGTCCCCGTTTGCCACAATTTAGGCAGACATTTTGGGATATGTCATTTGTCTTCTCAGAAGATTATAATGACTTTGCCTTTGCCCTTTTCCCACACTCCAGAAGCCTTTGGCCAAGCCTTGGCCTTCTGGGATGTCGAAGTAAGGCGCGCCTTGCGCTTCTTGCCTTATTGTCAACTTTGGCTTTGTCTCCTTGAGAATAGCCATTAACTCTCCAAGAGTTTTGTATTGCAATTTATACTTCTAAGATCTAAGGATAGATCTATGAAAATCCTTCAATTTCAATATCATACTATAAGGATCTAATCCTTAGTTCTGACTAAGAAATTAAGGAGTCTATTTGGCAAGTATAATGGATTAAGCACTAAAGTTATCATCACATGAATATTTCAAATATCATGTTCTACTATTTGCTCAACTCCGGGCTTAGGTTCGAGACGTCACTATATCAAATAAAGTAATTTCTCGGTTTTCAGGACTATCCTGATTCATTATTCCCAATTTGAAAATTAAAGTCGTTTAAAAAATAGTTTTCACCCATGATTATGTTTTAAACACTAATTTTTCAATTATCTTGATTCTAATAGTCCAACTATTTAATCAACGATATTAGGTACTATTTATTATAATGATTACTATAGTCTAACTATATAATCAACTATAATTTAATTGATTAAATTCAATTATATTGATTTCTATAATCCAATTATAAAATCAACTATTAATTGAAATAGTTTGAATACAGTCCAACTGTTTCATTTAAAAACACATTAAATATTAGTCCAACTAATATATTAATTTAACGACGGAAAAATTGAAATGAGCGTGTATGGCAAGTAACTAAACGAATATTGCAAATTTAATATTTGTCTCCCACTATTTTTCGGCGAGCCTCTAACCCTCTGTTGAGTACTCGGGAAACCTTGTTTCCTAGTGGGTTAGGATCCCGTTAAATAACACACAATCTTTACTTTGGCCAACAAATTATATGATAATTAACTAGGTAGATCTCTAAGATCAATTGGATCCCATCCAATTCCTAGATCCAGTAGGTGGACATCCAAGTCCGAAACATATATCTTATATATGCCAATATATCCAATATATTTCCTAACCTTTTTCCTCTGAATCAACTAAGCCTTGGCTTTGGCACAACAAACTTAGTGATCCCAGTTAAGCGGAACCCATTGACCATGGAAAGCTTCGTAATCAATGTCGATGGACAAGAAGTGATCTTGACTTTGGCCAACAAATCAAAACTTGGACAAGACACCAATATGAGAACAAAGCCTTCATGATTCAAACACATCCTCGACGGACAAAGGTCTTGACTTTAGCCAACAAACCAATGCCAGTCTTGGATCTTGGGTAAGAATCACTCAATGGAAGGAAAAACGCTTAATATGATGTTGAGGGTTTTTTTTTCGCGTAATTGGCAACCAATTAATTATATTTGTTAAGGTCTCATCATCATACACCCTTAAACATGCATTCTAAACACATAATAAGGCGCGTAAGTAAATAAATATAATAATGATATGCGGATGGATACTTAAAACATTGTTCCTAGAACAAATCTCTCAATTTCCTCTCTCCCGCTAGCACAAGTATTACTTCTACCCGATTACATAACACTTCTAAAGAAACCTCATTTACATTGAGGGGAATAGGTGAGAAGAGAAATACAAAGAGTATGGAGGTAATAGGCTGGACACGCAGGTCTAATTAATAAATTCTAAATTTATTACAACAATTTCCAAAATTGCCCTCACCCATCTAATATCCATCTGATATACATTATTCATACATCGCATCCATGTATTCACACAAGCATGTTATCAATCAATCTAATCCAATTAATTAATCTGAATATTAATTACCATCCAATGTTCAAACAACGATTTGATTTTGCGCGAGTCAAACTCGTTTTGCGAATAAGTACTCAAAGTACGAATTCTCGAATTAAATTAAATTACAACATTAAATCCAATTTAATTTGCATTTAATACTAATTCATTATTTAATTCCAAATTAAATATTTACACTTTTAAAGTACCTTTTCGACTTAGATTCCAAATCTAATCGTTACGGGTCTCAAAGTCCGATTAACATCCAATGTTAATTTAATTAAAGTACAATGGGCTTTTAATTAATTTCTTAAGGCATGGACTTTTGGTCAATATGGGTCAAACCCAAATACCAAAGTCCATTTAAGGAATCACCCTTATTTGCCAAGAAACCAATTTAGGCCCATTAGGCCCAATTAATATTAAAGGTCCATTTAAGTCATAATTGGACTTTATGGATATGGTTTTGGGCCCAATTGGATCCAACCAATTTAGCCTAAACCAATCTTGGTACAACCAAGCCCATTAAGCTGAATTACAACTTTTCAAGCCCAATTTCCAAAATAGGCCCAATTAATTTAATTTCAAAATTCCAAATTTCATAATTAAATTAACTAAAGTGTATGCCATAATTAATTACCCAAATTAACATTTCCAAAACAAAAATTTGTATAATTAATTATGCTCATTATCATCAACTAATGTCCAACACAATTGAATAAAAAATCAATCATTTTCATGCTTATCAAGTCTCGGCATTTTGGGGTTTTATTTGTCCGATTCGGTTTCAATCCAATTAAGTCCACAATCAACATTACCCAATGTTTTCCAACTCATCCAATGATCAAAAACACAAAATACCATGACTTTAGGGCAAGACAACCATTCGGCCAAGCCTATGATTTTGGGGAAAAATTATCCAATTCGATTTTTATCAAATTGACAATGCATAACACCATGTTATCATAATTTAAGCATACTCAAACAATTAATTTCACTCAAACATGCTCAAATCAATTTTGCCCAAATTTTACCCTAATAAAGTTTCATGCTCAAAATGGCTCTGATACCATTGTTGGGTTTCTACTATAGTCCCGGGATCGATTTCAAGCAAAGAAACATATATATGAATACTCGTAAAAGCATGGCGGAATCATACTTACAACGATCAGCTTTTGCGACGCGAGGAACATCAAAAGTCTTCATGCTTTTCCCTCCTTGAGCTCTCGACATTTGAGGAATTTTGTGCTCCAAATTCGGTACAAGCTCTAAGCTTTCGAACGGTGATTCCAAGCTCACAAGTCGGTTTCCCTATCACCTTCGCAAGACCCTTAAAGCGTGCTAGCACTCCGGAAATTTTACCGCAAAACTTCCTTATGCTTCTCCATCATTCTCGGCAAAAACCAGAAAATTGGAAAAAGAAAAGTGGCCCTTGGCCGTGAGCAAGAGAAGAGGAAAGAGAGAAGAAATGTGTTGGTGGTTTGATTTTCCAAAATCAATTAAGATATACCAAATTCAAAAAATTTGGTAAATGGCATTAAAGCCATCCAACCACCTCCATCACTATTCACATCAAAAGTGACTAGACATCACTTCACTCAAAGTGATGTGACTTCCATCACTTGATTGACTAGTGATTTGACGTTTGATATGACTTGTGGGCCGCACTTAAATTCGCAATATGAGTGCGCCTGCAAACACTCCCGGGCTCGGGTTCGCTAATTCCAAATTAACGAATTTTCCGTTCAGACGTAATTAAATAATTATGCATAGTAAAATTACTATTCACGTCGTTAACGAATTAATTCTAAATTAACTCGTTCGCTCGAATTAAAATCTAATTTTAATTCCGCGTCGAAATCCAATTTCGTATAATATATCGAATATATTATTTTATCGATTAATTCCAAATTAATCGTTCTCTCTTTAATTAATATTTTATCCCAGATAAAATATCTCCGTAATTAATCCCAGATTAATTTTCTCTCTCTTCTAATTAATCCCAGATTAATAAAGTGCGAGTCATACGTCATCAGTGAATCTTCGGGAAGCAACCCATGAGATCCCCGGATATGTTGGCTGTAAATCCGGTCGTCGGACTATCCGAACACGTAAGTACCTAATACTACGTTTATACCGATTTACAAGACATGGTTGGCTTCTAGCAAAGCATCATGCCTACCTAATTCTCCAGAAATATTCTTATTGGAATATGTGATCTATATCAGGCGTAGTATACGTAGTATTGCGTATTACGATCCAGTATCGGATGTCACGTGCAAGGCTTGAGGCTGAAAATGTGTCTGCCCCGTATGAAGCACATATCAGATCTTTGGTAACTAGTCTCTATAATCGGATAAACATGACCTAGTTATAATATCCCGATAGCTGCATCATATAAGAGAACGAGTTCCGTATCCTACGTGATCATCATCTCCACTATGACTGGAGTGATACTTCCATCTCGACATCACACCCAATACACTACGATTCTCAATATACCCAAGAAGAGGTGTACACAGAACCTGTTAAAGCCCTGGACGACCAAAACCAAAGTACATTGATTGTCGCAAGTATTAGCGGTGCAAGTCTCAGGTTAAGACCAATTACACCTACCCTGATTCGGACTTCCATAGACATATAGTCATACTACCAATGGAATTCCGATGGGTCTATCCAGAGCGAAGCTGTTCCCATACCATCGGTAAACACAACCTCCTACTACACTTGCATGAGTATCCTATACCCAAATATATGAGAACTATGCCGTTATGCTCCCACAACGCGCACAAGTGCAATACTAGTCTATTTTGCATTATCGATGTCCAATCTCGATAATACTACGACTAGGGATATTTAATTATTAAACCTTCGTGGATTGATACTATCTCATATAATCTCAATCTGGAACTAATCATATGGACCTTCTATAATTTATATATCTTGGTAATCTAATTACAAATGATAGAAGAGCAATTTCCTTTGTCACGTAGTTAATTTGTACAACAACACCATGATCTGTACAAATAGTGATGTTATGGGCCATAACTGTCCAACACCGTGCATGGCGCGTTCATCATCTCGTGTGAACGAAGCCTTCTAAAGAGTTTATGTTCGTCAGGATTTGCGGAACACTGCAGGTTCGCTACTCGTGCGTTGGGCGTTCAAATGAGACATTGAGATTTTGTTATTTTGGACACGTTTTCAAGGATTTTATGGACTAGGAAAACCCTACCTATATAAATATAGCCTTAGCCACTTTACTTATGTTGGAAACATATTATTCAGAGCTCTAATTTCTTTTGTTTCATCCCTTTTGTGAAATCACCTTGAAGAATAAATTGATTCCATTGTCTTCTTTCTTTTGGTGAAATTATTCTTTAATAAATCATCAACTCAAAACGCAATATTTACCCAATACCCTAATCTTTCAAGTTTTGATGAGGTGATTGGTAGTCAGAGTTCCGATGTCGCGAGTTCGCAGATTGGATTTACTCAGAGACCTCAGAGGTTTCGTTGAAGGATGCTTGGTTCAGGCTCGATTATTTCTTCAAGTTATTACAGTCTAGAGGTATTTGAGTTGGCAAAGTTGTCATAGGTCTTATACCATAGCTGTGAGTTTTCTCTATTACAGTGGATTCGAGTGGCAGCTTATACCCGTAATGGTTTTTTACTCTGCAAGAGTTTTCAACTCCGTAAATAAAATCTATGTGTTGATTGCTCATTTACTTTTCGCTCTTTAATTATTGTTTTTATTGAGACTATGGCAATTGATTAGAATTAAGGGTGTTTGATTGAAATAGTTGTTGGGAAGCGGCCACGAGTGCGCAGCGGAAAATTAAAATTATGATGCCGCTATCCCTTTGCCCAAGACCCATTTGTTTTGATTATTCTACAAGCCTAGGCATGTTACTATATATTCTAAGCATAAAAACTCATAAAACATGTAAAGAACTTAAACATAAACATGCTAACTATCATAAGAACTCTAATTAAAATAAAGAAAGAAAAAGACTTACTTGAACCGAAGACTCCTCCAGTCCTCCCTCTAATCTACAAGCTTTTCTCGAACTCAGCAATCTCTTCCACGTTCCAAAGAGCCACCCAAGTGTGTGGCCTCCAAAGGTGCACACACCAAAGCCAAAACTCAACGGCAAGACTACGCCTTGAGTGCACATGTATTTTGCCCTTGGTGCTAGCCTAGGCAAATACCTCAAAATTTTTAACTTGAGATTCCTCTAGTCAATTAGACTTAAGGATCCTCAAAATCAGTGGCTTACTCTTAAATTTTAGATTTACTCACTTATATAAAACCAAGATATGAAAGGTTTTGGTGTAAAATTTGTAAAGAATTCTTTGGGTTTATATGGGTGCTCCAAAGATAACAAAATTAATTAAGAATCCGATGTGGGATAAATACTAATTAAATCTTAGCCATTGGATCTTAATATAGTGGTTTAATGAGATTATAAAACCCTAATAAGAGTTTGGCCCGAATTGGAATTCAAAATAAATAAAATAAAAAATAAAATAAAATAAAATAATAAAAAAACACAGATTTTTTTTATTTTCTTATTCATTTTTCCAATTCCAAAGTGCCCATTGACACGCTCGAAAAGTGGTTTTTTACTCCCAAGTATAAGAGTGTCGAAGTAATAAATAACCCGGTGAGTCCGGGGTCGATCCACAGAGAATAGATTTAGCAAAATAGAATAATGACCAGTGCGGGAACGGAAAGTTTGCTTTGTTGAAGTAGTTGGAGGATTTTAGGTTGAAATACAATAATAGAAAGAAATGCTGGAGTTTTGGGATCCACTTTTAGTCTTTTAAATATTTAGAAATCTCGCTTTATCATAATTTATAAATTGTCATTTTTACCCACTTAATTTATTAAATGAATTAATTATGCCAATAAAAAGAACCAGCCATAAAAGCAGTAGTTATGTCTGTCAATACTTAGTCCTACCAAGGTACTAAACATGCCAAAAACATAAAACCAGCCATAAAGGCGGTGATACCGTTTGTCTATAAAAAGTCCTACCAAGGTACTTAATTATGCCAAAATCGTATAAAACCGACCATAAAGGCGGTATGAAGATAAAACCAGCCATAAAGGCGGTAGACAGATAAAACCAGCCATAAAGGCGGTATAAAGATAAAACCGGCCATAAAGGCGGTATAAAGATAAAACCAGCCATAAAGGCTGTAGACAGATAAAACCAGCCATAAAGGCGGTATAAAGATTGTCAATAATTAATCTAGATTTAAATCAATTTTTAATCATTAGATTTCAATTTATTTATTATAATAAAAGCGAGTTTAATCTATGTTCTCATTATAAAAGCTTCACCCTTACTCCAGCAGAAAAGAAATTAGCTACTCATTTTGTAATAAAATATATTCGTACTTTTATTATTGAAAGAAAAAGACATTACAAAAAGCTTTAAGTAAATAAACAAACAAGACACTCTCTCTCCAAGAATTACAGAGGAATCATGAAAGAAAGTATGAAATTTCTAATGTCGGACACTTCTTTTTATAGGCAAATTCGCCGCCCAGACCAGCGAATGCATGTTGTGGACACGTGTCAGAGAATGGTGAAGCCACGTTGGGGACACGTGTCAGAGAATGGTGAAGCCACGTTGGGGACACGTGTCGCGACGTAAAGGTTCCACGTGTCACGACGTGCTTGCAGATTTTACGACATGCTTGCCGATTTTACGACGTGCTTGCCGATTTTACGACGTGCTTGCAGATTTTACGACGTGCTTGTCGATTTTACGACGTGCTTGCAGAATATTTTTTTCACGTCTGATTTGTCCCGTCGAGCTTCCGATCAGTATTTTTCCTGACAAAAACATAAAATAACACAGTAAAAGCACTCAAAGCATAACTTTAAAATATTTACACAAATGTGTCAATTTAAGGGGATTAGTGAAACTATAAGTGTAAAATGATTAACTTATCGTCTAATAAATATGCACTTTTTAGTATTCATCACACCCCCAACCAGCTTATACTAGTCCCTAGTAATTCAAGCGGAAGAAAAATTCTTATCTAAGTCAACAATTGTTTTTTTTTTTTTTCTGAATAATCAAATAAATGACTTCTCCTGTACTTTTTTTACCATTCTTCAATATACTCATGAAACAAGGTATTAATCAATATATTGTGCCCACAATATCACAGGTATTTATTGAAAAGAGAGTAATATTTTTGTCCTAAGATTATATTAGAGTTTACACTTTTTTTTGGCAGTGAAAGTTTATTTATAAACATATCTTCAATCCATGTATCGAACTTTGGGCCAGTGACTCCCAAACCAGTTGGTTTTAGGGCACTAGGTGTTAAGACACCCCTACGGGCTTAATTGCTCGGATCTCAGATAAGCATTGTCTAAAATATATATTCAATTCATATATCGATCTTTGGGCCAGTGACTCCCAAACCAGTTGGTTTTAGGGCACTAGGTGTTAAGACACCCCTACGGGCTTAATTGCTCGGATCTCAGATAAACAGTGTCTGATTTCCTTAAGCTTTATTTTTAACCCTTGTAACGAGCTTTGGGCCAGTAATTCCCAGACCAGTTGGTCTTAGGGTACTAAGTGTTAAAAAACCCCTTCGGACTTAATTGCTCGGGTTAGAAAGGCTACAAAACGAACTTTATTCAAACTTCTCTTTTTTTTTTCTTTTTCAGTTTTGCAAAATAAGAAATTTCACTGCTTTTAGGTGTTACCTCCAACAAATTAGAGAACTGAATATTACAAAATTTTCACTTACCACCCATGGTCATATGTTACCATATTGTTGATAATATCAGCCAGACGAGCATATAAAGATCAAATTTAATCAATGTTATGGAGAATTCACAAATTTAAATGATTCAAAAAATAAAGGAACGATAAATAGCTTGTTACGAATTATATTGAGATGCGTATCAGAAGTGAAAATTCCTTACACAACCACCTCTGAACAACAATTCCACTTGGTTTAGAAAACAAATTTGTTGTTATTTTGTATGTATATATATGGATATATATTTTTACACACAAAATAACAACACAGTAAAAACTAACATAAATGAAACAGACATAAACATGAAAATTATTTATTTCCTAAACTATCATCTCCCCCAACCAAAATGAGACATTGTCCCCAATGTTTAAAGAAAGAAAGAAGAGTTTAGAAGATATCACCTGGTTATTGTGGAATAACTAAAGATTACAGATTAAGGTCCAGGTTTACTTTGCGCTTTTTGCCACGATCGTTACCAGACCAGTTCAACTTGGAAAGAATATGGTCGATTTTTGGTTCATAAGCTAAAAGTTTGTCAATTAAATCATCAGCTGTTCGTGCAGTTAGGAAGATATCTTTTATCGGTTTTGAAATAAACCCATTTTTTAGCATTTTCAAGAAATACAAAAAGAAAATCGAAAAATCCATTAACATTAAATAGCCCAATAGGTTTTTGGTGAATATTCAAGTTTGCCCATGACGCAACAATGAATATTTCTTCCAACTTTCCGAGCCCACCTGGTAAAGCAATGAAAGCATCAGCATGATTGATCATTTCAGTTAGTCTTTCAGACATACCTGGGACAATACATTCTTCTCCATTTGATTTTTCGATGATGTGGCTTTCTATTAAAGGTTTTGGGATGATCCCCAAAACTTGACTTCCACCTTCTTGTACAACTTTTGAAATACACCCCATCAATCCAAGATTGCCACCGCCATATACTAAGTGCATATTTCTGTTTGCCATAACTCGACCCAATTCTCGTGCTCCCTCAACAAATTTTGGTTTAGTTCCGGAGCTAGTTCCACAAAATACACATATATTAGTGAATCGTCGTTTTGAAGTTGTCTCCATTTGTGCTGCCTCTCTTAGCTAGATGTGTTGAGGAAATGGAAATGACGAGATGAATTTATAGATCCTGAAAAGGGTGAGGGAGAAATGCACTAATATCTGCAAAATGACAACTATCAGAAAAATAGATCGTGAACAAAAAATGTTAGATTTTGTCGGCAAAAAGTAAAGGAAAACAATAATTAAAGTAAAGAAAATCAATGCAATAATATATACTGGTAGTTGTGATTGTGGCTCACATCTTCCTCTGGTTTTATTTCCAGTAACGGCTTGAACGCCCTCTATGGGTCGGGGATAGGCTTCCCATCCAATTTTCTTATAAATTGGTAAACAAGGTCTTTTAAAGTCAGATTCCCGAGACTGTTTGGTTGTCTTTCTTTATGAAATTGTGTGCGTAATCTGAGAATTTCACGATGAACATATCCACTAGGATGCGTCTCAAGAGTCAATGATATATCATCAAAAGGCTCCTTACTCAGTCCATCCCTAATGAATTGTATTTTATCCTCGTGATTATCAGACACCATTCCTAAAGAACGACAACGAGTGTTGCACGTACATCGTGCACACTTATAACAAACACCCATTTGTTTAGCTCTTCGTTTTTTAGAATAAGTGCTTTTCCCTAAACCAGACATGTAAGGAATGAAGGATTCATGTGACTCACCTGCCAAATGAACCCTTGCTTCGATTACCCAATGAATATCATTAGGAATACCATGAATCATAAGAATTCTCAATCTTTCTGTGCGGGCTTTGTAAATTTTAATCAGAGCATTTCGGGGAAGTGCAGGAAAAATATTTTAAGAGTGTTGCGAGAGTTTCTTCCATGCCTTAGTTTGTAGGGTATCAGTGTTTTTAGGAAACTGAAATAACCGACTTGAGTCACGAGTCCGTTATCCGCTGCTTTACCTGTAAGGGTGTGTGAGATAAAATAAAACAACAAGAACACTACAAAACTAAGAACAATGGAAATTATAGAAATATTAAACAGAACATGAAAGAAACTACATCAATCAAGGTATATTGGGTCTGACAGGAAAAAAGTTTCTTGAAATTTTGAGTAGTACTCCAAAAAGGTTTCAGACGCTGTCCATTTACTTTAAATACATCACCGTCCCTAGGATTCTCAATGTTAATAGCCCCGTATGGGTAAAATGTTTCACAATAAATGGGCCACTCCATTTGGATTTTAACTTTCCAGGAAATAAATGAAGACGAGAATTATAAAGCAAAACCTTTTGACCAACTTCAAATATTTTTCGTGAAATTCGACTATCATGAAAGGATTTAGTTTTGGCTTTAAGAATTTTCGTATTTTCATATGAATCATTCCTTAACTCTTCAATTTCATTTAGTTGCAATTTACGTTCATGACCAGCATTTTCAAGGTTTGAATTAAATGCTTTAATAACCCAAAATGCTTTATGCTCAAGTTCTACAGGAAAATGACAAGGTTTTCCATAAACTAGACGATATGGAGACATACCCAAGGATGTTTTGAAAGCTGTTCAATATGCCCAGAGTGCATCAGTTAGTCGAAGAGACCAATCTTTGCGATTTGGGTTAACCGTTTTTTCTAGAATTTGTTTAATTTCCCTATTTGCTAATTCTACTTGTCCATTTGTCTGAGGGTGAGGGTGATAAGAGGTGGAAAATTTATGTGTGACTCCATACTTTTTCATTAAGGATTCAAAAGGTCTATTACAAAAGTGTTTACCTCATCACTTATTATGGCCCGAGGAATTCCAAATCGACTCAACAAGTTTTCTTTTAAAAATTTGATCACAGTTCTGTGATCATTGTTCCGACAAGGAATTGCCTCGACCCATTTTGAAACATAATCGACTGCAACTAAAATATAAAAATCAAAGGATGGTGGAAGGGGGCCCATAAAATCTATCCCCCAACAATCAAAGATTTCGATGACAAAGATGTGATTTAAAGGCATCATGTTTCTTTTTGAAATAGATCCCAACTTTTGACAAATTTCGCAAGTTTTGCAGAAAGTGTATGTATCTTAAAAATGGTGGGCCAATAAAATCCACATTGCAAGATTTTTGCAACGGTTTTCTTAGATGAGAAATGACCTCCACGTGCTTCTGAATGACAGAATTGAATAACACCACTTATCTCACTGTCAGGTATGCATCGTCTGAAAATCTGATCAGGGCAGCATTTAAACAGATAAGGATCATCCCAATAGAATCTTTTGACTTCGGTCAAAAATTTCCTCTTATCTTGTTGGCTCCAATCTGGGGGTATCTTTCCTGTCGCAAGAAAATTGACAATATTAGCATACCAATGCATTACATTTACCGAAAATAAAAATTCATCAGGGAAAGAGTCATTGATAGGAGTGGTATCGATTAGTGACTCATTTGTGACTCTCGATAAGTGATCTGCAACCACGTTCTCTGCCCCATTTTATCTTTGATTGTGATATTGAATTCTTGAAGCAACAAAATCCATCGTATTAATCTTGGCTTGGCATCCTGTTTAGACATCAAATATCTAAACGCAGCATGATCAGAGTAAAAAACAGTTGAAGAACCGATTAAATATGATCGAAATTTATCCAATGTAAATATTACAGCAAATAGTTCTTTTTCTGTGGTAGTGCAATTCATTTGTGCACTGTTTAATGTTCTACTAGCGTAATATATCACATGCAGTTTACCTTCCTTTCTCTGCCCTAGAACTGCACCAACTGCATAATCACCAGCATCACACATTAGCTCAAAGGGCAATGACCAATCAGGGGATTGCATAATAGGAGCAGAAGTCAAAAGACTGATAATTTTTTGGAATGATTTTTGACATTCTTCTGTCCATTCAAATGTTGCATCTCTTAATAGGAGGTTACATAAGGGTCTGGATATGGTACTGAAGTCTTTAATAAATCTCCTATAAAATCATGCATGTCCTAAAAAAGAACGAATGTCCCTGACTGTTTTTGGTGATGGTAATTTAGAAATGACCTCTATTTTTGCTTTGTCAACCTCAATACCTTTAGAAGACAAACGTGTCCTAAAACAATTCCTGAATCAGTCATGAAATGGCATTTTTCCCATTTAACACAAGTCATTTTTCTTTACATCTTTTCAAAATATTTTCCAGATTAGTCAAGCAATTATCAAATGAATTTCCAAATACAGTTATATCATCCATAAAGACCTCTAAACAGTGTTCAACCATGTCACTAAATATGCTCAACATGCATCGTTGGAATGTTGCAGGTGCATTACAAAGTGCAAATGTCATTTTTCTAAATGCAAATGTTCCAAATGGGCATGTGAATGTGGTCTTTTCCTGGTCTTCTAAAGTAATAGGAATCTGATAATAACCTGAGTAACCATCAAGAAAACAATAATAAGGGTGTCCAGCTACTCTTTCTAAAATTTGGTCAAGAAATGGAAAAGGGAAATGATCTTTTCTAGTTGCGTCATTCAATTTTCTATAATCAATGTACATACGCCAACTAGATGAAATGCGAGTTGGGATTAATTCCCCTTTATCATTTTTTCACACAATGATTCCAGACTTGTTAGGTACAACCTGTGTAGGACTTTCCCACTTACTATCAGAAATAGGATAGATAATGTATGCATCAAGAAGTTTAAAGACCTCAGTTTTTACTACTTCTTTCATGTGAGGGTTTAATCTTCTTTGGGGTTGACGATATGTCCTAGCATTATCTTCTAGATGTATTCGATGTGTGCAAATTAATGGATTAATACCTTTTATGTCTTTTAAAGTCTATCCAATTGCCAGTTTATGTTCTTTCAACACATTTAAAAGTTTATCTTCTTGATCGCTTATGAGAGAAGAAGAAATTACCACAGGTAAGTTTGATTATCTTCTAGAAATGCACATTTCAGTCCTTCTGGCAAAGCTTTTAACTCCAAATTGGGTGCTTCTTCATGTTTTTCTTCTTCCAGTGTCCCGGTTCTTCATCGTCTTCCAATACCTGAATAGAGTCAAGTAGAAAATCATTAGTAATATCCGAATCAGTTTGTGCACTTGACTCAACATAATTAGCAGTAAAAAATTTCATGGGATCAGATAAACTCCCCTGAATATGCTAATCCATAATAGGTTCAATTGATTTTGCACTTTTGTTTTCATTATCTTCATCATATGGCTGTTTGCACATGTTAAAAATACTTAACTCTAATGTCATCTTGCCAAAAGAAAGATTCATGATTCCGTTCCTGCAATTTATTAAAGCATTAGCAGTTGCTAAAAATGGCCGACCAAGTATTACAGGGATTGGCTTATAACTCTCTGCCACAGGTTGTGTTTCTAAAACAATAAAATCCACATGATATACGAATTTATCGATTTGCAATAACACATCTTCCACAATTCCTTTTGGTACCTTAATTGATCTATCGGTAAGTAAAAGGGTAGTTAAGGTTAGTTTCATCTCACCGATATTAAGTTGCTGGTAAACCGAAAATGGCAGTAAATTTACACTAGCTCCAAGATCAAGCAAAACATGTTCAATGTTTTGATTTCCAATAATACAAGAAATAGTTGGACAACCAGGGTCTTTGTATTTTATGCATTATTAGTTGAGAGAATGGAACTTACCTGTTCAGCTAGAAAATCTTTTTTCTTACCTGGTGTTTTCTTTTAACGGTGCACAGATCTTTCAGAAATTTGGCATAATAGATGGTATCTGTTGAATGGCATCTAACAAAGGGATATTGACCTTTACCTATTTGAATATTTCATAAATCTCTGGGGAATGGTTCAATTTCTTTGTTTTTAATGCCCGAGGAAATGGAGCTGTATGAGAAAAACTATTATTATCAAAGACGAGTAATGGTTCATCAACCCATTCCTTACCCTCTGATTCTGATTTTTCCTCAGTTTCACGAGGTTCAAGAATAGGTATGTGGATGGTCTTACCACTACGAAGAGTAATAATAGATTTGATTTGGTCTAAGTGTTGACTTCCAGAACTACCTTCATGAGGGTTTTGATGGATTTTGGGATTTGACTGAGGTTGTGCGGGAAACTTACCTTTCTCTTTAATGGCCAAGCAGATGTGATTTTATCAAAAGTTTCTTTCAAATCATTCATCATTTGTGCATTTTGGTTATTGATGGTTTCTTGTTTTTCCATGAATGCACTCAAGTTATCTTCAATGGTTTTCTTAGGTGGTGTGATATATTGTGCATAATTCTGGGAGTTTCGGAAATTTTGGTGAAACTGGGGAGGTTGGTGTGAAGGTTGTGATTGGTTATCATTCCTCCAATTGAAATTTGGATGGTTTCTCCAACCAGGGTTATAGGTCTGTGAGTATGAGTTTGGATTTGGTTATTGAATGTGTTTATGGAACTGACTTGGTCATGGAGACAGTCTTTCAGGGCTGGTATAGATGGGCAAAATTCTGTGACATGTTCATTTAAACTACAAATTGACATATAATTTCCTGAACTGACTTGATATGATCCATCTTCCCTGTTTCTAAAGCCTCAATTTTTTTAGACAGAAATGCATACTTTGCAGCAAGGTCATGGTCTTCCCTAAGGTTAAACATACCTCTACCAGATGGCTGTGTTTTAACAGATGACTCATATGTACCAATTGTATCCCATTGTTGTGTATTCTCTACTATGTGCTCTAGGTAATCTAGTGCATCTTCGGGATCTTTGTCTCTAAACTCACCATTGCACATCATCTCCACTACTTGTCTACCTTGAGGTGTTAAACCCTCGTAGAATTGGGCAACTAACCTCCATGTTTCAAACTCGTGATGTGGACAAATATTTAACATCTCTTTATACCTCTCCCAATATTGGTAAAGTGTTTCCCCAGACTCTTTTGTGAATGTTGTGATTCTTCTCTTAAAGGAATTTATCCTATGAGGGGTAAAGAACTTTTTAAGAAACTGCTCTTGTAAATCATCTCATGTTTTAATAGATCCTGACCGAAGATTTTGTAGCCAAATTTTAGCTTTATCCTTTAAAGAAAATGGAAAAAACTTTAACCGAATTATATTCATGCTACAATTTTGGTATGTGCAAGTGTTACATAATTCTTCGAACTCTCTTAGGTGCTGATAATGGTTTTCTGATTCTAGACCATGGAATGTGGGTAAAATATTGATGACACTTGATTTAAAATTTAAACGTGCTGCTTCTGGAGGAAAAACAATACAAGATGGTGATCCTGAACTAGAGGGATTCAAGAATTGTCTTTGTGTCCTAGGGTGATTAGGATCTCCATGCTGAGACTCGTTTTCTTCCTGATTAACTGGGTCTTCAACTTGGGCAGGTGGGTTTTCAATTTGGTTTTCAGCCATTCTGACTAACAATGAAGGTGATGATGACTCTCTTTTTAATCTGCCACTAGATGTTCGAGACCAGTGTTTCATGCAACTTAAAAAAAAACTATATGTAAAAATATGAAATTGCAAATACAAAACTTGAAAATGAAATTAAACTAAGAAAATGAAAAGAACAAATTAAGGAAAATACAAATGCAGTGATTTAGATCTAAAAACGTCCTCTAACCCTTGTTAATTTTGATCTCAATTGAATCTCTCGCTTATTTTTCTCAATGTCTTGAATTATGTTTTCGTGAAGTTTTATGAGAGCATCTTTATGTGGGGATGGTTCAAAAAATTCTTTTATGAACAACAAACACCTTTTAAGTTGATTTTTCTGTTTTCGGTAACCAAGAAAAATTAAGAACAAGGTCTCTCTATATGTGGGATATCTGGGTTCAGGGTTCAACAAGGATTAATCAGGACAGTTGGGTCTATATAAAAATAAGACAAATAAAGAAAAATAAGATGTAGAAATTAAAAAAAAATACGAAATAAAAATAAAGAAAAGAAAAGTAGAGAAAGAAGAAATAAATATTCTATCTACTAAATAATACTTCCCCGGCAACGGCGCCAAAAACTTGACACGCTCGAAAAGCGGTATTTTACTCCCAAGTATAAGAGTGTCGAAGTAATAAATAACCCGGTGAGTCCGGGGTCGATCCACAGAGAAGAGATTCAGCAAAATAGAATAATGACCAGTGCGGGAATGAAAAGTTTGCTTTGTTGAAGTAGTTGGAGGATTTTAGGTTGAAATACAATAATAGAAAGAAATACTGGAGTTTTGGGATCCACTTTTAGTCTTTTAAACATTTAGAAATCTCGCTTTATCATAATTTATAAATTGTCATTTTTACCCACTTAATTTATTACATGAATTAATTATGCCAATAAAAAGAAGCAGCCATAAAAGCGGTAGTCATGTCTGTCAATACTTAGTCCTACCAAGGTACTAAACATGCCAAAAACATAAAACCAACCATAAAGGCGGTGATACCGTTTGTCTATAACAAGTCCTACCAAGGTACTTAATTATGCCAAAATCGTATAAAACCGGCCATAAAGGCGGTATAAAGATAAAACCAGCCATAAAGGCGGTAGACAGATAAAACCAGCCATAAATGAGGTATAAAGATAAAACCGGCCATAAATGCGGTATAAAGATAAAACCAGCCATAAATGCGGTAGACAGATAAAACCAGCCATAAAGGCAGTATAAAGATTGTCAATAATTAATCTAGATTTAAATCAATTTTTAATCATTAGATTTCAATTTATTTATTATAATAAAAGCGAGTTTAATCTATGTTCTCATTATAAAAGCTTCACCCTTACTACAGCAGAAAAGAAATTAACTACTCATTTTGTAATAAAATATATTCGTACTTTTATTATTGAAAGAAAAAGACATTACAAAAAGCTTTAAGTAAATAAACAAACAAGACACTCTCTCTCCAAGAATTACAGAGGAATCATGAAAGAAAGTATGAAAATTTCTAATGTCGGACGCTCATTTTTATAGGCAAATTCGCCGCCCAGACCAGCGAATGCATGTTGTGGACACGTGTCAAAGAATGGTGAAGCCACATTGGGGACACGTGTCAGAGAATGGTGAAGCCACGTTGGGACACGTGTTGCGACGTAAAGGTTCCACGTGTCACGACGTGCTTGCAGATTTTACGACATGCTTGCCGATTTTACGACGTGCTTGCAGATTTTACGACGTGCTTGTCGATTTTACGACGTGCTTGCAGATATTTTTTTCATGTCTGATTTGTCCCGTTGAGCTTCCGATAAGTATTTTTCCTGACAAAAACATAAAATAACATAGTAAAAGCACTCAAAGCATAACTTTAAAATATTTACACAAATGTGTCAATTTAAGGGGATTATTGAAACTATAAGTGTAAAATGATTAACTTATCGTCTAATAAATATGCACTTTTTAGTATTCATCACCCCTATCGTCATTCACCAATCCTTAAACCACTTTGGAACCTCATAAATGATCTGTTCAATAATTAAACATATTGAACAATTTATGAACAATTCCTACAGCAATCATATATGCTGTTAAATTTGTACTGTGCACTGTTAACCATTGATTTCGACTTTGTTGTGTGTGACCTTTTGGGTTCCCTTCAAGTTGGACATGAAATGAATCGTGATAATTTAATCAAACATAAATTATCCTCCGATCAGATGGTCGTTCGATTTCAATGACCAAGTTGACATCTAGCAACATGCCCAGGCCCCCAAATGAGAAGGAAAGATATATATACCAATTATGTATGTGATTTACATATGATACGGTCCATCGCCTCACTGTATCCCCACCGTTTGACCTAGGGTATGGAGAGTGTCTACCCATATAGTCAAAGGTATGATGTTGATAGTGTCATGAATCGTGCTAACCCAAGAATCTCACATTATTCTTCCGTTGCGGCCACAGTCTCAAGCACTGATCACACATACAAACCCACGAACTGGAATACTACTCTTATAAGAAAATATTATCCGAGAGAGTGGCGATTCTCTGTTGTATCTTTACAAACTTCACGTGTTTCAATAAATGACCCAATCATACCCTTATGACCGGATCTTTTGAACCGGGGAAGGAGAATGTCAAATTTATTTGATCCACACATAAGATTGTAAAGACCTCAAGTCTAAGGACTAGTCATACAATCGATACATGAAAGTTCTCACATACATATGGGATAAACACTCCATATGAAAACTTTCAGCGGTAAGTTCGATGGACACGAGCAACTCATGCATCCATGTGATACACCAAGCGGACGGATCTCCGCTAGTAGTCTATGAGATCGGCTACCCTACTAAAGGGCGGATCATATCATCATGCTAGTCTCTCCACTTTGCGAACGCCCAGATTATTCACAAAAGTATGACTAGGAACGTTTGAGAGTAATTATTCTCATAAGGCATGGAAGCCACCATCTTATTACTCCAATGGCTTTATTACAGTGTTTGATGATTCATATAATTTATGTAAGACACGTATAATAAAGATTGCCATTTTATTAATTAATGAAAAATATTACAAATACATGTACATATAGCTCATCCATAAGTTGGGTATATGGCATATCCCTTACAATCTCACACTTGCACTATAGCCAACTAGTATGAATCTTGACACCATACTCTCGGGTGTGTCTATCATGCTTTTGTTGAGTCAACCCTTTAGTCAGAGAATCTGCAAGATTATCTTCTGTGGGTATTTTCTCTATAATAACTTATTTTCTCTCAATAATCTCTCTGATAAGATGAAATCGCCTGAGTACATGCTTGGATTTCTGGTGGGACCTTGGTTCCTTTGATTGAGCAATGGTGCTCGTGTTGTCATAGTACATCGTGACGCCATTCTTTATCGTGGGAAGCACTTCCAGCTTCGTGATGAACTTCTTTATCCATACTGCTTCTTTAGCTGCCTCAGATGCTGTAATATACTCGGTTTTAGTGGTTGAGTCCGTTGTAGTTGACTGTTTTGAGATTTTCCAACTGACAGCTCCGCCATTCATAGTAAACAGATATCATATTTGCGATCTACTATCATCCCTATCGGTCTGAAAGCTCGCATCACAGTAATCAATGACTTTCATCTCAGAACAATCTCCGTATGTCAAGAACACATCCTTAGTTCTTCTCAAATACTTGAGGATTGTTTTGACAGCTGCCCAATGTTGCTCACCAGGATTTGTCTGATACTTGCTCGTTATGCTAAGAGCATAAGAGACATCAGGTCTTGTACATAGCATGGCGTACATGATCGATCCTATTGCTGAAGCATAAGGGATCCTACTCATACGCTCTCTATCTGAAGGAGTATGTGGACATTGCTCCTTAGATAATTTGATTCTACGACAAGTAGGTAAATTACCTCCTTTGGAATCTTCCATTTTGAATCTTTTCATAATTTTATCTATATATGTAGATTGAGAAAGTCCTAACAACCTCTTAGATCTATTACGGTAGATCTTAATGTCGAGGATGTAGGATGCTTCTCCCAAATCTTTCATGGAGAAATTCTGAGATAACCATTGCTTGGTAGCTTGCATTATGGGAATATCATTCCCGATGATTAATATGTCATCGACATATAATACAAGAAATACAACAGCACTCCCACTACTTTTCATGTAAACACAAGGCTTGTCTACATTTTTGATGAAGTCAAATTCTTTGATTGTCTCATCAAATCGTATATTCCAACTTCTAAAGGCTTGCTTGAGTCCATAAATGGATTGTTTAAGCTTGCATACTTTATTATGATCATCCTTAGATGCAAACCCCTCAGGTTATGTCATATAGACTTCCTCTACGAGGTTCCCATTAAGGAAAGCTGTTTTGACATCCATCTGCCAAATCTCATAATCAAAGTGTGCAGCTAGTGCCAGTAAAATTCGAATAGACTTTATCATTGCAACAGGCGAGAAGGTTTCGTCAAAGTCAATTCCTTGGATTTGTCTATAACATTTCACCACCAACCTAGCCTTATAGGTTTGGATGTTGCCTTCTGCATCATTTTTACGCTTGTAAATCCACTTGCAGCTTATGGGTTTTATCCTTTTAGGTGCATCCACCAAGTCCCAGACTTGATTATGATACATAGAGTCTATTTCGGATTTCATGGCCTCAAGCCACTTGACTGAATCAATGTCACGCATTACTTCGTCATAACTGGTGGGATCGTCATTATCAATGACCTGATCATGTTCCTCATCAATATGGAAACCATATATTCCAGGCTCATATCTTTCCCTACCAGACCTTCTAGGTTCATAACCTTGTGGTTGTTCCGTCGATGCTCTTTTTAAGGGCATGGGGTTTAGTTTTATGTTAGTTTGTTCTTCTCATACCTTATCGAGGTCAAGTCTACTCCCACTATATTTCTTGAGAAGGAATTCATTCTCTAGAAATTTAGCATTTCGTGAGACAAATGTTCTTTGTTCATTTGGGACGTAGAACACGTATGCTCTTGAGTTCAAGACATATCCTACAAACTTACATTTAACTGCCCTATCATCCAATTTGTTAGTTTGTGTGAGCTTAACATATGCATCACATCCCCAAACTCTTAGATAACTAAGACTAGGACGTTTCCCAGACCATAACTCATATGGTGTTTGACTAACAGTCTTGGAAGGAACTTGGTTTAGTAGTAGTGTTGCAGTTTCTAAAGCAAGAACCTAAAATGAAAGAGGTAGATTCTTGCCTGGCATCATTGATCGGACCATATCTAATAATGTCTGATTTCTCCTTTCGGAGACCCCATTATGCTATGGAGTTCCCGGAGGAGTCCACTAGGAAACAATGCCATTTTCTCTGAAGTAATCCTGAAATTCGTCGCTTAAGTATTCACCACCTCGGTCAGACCTTAGTGACTTAATACTTTTATTAAGCTGGTTTTCTACTTCAGCTTTGAAGTCTTTGAATTTCTCAAAGGCTTAAGATTTGTACCGCATAAGGTACACATACCCATATCGCGAGTAATCATCGATAAAGGTAATAAAGTAGGAGAATCCACCTCTAGCGGTGACTGATATTGGTCCGCATACATCAGAGTATGAGTTCTAATGTCTCCGCTCCACGCTGTCATTTACCTTTGAAGGGTAATTTGGTCATTTTACTAAGTAAACAAGACTCACAAGTTCCATAAGGTTCATATTTGAAGGGTCTGAAATATCCATCCTTATGTAGCTTAGTTAATCTTGTTTCATTGATATGACCTAAGCGACTGTGCCATAGAAGTGATTCATTGAGATTATTCGAGTTAACGTTGTATATATTAGAGGTTGAACATTCTTTGTTAGTTTGTAAGACATAGATACCATTATTCAAAATACCATCTCCATATTTTATTTCATTGAAATAAATAGAACATTCATTACAACTTATTAGGCATGAAAAGCCTTTATTACATAAAGAATACATTGAAATGATGTTCTTTACTAGAGAAAGCACATAAATACAATCTTCTAAGTCTAAAAATAAACCATTTGGCAAAACTAATGAATAAGTCCCCACGCACAATACATCCAGTTTTGCTCCATTACCCATGTGGGTTCAGGGGGAATGGTCTTTCAAGAACATAGAAAATCTTTTCTTGTCGTAAGACAATTTTAAGGTTTCTAAACCAGTCATTGTAGTTGTCCCCTTTGAGCTTATACTCATCAAGGATGGAACGAAGTGATACTCTGTTTGCCATTTGAATGTTTGTGAAATATTTTAACCCACCTGTTAAGAGAGAATGTTAAAATTAGAAATATGTTTTCATTAATGTTTCATAATAACATGGACTTTTAATATTATGAAGTTGCTCTCACTCAATTGTTTAAAAATTTTAAGCAAATTGCATCAACCCTAATATGATGGATTTCTTGTGGGCAAGGATCCCATTATCATCATTTCATAACTCCGATGAGGGTCGTTCGTTATAAAATATGATAATTATGTAGGTTCCCAACTAATTTATGATATAAATCACAATTCCTTGATCATTGGGTTGGGAAATCAAACATGTCATAGCTTATGCTAGTCCTTGTGGACACCCAATCTTTGCCACTAAGTTATAAGACCACGCCTAAGGGTCGTTGCGTCTTATGACTCTGAAAAGTCAAACCATTGTCAATAGTACAATTTAGGGACAAATTGGTATTGGTCAGTCTGGTAAAGCCTAGTCCTGCCAATACAGTTTAAGCCATTTTGGGTCTATACTATACAATGTGAGGCAAATTTTAGACTTAAATTATTATTGATGATTTTAGCAAGTTTAAGTGAATAACTATCAAATGGATTCCTCCATTGAAAATTCCCCAAAGGGAGGGTGGAGCGAACTCTCTTAAATACCCTTACCTCTTAAGCTCTTATTGCCTTGGTGACAGGAATAAACAATAGATCCTCCAAATTAGTCCAACACTTTAAATATGCTTTAAAGTAAGCTTTGAGTAAATGATTATCTGGATATCTTCACAGCTTTTCCTTTTGGCTATAAAAAGGTAGTGAGTGAAGGAAGACACCAAATCATTATCTAACTCTAGTAATACCTTTGGTTAAATTAACTTTAGTTTGGAAAGTTTTATTGACGCCATGGTCCCACCCCACCTGTATCTTTTATAATGTCTTTTATTATAAACAAGTGATTTATATTTATTAGCCTTAAATGTAATAAATCTCTAAGTTCATCACGAAATAATTACTTAGCTAAGGGATAAGCAATACACTATCTATTTCCTTAGAAAGTCTCTAGATGCTTGCACCCTAAAATAATCATGTCAATTCTAATCATACATAGAATCATCAAGCATATGAGTTTTAATATGTTGGAATTATTTTAGGCATTAGATAGCTTTGATTAATATTTATTTATGATATTGCATTTTATTTTAATCAAATAAATTTACTATCATGTTTTTTTACAGATGCGTGAACTTTAAATGCAATTTCACAATTCAAATCTTAACCAAATCATGAAAAACTTATGCCTAAAAGTAAATTCAGGGTGTTATATTTCCAACGAGCATTTACACACCCAATTTCGAGTTCAAATGAGAGAGAACTAATCAAAACAAAAACGACGCGCTGATACCACTGTTGGGAAGCAGCCGCGAGTGCGCAGCGGAAAATTAAAATTATGATGTCGCTTTCCCTTTGCCCAAGACCCATTTGTTTTTATTATTCTACAAGCCTAGGCATGTTACTATATATTCTAAGCATAAAACTCATAAAACATGCAAAGAATATAAACCTAAACATGCTAATTATCATAAGAACTCTATTAAAATAAAGAAAGAAAAATACTTACTTGAACCGTAGACTCCTCCAGTCCTCCCTCCAATCTACAAGCTTTTCTCGAACTCAGCAATCTCTTCCACGTTCCAAAGATCCACCCAAGTGTGTGGCCTCCAAAGATGCACACACCAAATCCAAAACTCAACCGCAATACTATGTCTTGAGTGCACGGGTATTTTGCCCTTGGTGCTAGCCTAGGCAAATACCTCAAAACTTTTAACTTGAGATTCCTCTAATCAATTAGACTTAAGGATCCTCAAAATCAGTGGCTTACTCTTAAACTTTAGAGTTGCTCACTTATATAAACCCAAGATATGAAAGGTTTTGGTGTAAAAATTTGTAAAGAATTCTTTGGGTTTATATAGGTGCTCCAAAGACAACAAAATTAATTAAGAATCTGATGTGGGATAAATGCTAATTAAATCTTAGTCATTGGATCTTAATATAATGGTTTAATGAGATTATAAAATCATAATAAGAGTTTGGTCCGAATTAGAATTCAAAACAAATAAAATAATAAAAAAACGCAGATTTTTTTTTATATTTATTTTCTTATTCATTTTTCCAATTCCCAAAGTACCCCTATCGTCATTCACCAATCCCTATGCCACTTTGGAACCTCATAAATGATATATTCAATAATTAAATACATTGAACCATTTATGAACAATTCCTACAGCAATCATATATGCTGTTAAATTTGTATTGTGCACTGTTAACCATTGATTTCGACTTTGTTGTGTGTGACATTTTGGGTTCCCCTCAAGTTGGACATTAAATGAATCATGATAATTTAATCGAACATAAATTATCCTCCAATCATATGGTCATTCGATTTCAATGACCAAGGTTTACATCTAGCAACATGCCAAGGCCCCCAAATGAGAAGGAAATATATATATACTCATTCTGTATGCGATTTACATATGATACGGTCCATCGCCTCACTGTATCCTCATCGTTTGACCTAGGATTTGGAAAGTGTCTACCGATATAGTCAAATGTATGATGTTAATAGTGTCATGAATCGTGCTAACCCAAGAATCTCACATGATTCTTCCGCTGCGGCCACAGTCTCAAGCACTGATCACACATATCAACCGCGAACTGGAATACTACTCTTATAAGAAAATATTATCCGAGAGAGTGGCGATTCTCTGTTGTATCTTTACAAACTTCATGTGTTTCAACAAATGACCCAATCATACCCTTATGACCGGATCTTTTGAACCGGGGAAGGAGAATGTCAAAGTTATTTGATCCACACATAAGATTGTAAAGACCTCAAGTCTAAGGACTAGTCATACAATCGATACATGAAAGTTCTCACAGACACCTGTGATAAACACTCCATATGAAAAATTTCGGTGGTCTGTTCGATGGACATGAGCAATTCATGCATCCATGTGATACACCAAGCAGACGGATCTCCGCTAGTAGCCTATGAGATCGGCTACCCCACTTAAGGGCGGATCATATCATCATGCTAGTCTCTCCGCTTTGTGAACGCCCATATTATTCACAAAACTATGACTAGGAACGTTTGAGAGTAATGATTCTCATAAGGCGTGGAAGCCATCATCTTATTACTCCAAGGGCTTTATTACAGTGTTTGATGATTCATATAATTTATGTAAGACACGTATAATAAAGATTGTCATTTTATTAATTAATGAAAAATATTACAAATACATGTACATATAACACATCCATAAGTTGGGTATAGGGCATATCCCTTACATTAGTACCATAGTAACTCTACCTTTGACATGTCTTATATATAGTAGGTTTGAATTATTACACAAAAACCTTAGAGCCATACAGATTTTAAATAAATTTATTTTATAATGATACCATATCATCTATATGATAATCCAATAAAATTATGATAATTTATCACTTCTCTTCTCTAATTTTATGGGAATTGATTCAAGTACATTTTTTTCTCAAATTTATTTAGAGCATATTTTTCTAATTTCTTAGAGACTAATATGTTGCACTAAATCAATTTTTTTTATTAAGATTGTTTCTTTAAGATTGTCCAAAGTTGTCACGACCCAAAACCAAGGTCAAAGATAATTATGTAATTATATTCAAATTTCAATTAAAAATAAAATAGTCAAAGTCAGACACATGCCTATGAGACTTGAAAAACGACAAAATAATACAACATCATCAAATTAAAATGAACAATAGAAATTCCCATAACTTATTATGACCACCCATAAGAATTTTAAAAATAAAACACAAAGGTCCATAAAAATATACGCATCCTCTCATAGCTATATAAACTCATACATAATGATCCATGATGGAGCCCAGAGCCTCGATGAAATACCTAGAAACAATGAGTTGCAAATGAACCTCACTCTAAACAACTAATGAACTTGCGATGTCCAATTTACTCCTTGAAATATTGGTCTCCTAAAACATCATCTGAATGTGTTAGTGAAGGGGTTGTTAGGGTTGGTGCTCGGAGTGTCAATCCAGATCGTATTTATGTCTGATTCATGAATACGAGCAATTCCATTTTCCATAATATTACTTATATACTGGTAGCACCTATTGTCTTTTACACACATATTCGATCTAATTATGATTGGATATTCAATTACGATTAGATCAAAACTAAATCTGGTTTAGTGATACGTGTATATTAGACAAAGACCCTAAGATTTACAATGTAGTGCGCAGTTACAACGTAGTTTGTAATTGACATTGGGAACCGCACTATAAGATGTATATCCTTAAATAAAGTTCCTAGTCAAGATTTACTAACATGGGTCAGTTAGTAAATATTCGCTGAGACCAGTACATGTCGTATATCGTTACTTGGTCCGATGGTTTATCTCAATGAACCATGAGTCTCGGGAGACTCGTATAGACATGTAGGTATTTATTTGATAAACACTGAATGACTCACTGAAGATTTCCTAATATATGGTACACCAATGTCAATAGGAATCTTCTCGAGTTGAGCGAGCATAGTGGTCATTCGACTTGAGATACCACTGTGGATATATGAGTTATCCTCCACACGTTGATGGCAGCCATGTCATCGATCTATTCATGATCAGACCTCCACCTGTTCGTTGGGTGTGGACTGATGCTCATGAAATCCAATGCATATCAAGAGAGGATCCATCAGTCCTATGTACAGGGCATAGACATCTTACACGTGTTTGCGATCTAGTAAATCCATGGCTGTGGTATAACTTCGGAAATCAGTTTCGAGTGTTATTTAGAGATCGTAAATTAAAATTCGACTATATTATACCGAACAGATTTGACATTCTTATCTATATCCCAGGTATAATATGGATAGCCTGTGATGGAGGGATTATACGTATGAAATGACCTCGACTTGCATAGTTTAGCGAGATTATCTGTGGTCGTCATAATTCATGAGTGGGTGAATTATGGACACGAAATTAGATTTCATGACGGATAAACCTAAACTTAAAGAGTCTCACAATATGAAGTGTACTCGTTGAGCACTTGGGCAACGCGTTATGAATAATACAGATTATTCATAATACTTATTCGAATTAAATGAGTTAATTCGAATCGTTTAATCGGTTAAACGATAACACATGCATTAGAGGATTTCGGTCATTTAATAATTATTGTGTATTTATATTTGATACATAATTTGATTAGATACACATTAATTAATCGTCAAATGAGATTTTGACACATGCCATAAATATATATATATATATTTGTTATTTAATGTAAATAAAAATACATATATAATAATATTTATATTAATTAATTATTTAGATATTTAAATGTTAAATATTTAAATGATTAGATAATATTTATATTTTATAAATGTTATGAAATATGGCTAATTATTATTTGTACAAATGACATGATTTTATTAAGCCTAATGTGTGCAAATTTGATTTGCCAAGATTAAAGCTTATTATGATTTAATTGATTTAAATCACAAAATGACCATTTTAGCCCCCTAAAGTCAGTCATTACTTCTTCAAAAAGGGAAAAAAATTTCTTCTTCATTAGAACCTCTCCCATGGCCAAACATAAATAATTCATTCATATTACACTTATCGGAAGTTGTGAACCAGATACTGTAGGAACGAAGCGGGGTTTACCGTTATACCTATTGGGCTTATGACATCGGCGACCACTATACTATTGGGCTTATATCCCGTAGAGAGTAATGGAGTCGCCATCCGATATAAGACACCAGGAATGATTTAAAGTCACATTACACCCATCGCAAGATCCGACCGTAAACCTGTTTGGGTTCGAAATGGTCTCTTACTGATACCAGTATAATATTTACACTTAAAGAAAGTATCATCATATCTTATAATGCAGTCACATGCAATACCATTTATAAAGCACACACCGTAGCGCAAACGTGAAAAACGTTAAATAAATGGAGAGTTTATGTGCTGAAATAAGAAATTACAATAATAATTAAACAAGCTAAAATGAGCTAAAATAAGTATTACGTGGGTCTGGCCTCGGAGAGCCCTGGCCAGATATGGCCTAAGGTCGGCTGGATATAAAATTTCATCTTTATATCCAGCTGGACTTAATTGAAGTCTGGCCGAATATATTGCGTATTAAAGAAACACATAAAAATTCATATGCAATAAAATGTACAATAATTATGCATTCTGAATATAACAGTAATATAATGGGCATCTTTTAGTGGTATGTCAAGTTGTATCCCGAGTACGAATCATACTACCATCCATTCGAAATTGGTTATGAAACTTACGTCCGAGTTTTCATCCTATATACCATCACAAGGCTGAATATCATTCATGTATGGCCGTACATAGGAAAAGTTTGGCTAGACTTCATTCATAGATCACATAGTAAGTAGAGCATAACATGCATATTATTTTGGACAGTAGAATAACACATGTGTATCATCAATTAAAATAGTAGAATGAAACAAATAAACATGTATAGATTAATGATAACAAGCGCAACATAAAAAAATAACTAAGCATGTGATTAACAATGGAAAGCGATTGAGACAACCTGACATGTTTATAGGCGACCAGATGTGTATGCATGTTCGGTCAGGACTTGATGTACGTCCGGTGGGAGATATTATGTTAAAGATAGAAACTTCAAAATACAGAAATATTAAAAATGGTGTCCTCAGTCATACCTTTATGTGTGTGCTGTGGCTTAGAAGACATCTCTGATTGTCGGGTTGATGATGGATTCATATCAAAAGGGTAGAAGTCCAAGGATTCGTAGATGTTTTGCTCTTATTTTTGTGGATGTAAAGTTTCAGAATTTTGATACTGGATATGATTTCTGCATCATTGTGGAGGGGGAAGCCCTCATTTTTATAGTGATACGCTTGGTCTATAAATGGGAAGGGAAATAATATCCATCCCTGAGCTCCCGCTTTTCAGCGTAATCACAATCTACAACTTATATCTAGTCGGATATTGAATTTGAATTCTATGCCAGGTCGACCATTAATCAATCTGTGACTTCAGCTCTACTTTTGCGTTGACCACTTAATCCATATTCGATCGGATGTGTAAATTAAATTCTATATCCGACTGGCCATAATCAGATCTCATATTTTTGGTAATTGGCAATCTACGTATTTAATGATATATGTATTTGTCTAGCCAAATTTAGGGTTTTCAGGGCATGTCCGGCCAGATGTTGTGGCTAGAGACAAGGTAGGTCAGACATGGGTGATGTCCGATCGGCTTTTGGTTGTGTTTACTGGAGTTCTTTAGAGTCAATTTCCTTTCTGACATTCATTTTTTCCATTTTCCAATTTTCAAAAAGTGTCCTCGTAAGAGACTCATTATCGGACTATGCGTAAAAATACAGTGTCTACAGTCATCTCCACTTTGGTAGGCTTGTGTAGTGTGTGACATTGAAAATTCTATCAAAGTCATGCATGCATTTCTACTTACCTAGTTCGTCGGGCATCACCAGACTTGCCTAGTTGTGTTGTAGTTTGATTGTTGTTTGATGGGACCTCAGGTTCTCCGATGTTTCAATCAGCGGTGAGATATTTTTGGTCTCGAGCTTTATTTTTGATGCTCTTAATGATGTGAGCTTTGTTCCCGATGCTTTGGAGGTTTGCGGGCTTCATCCCTTAAGGCTTCAATCCTAAATCTTCACCGTGAAGCTTCATCCCTCAAGGCTTTATTCCTAAATCGTCATTGTGAGACTTTATCCCTCAAGGCTTCATTCCTAAATCTTCATCGTGAGACTTCATCTCTCAAGGCTTCATTCTCAAATCTTCATTGTGAGACTTCATCCCTCGATGATTCATTCCCACATCGTCATCGTGAGGCTTCATCCATCAAAGCTTCATTCCCAAATCGTCATCAAGAGACTCTATCCATCAAGGCTTCATTCCTAAATCGTCATCGTTAGGCTCCATCCATTAAGGCTTCATTCCCAAATCGTCATCGTGAGGCTTCATTCCCAAGGCTGTCTAATACTCATAATTATTCCCGAGGTTTCACTTCATTCTCGTAGTATTCCATCATCTGACCTCATTTTTTTTATGTTGTTAGCCATTTCAAAGCTTAGTTGTGCAGCCCTTAACTATCATATACAGGCGATCTTCGCCTCTAGTATTTTTTAGTCAGGCTTCACCCCCAGTATCTCATTTTTCTAACTGTCAGGTGCTCCATGCCTTGGAGGCTTCAACTCTTGACTGCATCTAAGCTTCTGATATCTTACTCTAACTCTTAGAGGTTTGCTTTGCTAGAATTTTCCTGCAAAAGAAATATTAATTGTATGTATGCATGTGTGCATGTGTGCAATTGATCTTTAGTTGCGTGCTCGCTCTTTGACTTGTAGGAGTGCATGAGTCGCGATAATTATTCTGTTGAGGTACCGTCAGTCTTATATTTGTGTTGGCCCCTGAGGTTCTCAGATCATGGATTTTGCTTCCCAAATTTTCTTTATCATGCAACGACTCTTCACATGTTCTCAAAAAAAATTCCTTTAAATTTCATCTCTTTCAAAGTGTGAGCATTATCTAAATTCGAAATTCAATTTCAACAATGGTTTCACCAAATGCTTCTCTGCGTGTGTGTGATTCTCTTACCAAGAATTTTATGCAACCCGAATTGGGTTTGGTAACGGTATTGCTTCTAGGGGTTTCAACATGCATTGTTTTTATAATTTCTAGAACACCTTTGATGGAGGTCTGCCAAGGTTTGAAAATCTTATGTTTCTGATAGTAGTTATTACTACATGGTAGGGCTTTATTTGAGAAGGCCCTTCAACGATCTTTTTATTCTAACTTAGGCATGTTTTGGTTCTCAGCCTCTTCTCTTCAAGGTCCATATAATCTTCCTCATATGTCGAAAGTCAGATATCATGGAATTTATTCTCCTTAGTTTTTTTATATCCAGAGGGTTTGGTACCCTTGATGGTTCAAGAATGCTTCTGCCAGGGTTCTCCAATTACTCTTTATTCTTTTCTCCAGGCTATGGTAGTATATCATCGGTGCTCCTTTGAGCGACATGCCAAATATCTTTAGAACTTGGAGGTCAGATAGGCCAGTAGCACTCGTTATAGACACATATTGGCGGAGGTGTGCCTTGGGGTCTCCTATCGAACTTGGTCATATCTAACATTTTGAACTCGACATGAAGCGTATTTGGCTATATCATCATCATCTAAAAAAATAGTTTCTTTAGACATTTGATTTTCAGGCCCCACGTGCCTCCTCTCACTAGATTTCAGCCCTTGTTGTTTAAGGTGTGGTCAAGTGGGCTATAGCATTTGTCAGGTTCTACATATGTTCTACCATTCTGTTCACAATGTTTTTCAACTGGTCTACTCGGGAATTATCGTTGTTGGTCATTTCAGGGTCTGTTAGATGTCTATTGACTAATCTACCATGCTATCTAACCCAACGGGCCGCTATGATGGCTGCATCACAAAGTGTTAGCATGATGCATATATGCATGTGATGCACGAAATGCATGGTGTGCTTAAACATCTGCATATACCCTTCCAACCTTATTCCTCCCATATACGTGGGAAGTCTCATATATGCCCTATGTATGGCTTGACTCATACACCAACAAGGAGGAACATAAATTCATTATATCATATGCTAAAGGTAAACCTTAGCTACTTTTGTTTCGTTCCATCGTTAAAAGATAAATACCATTGTAGGAGCGAAGCGGAGTTTACCGTTATACTTATGACATCGGCGACCATTACACTATTGGGCTCACAACATGTAGAAAGTATGGATAGTCTTGCGAGGGGACTAACCGGAGAATAATAGAGTTGTCACCTAGTATGAGACATCAAAAATGATTTAATGCATCATTACACCTCTTGCAAGGTCCGACTTTAAATCTGTTTGGGTTCGGAATGGTCCCTTAATGATGCCAGTCTAATATGTATGCTCAAATGAGGTATCCTTGTGTCTTATAATACAAGTTCATGCGGCGATAATTTAAAGAATACATGCAATCAATTAATAAAAGAAGCAGTAAAATGATAATAACAATAGATATCAATATCCAGAAATGAAGAAAATAATATTAAACCAGAATATAATACACATCTCATAGACCTGGCTCCGTGGAAGCCTAGCCAGACATACGTATAGTTGGATGGTTATCATATTTATGTTCGACTGGACATGGTTCATGTATGGCCGGAATTTATCGCAAACCAGAGAATCATAGAATCAATGGTGATAGCAACAACATTAATAACATGATTTAAGCAAACATGATAATACATAAGTGATTATTAGGAAGATTTAAACAGATTGGAACATGTCTTTCATGGGCCTAGTCTCATAGGACCCTGGCTGGATATAAAATTCAATCTTCATATCCGACCAAACTTATTGAAGTCTTACTGAATTTACTACGTAATCCAAAAATGCAGAAATATACATTTGTCGAAACAGATGTAATAAACATGTATTTGGACATATTCATAATGAAATGGTCATCTTTTAATGGTACGTGGAGTTTTATCACGAGTGTGAACTATATTACCGTACATTCGAAATCGATTATGGAACTTACATCTGGGGTTTCTATCCCATCCGAGTTTCTATCCTATATATATTGGCATAATACAGTCAGATATAATACATATCCGGTCGGACATAGAACAAGTCTGGTAAGACATCATCCATGGTGTTGGGGTTTTAGTGCAGGCGCAGCGGAAGCTCGCGGTTCGGCGAAATCGTAACTTTAAAAACTTTTAAATTACCAAATAAATTATTCAATATCCAATATGAATAATTCATTCATATTTCACATAAATAGGTTAGAAATATCGCGAAACTTTTACGAAAATATTATTCCGCAAAATGGCATAAAATATATTTTTGTCCAAACCGACCAACCAATACACATGAGGGCTGCCCAGGTCAGCCCCAATAATATTTGGGCAGTTCATGGGCTGCCCAAACAGTGACCAATTTACTGTTTGGGCAGCGGACACTCAGTAAGCCCGAAACTCACCCGGTAACGCCGTTTTTCACCGTTTTCACATATTTCAACTCCGAAATAATTTCCGCCAATTGTTCCAATGCCCAAAAACATCCAATACATTTACACAACATACTTTTCATCACTAAAATCACAGAAAATCTAGATTTGATTTGGTAATTAAAAATACCATTTTTTATGCTTTAAATCCAATTTTCTCAACATTAATCATATCAACATTAATACCAACCAAATCCACCACCTATGAAGAACTCAAGAACAATTCTAGGAGTTAAAAGAGTGTTCATAACGCTCTAAAATGGAAACTCTAGCCTCCAAATAATCCAATCCAACTTCACACATGCATCTAGCCTCCAATTCATCCTCCAAATCAAAAAAGCCCAAAAATATAAGAAAGGAAGAAACCCTAGAACTATTCTAGATATTCAAGAACAAGAAACAAGCTTTCTAAGTTTAAGAGTTATGAAGATTACCTCCAAATCTCTTAATTTCCTTCAACTTTTTCTTGAATTTCTTCACTTTCTTCCTTGTTTCTTCAAACAAATTTTTGGGTGCTTTAATGGAGATAGGTTTTGGCCATGGGAGCTTGATTAAAGAGAAAAAAAACTTTAAATAGTAAGCCAAATCCGACTTAGGGTGTTTAAAGAATGGTATTTTGATCATTTGGTCAATTAATCTAATTAATTAATAATAATAACCTTTAAGTTAACAAACCCAATTTGTAAACTTTAAGCTTATAAAATCATGTCATATGTAACCAATAATAATCAAACATATTGCATAACAATTATTTAATATTGGAATAATTTAATTATCTAGATATTTAACATTTAAACATCTAAATAATTAATTAATGTGATTATTATTATATATGTATTTTTATTTACATTAAATAACAAATACATATATTAATGGCATGTGTCAAAATCTCATTTAAAAAATAATTAATATGTATCAAATCAATTTTGTATCAAATACAAATACACATTAATTATCAAATGATCAAAATGCCCATAATGCATGTATTTTCGTTTAACTGTTTAAACGACTCGAATTAACTCATTTAATTCGGTGAAGCATACGAATAATCTATATTATTCATAACGCGTTGTCCATAATTCCCCCACTCGTAATTATGACGACCATATATAATCTCGTTCGACTATGCAAGTCGAGGTCATTACATACGTATAATCCCTCTGTCATAGGCTAACAATATTATACCAGTGATATAGATAAGAACGTCAAATTCCTAAGGTATAATATAGTCGACTTTCAAATTTACGATATTTAAATAACACTCAGAACTCGCTTCTGAAGTATACCACAACCATCGATTTACTAGATCGCAAATACGTACTTGATACCTATGCCCTGTACACAACTGACGGATTCTATTTGATACTCACATGATATCATGAGCATCAGTCCACACCCAACGAATAGGCGGAGGTCTAATCTAAATAGATCGGTGACGTGACTGCCATCAAAGTGTGGATGATAATGCCAACCACTTACATCAATTGTTGACAATTGATGTAAGTCATAGGTCATACCCATTTAATTCAAAATTTGGTTAGCTTACACAACAGATTTTGGGCTCGGATTCGTTTAATCTGATTTAACGAATTTTCTGTCGCAACGTAATTAAAACTAATTTAATTAATAATAATACCTCGCAAAATTATTACGGAACTCGCTTACGAATTAATTCTAAATTAATTCGTTCGCTAAATTAAAATCCAATTTAATTTCCCGTTGAAATCCAATTTCAATTAATATATCTAATATATTATTTAGCCCAAATAAATAAATTAAATAGTAAAATCTAATTTAACTATTAAATTTATTTTTCGATTAATTCCAAATTAATCGCGTTCTCTCCTCTCGATAAATTTAATCCCAGATAAATTATCGACGTAATTAATCCCAGATTAATTCTTTCTCTAATAATTAATCCCAGATTAATTCTTGCCGTAATTAATCCCAGATTAATTTTTTCTCTCTTAATTAATCCCAGATTAATATTGTTCGAGTCAACATCATCGGTGAATCTTTGGGATGCGACCCAAGAGATCCATGGATATGTTGGCAGTAAATACAGTCATCGGACTATCCAAACACGTGCGTACCCAGTACCACGCCTTTACCGATTTACAAGACATGGTTGGCTTCTAGCAGAGCACCGTGCCTACCCAATTCTCCAGAAATATTCTTCTACGGAATACATGATCTTTGTTAGACGTAGTATACATAGTATTGCGTATTACGATCCAGTATCGGATGTCACATGCAAGACCTGAGGCTGGAGTTGTGTCTGCCCCGTACGAAGCATATATCGGATCACTAGAAACTAGTCTCTTTATGATCGGAAAGTCATGACCTAGTCATACTTCCCTGATGGCTATAGCAATTAGAGTACCAGTTTTGTATCACTGCATGATCATCATCTCCATATGACTGAAGTGATACTTCCATCTTGACATCACACCCAATACACTACGATTCCCAATATACCCAGAAGAGGCGTACACAGAACATGTTAAAGCCCTGGACGACCAAAACCAAAGTATATTGATTGTCGCAAGTATTAGCGATGCAAGTCTCAGGTTAAGACCAAATACACATACCCTGATTCGGATTCCCATAGACACATAGTCATACTACCAATGGGATTCCGAGGGGTCTATCCAGAGCGAAGCTGTTTCCGTATAATCGGTAAACAGAACCTCATATTACACTTGCATGAGTATCCAATACCCAAATATATGAGAATTATGCCGTTACGCTTCCATAACACGCACAAGTGTAATACTAGCATATTCCGCATTATCGATGTCCAGTCTCGATAATACTACGACTTGGGATATTTAATGATTAAACCTTTGTGGATTAATATTGTCTCATATCTTATTAATCTGGAACTAATCATAAGGACTTTTATCATTTATATATTCAAGTAATCCAATTACAAATGATAAAAGAGCAATTTCCTTTGTCACATAGTTAATTTGTACAACAACATCATATTCTGTACAAATAGTGATGCTATGGGTCATAATTATCCAACAGATAACTCATATATCCACAGTGGTATCTCAAGTCGAATGACCACTATACTACTCGACTCGAGAAGATTCTTATTGACGTTGGTGTACCATATATTAGGAAATCTTCAGTGAGTCGTTCAATGTTTATCAAATAAACACTTACATGTATATACGAGTCTCCCAAGACTGATGGTTCATTGGGATAAACCATCAGACCAAGTCTTGATATACGACATGTACTGGTCTCAGCGGATTTTACTAACCGACCCGTGTTAGTAAATCTTGACCATGAACTTTATTTGATAATATACTTTTAGTAGTGACACTTTCCAATGTCAATTACAAACTACTTTGTAACTGTGCACTACAAAATATATTATCAGGTCTTTGTCTAATATATACATATCACTAAACCATATTTAGTTTCAATCTAATCATAATTAGATAGAATATGTATATATAAAAGCAACATGTACTACCATAAATAAGTAATATTATGGAAAAAATGAATTTTTCGTATTCATGAATCGGATATAAATACTATCTGGAATGACACTTCTGGCACCAACCCTAACAATTTCTCTCACTTACTCTAGTGCCAATCCAAGGTATCATATACACATATCAATATGTATTACATACACATGGTCCTCAAGAGATGACCTAGCACTCAAGAGGTATGCAACAACAAGTAAGTCTGCTATAACATATTGAGTTTGTCCAACAAACCTAATCGGTTCCCTTATTCTGCATCATTCATATATTGTATAACCTAAGTTATACATCAATATGACTCATATGCTACGTCAATATTATGCTACAACAACTGAGTCGTCTATGTATTTAGATATCAAATCCAAATACTATGAGACAACTGCAAGCACAACACTAATATCAAAACTTCCAATCTATAAGATCACTTTATAACTTCATAAGACAATACTTCATAAGTTACAACTAATTCTATTAATTCAGTAGAAACATCTGTGACACTCCCACTGCATCTTTTCTGACTTTATATGACATAGACCATCTAATGTCATAATTAGACTCAAAACTAATATGACATTAATGGTTGCTGACTTTATCTTCCATGAACAAGAAACTTGTTCTTAATATCTCAAAGATAACAAAGAACATGTTTCAAGACACATCATATGGTCTACAACATATCAAAATAGCTCGTAACAATTACGATTAAATTGATATCTTTAATCGCACATAATATAGTATTCATTATGCCATGAACCTAAGATGCATAAGATTGACTAGACGTTCTAATCAATTTCTCTTTCGACAAAGGAATCATCCATTACGAAAAATAAATACTATATATAAGAGACACACTAACTGTCAAACAGTTATACTAACTGTCACACATATAGTCTTGCTATGTTTTTTATTAGATCATATCTAATGCACGACTAATGAGAGTATCTCACAAGTCTCTTAGTTTTATATCATATATGAAACATTATATCAAATATAATAGAGACTACTCTCACTGCTTTCACAGAGAAAAAAAGACTTAGGTAAATCTTTTACCTCACAAACATCTCATTATTACATTAATAATGATAATGTCGTTAAGATATATAACACTAAAAAGAAATATGTATGCTCACACTAACCCTACTATCACATATGTATTCTGTATGCTTTGATAAAATCATATAATCTAACTGTAATCAAAATTAGAGAACACAAATTTCCGGAAAGCTCACTTGAGTCTACAATAGGCTCTATAAGCCATCATACCAAACTACGATCTTAGCAGAGTACAGACTTCAGGGCCATTCCAGAACGAACTCTTCAAACAAAAAAATCACAATGGATCTCTTCTTCGAAGAAACCATTCAGGAACGCCACTTTGCATTATTTAGCCAAAATACATAGTTTAATATCAACATTAACCAACAGATCTTTAATTGTTCAATCAGTGTGACTAGAGACAAGTTTCCTCAAAATCTACAATAGATTACTAAGTATAACATTTCTCACAGTCATCCTATAAAGGTCAAACCTTTAATAAGCTCACTTTGCTTTTGCTGCACAAATAATTTGCACATTTTATTACGATTCATAACGAAAGCTTAATGAATTTCTAAACTTGATCGTAGTAAGCTATGAACAATTTTAGATATATGGTTTAATGCTAACTTCCGAAATCGATATCAAATATCACTCCCACTATAATTTATAGGATAATTTTCTTCGATAGGAAAACAACACCACCATTAAGTGTCAAATAATTCGTAAATGATTCTGACATCCTATTGGACTTATATGGAAGCTTTCAAAGGGTCTTTTCATCTTATTAATTACGTGGTTCCATTTATAGTTTATCACTCTAACATTTGACTTCAATAAGTCAAGTCTTTTCTACAATGGTCAACATCTGATGTTACACACCAAGTAATAAAATAATTTTATTACTCGGAATCGTAGAAAAGATATTCTATCAAATAGAATATAATATTCTATTAAATAGAACAAATGATAAACTTTTACTTATACCTCCGAGGCGTAAGTACTTTTCAATTATATAACCATTATACAAAAGAAAGATTCAAATATCAAACTTTTCAAGATTCGAATTTTCTACTTATACATATCATATATGTAACTGTAGAAACAAATGGAACATTAATTAAAAGGATGAATTAGCATTACTGGAGCATATCCCCAAGAGTATTGAAACTGATTCAATAACACTCAATATCAAACAAATCAAATAGTATAGGATTCGATTTCTCCCACTGACCAATTTCATCACGATGAAATCGTAGAAGAATATTATTGAGCAAGAATCGCATTCATTAAATAACCTTAGAACAATTGCCATAAATTCATATGTTTGATCGTATCAAACATTTTTGAACAATTCAAAAAATCATGATGAATTTTAAAGATATAGTTTTCAAAACTTCAAATCGAATATCTTTGAACTATTCAAAATATTCTATCCACGTTTCAGCAGTAACATTTTGAAAGTTCTCGAACCATTCAAGACGTTCAATATGTGTTCTTTTAGAAACACGTAACTTATTCAGGACAATTCATTAACTAAGTTACGAAGTAAAGAAAACTATCCAAGGTAATTTTTTTAATTCATTAAACTACATACATCCAATGTATTAGTTTAATAAATATGTGATCCAATGACGATCATTAGTTAAATGAGATTCAATCACATTCTTGAATAAAATATTCATTAAATGGATAAGGATATGTGGTGTGATCTAGTATCAGACCATCCTTTACCAAATGGAATAATCATCTAATGCTTATGTGATAAAATCTCATAAAGCAGTGTTCTAAGTTATTTAGTTAACCAAATATTTTTCTTAATGTTTATCTTTTCATGAATGACACTACTAGTCATATTAAAATAAGAAATAACTATTTATTAAAAATAAGCAACTATCCAATAGTCGCAAGTTCTGATATCAAATATCAAAATAATTATTAAACACTATTTTAAATAACTAGACGGGAGAACTAGTATCCAATACTTATAGTTGTCGTGTTATGAAAATCGATATTCTCTACACACAACTATACATATCTCCTTGCGTTAGCTTTATAATTTGCCTTCAACTATTCACAATAATTTTAGATAATTTATTAGCAAACTGTGTCTGACACACTACTTTAAAGGTGACTAAAGCCAATAAACATCATTATCAGATAAACAAATACCTAATGGGTTTTCTTAATACCAGTCAAGAATCTCAAGACATGAACTAATTCACGTCAATTCTTATTGCAAAAGAAATTATTCTCTCTACATAATTATATCCTAAAACGGATATCTTCTTAGATTACCTATCGTGACTTAGTAACTAAGTCACTAACCATCTTGATTTTTCAAGAAAATCGGAACAACAGTTCCCGATAATTTTGAATAATCTAACAATATCCAAGCCTACTCTAAATCTAGAACCTATTCTAGAAATCTGCAACCATAAGGAAAGTCAGAAAAACATATACAAATAATATGCATACAGTGGATTAGAAGTTTAATTCTATCAACAATATAGAATAGGGAAAACATAAGCGGCAATTTCCATAATATTACACACTGCTTTAGTTATGGATTTTTAACCCACCAGTGCCTCCCACTACTTTACATAATACTGTAATCCTCAACGGAAAATGGAAATCCAATAATTAAATTGAATTCCATAATGGGAAGTGGACCCTGTGAATATATTTCGACTCACAGCTTTGGCACGTTCTCGCCTACATATATTCATAGGTAGATAACTCATTGTCAATCACACTCATGGTGACTCTTGATTTTGGTCCTGACCATTTCTCGTTATGACAGCTTTGACACGTTCACAAGGAGACGTATCTGTTGGGACAATTGTGGAACCCCTAGGGTCGGATCAGTGCCTCTCGCAGCAGAAATGGGTCTAACCCATGGATATAAAGTATGGGTGTAATTTTAAATCATTTAATGAAATACTAAATTCCATTATGAGTGTATAAGAAAAAAACAGGGACTGAATCGGAGTCCAGAAACTCCAGAACGAGTGAAAATAAAATTCCCGCACGCGCACGCACTGTAGCGTTGATCACCTTTTTTTTCATTTCACACATTCAACTCAATTTCCAATGAGCTGAATGTATTATGGTGATTTACCCTAATCTATTTCGGTTCTCCCTAAACACTTCAAAAATACCCAAAATTAATTTTTAATTTCAAAACCAACATTAACACATGTTATAGAATAAAAATCAAGTTTTTCAAAATATCAAATATTTTTACAAAAAACATGAATTTATTCTAAATATGCATTTGCGTAAATTTTGAATCCAATACACAAACCAAATTAGAATCCCAATAAGAAATTTCTCGTGAACAATTCTAGGTCACTCAAAGGTGGTCAAGTGATTCTAGAATGGTAGTCATAACTCTAAGCTTTAATCTAGAGTTCCAAACTCTAATGAATTGTTCCATGTCCAACATGAACATCTTTGACCTAATTACAAGCATGTTGTGTTTATACTTCTAAAGTATCCTAACACAATTGATCAAAGGTGGTCAAGTGATTCTAGAATGGTAGTCATAACTCTAAGCTTTAATCTAGAGTTCCAAACTCTAATTAATTGTTCCATGTCCAACATGAACATCTTTGACCTAATTACAAGCATGTTGTGTTTATACTTCTAAAGTATCCTAACACAATTGATTAGCCTTATTCAACATTAAGCTATGTGATCATGCATCTAATACACAAATAAACATAGCTTATAAGAAGATCAAACATTACCTAGTAAGCTTGATGCAAGATCCAATCTACCTCTCCTTTGTTGAAATCGTCGCAGAACCTCCAAGGTGTGTAAGCTTGACTTCAAGATCCAACCTTGATTTCTAATGCTAGCAAGCTTCACTTCAAGATCTAATCTTGATTTCTCTTAATTGAAATTTTTTGGAGACCTCACAAGCTTCTCTAAACACTTCTCTAACTTAGGCTAATTTCTCTAAGAATTTTCTTGTATTTGTACTTATTATTAAAACCTTCCTAAAGCTTGCTATTTAAAGCAAAACTTATGAAATTTTTAATTAATAAAAGTTGTAATCAACTTTTAAGTGGGCTTAATCTAATTTTTCCAAATATGTATAATTAGGTGTGACTAATCTCCATTGTCTCCCACTTTAATTTAATCCAAATAAATCAAGCCAAAACCACCTATTATTACATACTTACAATTACCATAATATCCTCAAATGGTAGAGATAATTATGATTTTATAATTAAGCCCTTGTGTAATTATTGAATTAATCCAATTAATTCAATTAGGTCAAAGTAAATAATCAATGTTATCCAATAACACTTGATTATCTTAGTTGATAATTATAATATCGAATATTATCTTTTATAAAAAATAATCGGCTACCCAAGTGCTCAACGAGTACACTTCATATTGGGACTCTCTAAGTTCAGACACGTTCGTCATATAAGCCTAGCTAATATGTACGCAATTGGGCCACCTCCGAATTCGTGAAGAACACGAACGACCTTTCTGAACTATACAATTCGAGGTCATCACATATGTTTAACAATCCCTCCGTCGTAGACTATCCGAGTTGTGCTTAGGAAACATAGAATACACCGTCAAGTTTCTGAGACGCACATCTCATGTCGACATGTCCACGATTCTTCATAACTGATGCGATCCACCCTAGCTGATCGACTTTGGCCAAAGATTTAAGAATCGTGACTTTACTAACATAGATACCTAAACCCCTTATGGTACACATACGGGCCGGAATATCCTATTTTGCTTCGCACTTGATTACTGAGTGCATCGGTCCACTCCCAACGAACATCTAGAGGCCAGACCATGAAAGGTTTATGACATACATGGCATCAAAGTGTGGAGGATCTCACACAAAATCAATGATATCATATAGTCAAAGAATTACATATGTTACTCGACTCGAGGAGATTCCTATTGATAGTGGTGTGTACTTCCAACTATTAGGAATCACCTATGAGTCATTCAGTATTTGCTTCAACGAATACCCACATGTCTATACGAGTTTCCAAAACTCATGGTACATCAGGTTAAACCATTGGAACTCCAATTCCAATATACGACATGTGATAGTCTTCTATGTTATAGGAACTCGACCGTATTCTAAAATCAACGACTAGGAATATTTACTTTAAGAATAGTTTACACCTATTGTCAAGACTATTCTAAGGTCGATGTCATTCTTAGCATATCTATACATCAATCTAATACGCATAATGACAATACCATTTTAAGGTATGAAATGAAAAATATAGTTATTTTATTAATAAATAATAAAATGTGCAAATCGGATTGGCACTCCAAACACCAACTTCATCAGTATCAAGGCTTCACTTGTCAGTGACAGACTCAAGCTACCGATGTAATCCTGACAGCTTTGGCACGTTCAGGATTTCCACTTTCACTTGAATTTGTCTTTTATCATATAAGTTCCACCGGCGTAAATGAAGTACCATCAGCCATAACTGCACAACTTTGGCACGATACAGCTATAACATCGGGAAATCATTTGCATCCGTACTGATAAGGCGGACCAACATCGGGAAATCATTTGCATCTGTATTGTTGCCTCTTGTGGTATATCGGATGGAAACCCATACATAAATTCTGTAGCAAAATCTGAATGGACGGTAGGGCGGTCTGTACATGGGATAAAACTCCACATACCACTTCAGAAACACCAATGTATGTGTTTATGTCATTATAGATGTTGTTTTTTGTAATCTCATTCGAACGCGTTCCCAAACGCCACACGAACGTATGCATTCTGCCTCACTTCATTCAAACGCTACTCGAACGCTTGCATTCTGTTTTACCACGCATCATATCATATCCCGTTCGAACGCGTTTCTGAATGCTACACGAACGTGTGTACACTGGACATATTCATTTATCATGTTTTATGCATGCTTGCCTCTTTGGTTATTCCTTTCTGCATCATGTGCTTAAATATCTCTTTTTAATGTAATATGCTTCCATTGTTTCTATTAATGTTCATGGGTATGCAAACTTGTGTGTTGATTAAATTATCTTGCATGTGCTGCATAAGATTTGGTTATACTATGGCATAAATCTTTTCATTACAATTGGCATAAGTAAGGGACCATTCTGAACCCAACGGTTTGAGGTCTTCCTTTGCGATGGGTGAGTGCGGTCTTAAATCATTTCCCAGTTCACACTGGGTGGCGACTCCATTTATTCTTCGGTTTAGTCCCCCGTGGGCTACTCCATACTCCCGACCGGGCCGCGAGCCCAGACAGCGTCGACGTGTCCACAGTCTGGCGACTCCACTGGGGATAGAGAATCAGCCCCGAAATAATGTCTTGTAATGTTTTTGATTTTCGCCTTAGTTAACCTTGTCTACAAGTGGGTTGGGACCAAGGAGTTAATAAAACTTTCCAAACTAAAGTTGATTTAACCAAAGGTATTATTAGAGTTAGATAATGATTTGGTGTCTTCATTCACTCACTACTTTTTTTATAGCCAAAAGGAAAAGCTGTGAAGATATCTAGATAATCATTTACTCAAAGCTTACCTTAAAGCATATTTAAAGTGATGTACTAATTTGGAGGATCTATTGTTTATTCCAATCACCAAGGCGATAAGAGCCTAAGAGGTAAGGGTATTTAAGAGAGTTCGCTCCACCCTCCCTCTGGGGAATTTTCAATAGAGGAATCCATTTGACAGTTATTCATGCATCGTGAAGTCATTTTCGCTTGAAGCGGCGGATCGTTATATGGTATCATCACTCGTTGGCACATACCTTAGGGTATAAAAATGGTGCGCTCACTTGGTCGCTCGAACCCTTGGGTGGGGAGACCTAGTTCTGGGCAACCCTTAACCGGTGGGAGCCTTTATCCATACCCTTGTAAGCCTACACATGAACCATAGTTGCATGACCTATAGAAGCCACCATTTATGCTTGTATTTGGGACCATCATCATTTGGATTCATTTGGACTTTTTGTCATGAGATGTGAACTTATTGGGCCATTTAAACTGGGATGAGTTTGTGTCTTATGACGATTGGGCCAGAAGCTTCTAAAATGTCGATGGGCCACTTTGTGTTTGGGCCCCATACCATTTGAGGTTGTTTAGCCACGTTATTGTAAAAGTGTAAACCTGTTGGGCCTTTTTCAACCGGGACAAGTTTACACCTCGTAATAATATGATTGAATGCTTTAAAATGATAATGGGCCAACTTGTATAAAAACCTTGATGGGCTTAGAAAGTCTAAACATGATCCAAATATGCCAAAAGCATGAGTCTGATATCCGCACTGGCTTTCATCTAGAAAGGATACGCCTTGTTACAACATATTTGTATACTTTGGAGGCTTCCAAGTTCATCCCCATGACCGTGATTACCGAAGGCCCAATTCGTCATTTCTAGACAATGGCACGATCTCATAATAGGCTTAGTCCATGTTGTAAATGGGCGATCTTTGTCTTTTACCGGTGGAAAGAGACCGAGGTAGCCAAGGTTCACCCCGTAGCATAGGAGAGAATGATTTTGTGTACCCCACATTGGTGCATGGAATAAGCCATACCTAGGACAGAAACGGATTTACCACGAGTGTAGGAGGAATAAGGTCGGAATGATATATGTTGTTTTGATAACCACTTGCATCTCATGCATACACACATCATGTTAACCCATGTGTCTTAAAAGCCATCATAGATATCAGTTGGTTAGAGAAGAAAGAGTTGTCAAGAAGAGTTTAGCAAACATAGATATCGGGGAAAAGGAAACAGATGAACATAAAACTTTACGGCAAGGATAGAAAGACCATTGTGAAAAAAAGAAAAAAAATGAAAAAAATGAAAAAAATGAAAAAAAAAAAAGAAAAAAAAATTATTTGTTTAGTCCTTAATAGTTAGACATAAGTCCGATGATGAAATTGTTTGTTTTAGGGTGAAATCTTAGAAACGATAAACTCTTGATGTGCTTTTATCTGATACTTTGAGTAGTTGATCTATGTTAGACTTGTAAGCACTTATTTATACGTTCTTAGCAGTGAAAATCTGAGTAGTTGGCAATGTGACTAGTTGAAGAAATTTTAGGTCGATGAAAAATCGTTCGCCTAAATGTCTATCATGATTTGCTTGTGTTATGATGTGTGGTATGATTGAAAATAAAAGAAAATTTCTCTAAGGAAAATAATTGAACCACATATAACCGATAAGCGTGAAGCTACCCATGGGCGAGTATTAGGACCACCATGTGGAGAAATGCTACCTTAAAGGGTAGGTGTGTTGAAGAAAAAATAATAATAATAAAAAAGAGACAAAATAAAAGAAAAATAAAACCATACCATATTGAGCACGGAAAAGCAATTACAGAGTATAATTGAGACATCTAGGTTGGTTTGACCCATCAAACCCAATTTCTAAATGAAATCATTGAGTCGGCTTACCTAGGAATCAAGCTGTAAATGAACCTTTGCACATACACACTTTGAGTCTGGCTTAGATCATTTATTCAAAGACTTGGATTTGAGTTGCATCGAGTGTTTTGAAGGTTCTCTGGTTTCATTACTAAGCATTCTTTGAGGACAATGATATGTATAACTATTGGGACTATTTCGTAGCCTGTAATGGGGTATGTTGATATGGAATGCTACACCACGTAGTCTACCTTGACCTAGTGCAAGCAGTAGAGAGCAGAAACCTAAACCAGGTCTGGGGGAGACCAGTCTACCACCTCGCAAATAAGGGACATAACGGGATCTTGAGCCATGAGACCAAAGAAAACTGAGCAATCACCAGAGTAGAATTGGCAGGAGGAAACTATAAGCAGACCCAGGGGGCGACCAAAGACTTTTGTAGGCAAAGGGCACCAAAGAACACAAGGAAGGCCTAACCCATCGGAATAGGAAATACATCCATGTATACATGCATACATGTCACATACATGCAAAAAAAAATTTGTGTTCGCAGGTTGTTTATTGAAAAAAAGCGGCAAAGACGAGCAAGTCAGTAACGGTTCAAAAACGAGTCATCTCTCATCAAGTAACGGTTCAAAAATGAACCTTCTCTCATCCAGTAACGGTTCAAAAATGAACCATCTCTCATCCAGTAACGGTTCAAAAATGAACCATCTCTCATCAAGTAACGGTTCAAAAATGAGCCATCTCTCATCAAGTAACGGTTCAAAAATGAACAATCTCTCATCAAGTAACGGTTCAAAAATGAACCATCTCAACTCAGTAACGGTTCGGGAATGAACCATATTTCATCAAGTAACGGTTCGGGAATGAACCAGGGGTCAAGCACCTCACCACCACATCAACTTAGTTCGAAGCATCTCGCAAAGCAGCAAGTAAGTACGACAACCGACAAACCAGGTAAGTAAAAATGCATGCATAACTTTGATAGGGTTGTCACTATCACACACTACACAAGCCTCATCAAAGTGGGGGCGACTATAGACACTGTATTTTTGCATGAAGCCCAAAGATGAGCCTCGTATGGAGGCACTACCCGATAAGTTGCGGAAGTCGCGGGAAAAAGACTTCGGAAGGGAAAATTCAAAAATAAGTACATCCTTAGATTTAATTAGTTTGTTTAGCCTCGGGTTTGCTTGATTAATCTCTGTTTTAACTATTAGGCTCGGCCTAAAATCCCCGCAACCCAAAGAACCAAGCCACACGCCCAAGCCCACCAAAGAACCAAGCCACATGCCCAAAGCCCACCAAAGCCCAATCCAAAAATATTCAACACATTTAAAACACATGTCTAAATTAAATCAAATCCCCCTTCCTAAATTAAATAAATCATCTTCCTAAATTAAATAAATCATCTTCCTAATCTAAATAAATCACTTATGAAATTAAAGATATTCCCCACCAAAATTACACAAATTTATTTTCCTAAATAATTTAATTAAAAACACCCCATATTTATTTAATTTGTTTCCCTTTTTGAGCCATGCACACACAAGAAAACCCTAGATGCACCATTATAAAAGGGACATAAACCAAACCTTATTCCTCCATTGGCTCTCTCATACACGGCAATTCTCAAAAATAACAAAAAAAAACCCTCACGACCTCTCTCCCACTCCCTCACTAACTCGGCAGCAAAGAACCACCAACTCCACCCTCTCTCTCCACACCTTTTTCTCCCATCAACTCATCTCATTCCTCTCATTCACGGCACCTCTCAATAAAAAACCCTAACAACACTCACGCAGGCCGCAGCACTCTATCTCTCTAGCTTTCAACTCATTCGACAGACAAACCCTAAAAGACTTAGCTCTCTCTCATTATTCACGTAGCAACCCTTCCAGGCCACAAACCCATAAGCCACGCTTCTCTCTCTCACACAACCACCAAAGAACCCTAAAGCGCCACTCACAACTTCTCACCACTCAACCGACACTTACTCACAGCGAACACACAGCCCACAAGATCCAGCAACCACCATCATGTCCTCTCTCAAACCCTTTAACATGCAGCCTTCCATGTGAAGAGACCAACCGACTCACAAATAATCATCACCCCTTCCACCGACTAAAAACAACCATAAGCCAAAACACGTGAAACAAAGACACATTGGAGAAAAGACACACGACATCAACTAAGAACATAGCATCCACCGTGAAACAACACACCAAAACCGAGCCAACAAACTGCCCCTCTAGTAGCCAAAACACCCCCCTGAAAACCAGTAAAACAGTGACCGAACAACACATAAAAATCGAGATAAAACAGTGAACAAAATCGCCCCCAAAACAGTGAGTGAAAATAGCAGCAAAAATAGAGAAAACAGCAGCGAAAACAGTGACCAAAAACAGCAGTAAAAATAGAGAAAACAGCAGCCTAAAATAGCGAAAACAGCGAACCAGAAAAAAAAAACAGCGGAAACGTTAACCCTTCTTTGGTCACATATTTATTATTCCGCATTTATTATGTATTATTAGTCTTTTATTATTTCACATTTAATTTACGTTTATTGCTGTTTTATTGTTCCGCATTTGTTTTGTGTTATTTACCTTCCTTGTTATTTCACATATTTGTCTCTTCGGTTATTTATTGTTATGTGCATCATCATATTTCATGCATGTCAACATTGGGTTAATGATTGTGTTGTGTCAATACTTGAGTGTTGCCTCTTGTGGTATATCGGATGGAAACCCAGACATAAATTCCGTAGCTGAATCCGAATGGACGGTAGGGCAGTCTGTACATTGGATACAACTCCACGTACCGCTTGAGAAACACCAATGCATGTGTTTATGTCATTATAGATGCCGTTTTTTGTAATCTCGTTCGAACACGTTCCTGAACGCCACACGAACGTATGCATTCTGCCTCACTCCGTTCGAACGTATTTTCGAACGCTACTCGAACGCCTGCATTCTATTTTACCACGCACCATATCCTATCCCGTTCGAACGTGTTTCCGAACGCTACACGAACGCGCGCACACTGGACAGATTCATTTATCATGTTTTATGCATGCTTGCCTCTTTGGTTATTCCTTTCTACATCATGTGCTTAAATATCTCTTTTTAATGTAAGATGCTTCCATTGTTTCTATTAATGTTCATCGGTATGCAAACTTGTGTGTTGATTAAATTATCTTGCATGTGCTGCATAAGACTTGGTTATACTATGGCATAAATCTTTTCATTACAATTGGCATAAGTAAGGGACCATTCTGAACCCAACGGTTTGAGGTCTTCCCTTGCGAGGGGTGAGTGCGGCCTTAAATCATTTCCCAGTTCACACTGGGTGGCAACTCCATTTATTCTCCGGTTTAGTCCCCCGCGGGCTACTTCGTACTCCCGATCGGGCCGCGAGCCCGGACAGCGTCGCTGTGTCCACAACAGTGAAAAGCACAAAACCAACCTTAGGAGGTTCCCTTCGATCGGGTGCAAGTCCAACATCAACCCAACGACCATATAGTCTCCAGAGCCAAAGCATACGTGAAAAAAATATACACACACCTGGCCAGATATACACATATCACGTCTGGCCGTACATGCACACACCCGGCCAGATATATACATATCCGACTGATTTACTATTTCATACATTTTATCGCATGCTTAGTTATTTCATATGTTAATCATGACCATCGTTATTTGTTACATATGTCCAGTCATTTTATGGTTACTTTAATATGCATGTGCGTAATTTATTGCTTGTATTTATTTTACTATTCGAATCAAATGATGTGCATGCTTCTGTTTAATATATGAATTATCAACTATGAGATAAGTCTGGCTAGACATGAAATATATCCGACCAAACATGATTTATATTCGACCATGTGATCTCGTGGTATATAGGATATAAACCCGGAAGTAAGATCCATATTCGATTTCGAATGGATAGTAATATGGTTCGCACTCGGGATGCAATGCCACGTACTACTGATGGATGACCATTTCATTGTTGTTATTGTTATAATGCATGTCTATTACATATGTCATTGCGTATGAGCATTTTTGGACTACGCAGTACATCCGGCCAGACTTCTCGTAAATTCGTCAGGACATGAAGATCGAATTGTATATCTGGCCTACCTTATGCTATGTCCGGCCAGGCCTCTCCGAGGCCAGACCCATTGAAAGTATGCTTTATATTTTTTTATCAATATTTTAATTATTGTTTTGGCCTATGTAATATTTTGGTCATCTCTTTAGTGTACCTTCGTTTATGTATTTTAGATTTTGCATAATTAAGCTTTGTTTATTTATCACACTTTATTTTCGTGCTTGTGCTTTGAGTGCTTTATAAAATGTATTTGCATGTGACTGCATTATAAGATGTGGGGATACCTCATTCGAGCGTAAATATTATACGAGTATCAATAAAGGACTGATGAACCCAAATAGATTTAAGATTGGACCTTGTGAGGGGTGTGGTACGGTCTTAAATTATTCACAGTGTCTCATACTGGATGGTGACTCCATTATTATTCGGCTAGTCACCCATACGGGGATATCTGTACTCTCTATAGGCTGCGAGCCCAACAGTGTAGTGGTCTTCGACATCATAGGCATAGTGGTAAACTTTGCTCCACTCATAGATGGTGCATATCCTCCCAATATGGCTTTAGAGGGGCCTTGACGGATGTGTTATCTACATGCCAGATATGTGCATGTCCGTCCGGATGTGACCTAGATCCGGTCGGATATATTGTATAGTAGGTAGCAGCTAAATAGATTATAATAAATAGAATGGTGCCTCAGGTCATATCTTTGTGTACAATGTGGCTCTGAAAGGCGTCTCTGGATGCCTGGATTGGTTCTTGGTTGTTTATTGAAAGAAGAGAAACTCCAAGAATACCACTGATTTTCTCTGAAGTTGTGGAATTAGTGTTTAGGCTTTTGATGGTTAGTTTCCATATTCTCCAATGTGGAAGGTTGAAGTCTTTTTTATAGTGAAAAATGAAAAGAGATAGAAATAGAAGGGGGAAACGAAATCCCCCCTTGTTTCTCCACGGATTACTAACCTGATTACTCACTTACAGCTCGAGATATATCTAATCGAATATATATCAAGAGGTCAGACATAAACAATACTTATCATGCTTGTATTTCTAATAACTGAATATCTGCACACTTGATGACAGCTCAATGCATGTTCGGCCGACTGTAAAATTTGAATTGTACGTCTTGCCATACATAATCAGGTCCGTGATTTTAAGGATTGGCAATCAGCACACTCACTGACAACTGGTCCACATCCGATCGGATTTAGGATTTTCAATGTATATCCGACCGACTATTATGGTCTTATAGAATATGGGCCGGACATAGATTATGGTTGGACGGTCTTGGGTTGTATTTCTCGGAGTTTCTTTCATTTCCGACATTCATCCATATAATTTTAGAAGCTTTAAAAGGGTTTTCCCCATAAGAGACTCATCATCGAGCTATGCATAAAAATACAGTGTCTACAGCAGCCCATTTATAAAAATGACTAAGCCTGATATGAGGATCGTGTCATTGTCTGAAAATGACGAATTAGACCCTTAGTAATCTCACTTATTTTGGGTTGGACTTAGAAATATTTAAGAACATCCAAATGGGCAAAACAAGGCATACCATTTTATGGATGAAAGCCAGTGTGAGTATCAGACTCATGTTTTGGCACTTTTATATCCTAACTAAATATTTTTAGCCCAACGAGGTTTGCATACAAAGTGGTCTGTTATCATTTCAAAGTATTTGACCCAATTATCATGAAAATGAAACCTTGTCCCAGTTGAAAATGCCCAATAATTTTTACATCTCATGGCGAAAATTTCAAGCTACTTCAAATGATTGGGGGCTCAAACACAAGCATAAGGGAGGCTTCTATAAGATAATAACTACGAGTTTTTCATGAGGGCTTATAAGGGTAAAACTTAAGCTCTTATAGGTGAAGAGTTTTTTACAACAAGGTCTTCCCATTCAAGGAATTAATCGACCAAATGAACGCACATTTTTTATACCTAAAGACATGAAAGGTTGTTCACAATTAAGTCTCCCCATTTAAGGGTTCTATCAACCAAGTAAACGCACATTTATGCTCAAAGGTACATGCCAATAAGTGATGGTTATTATCATATACCAATCCACCGCCTTGAGTGATAGTGATTACTCGATATGCAACACCATCGATGTTATAAAGGGTAATCAAAAGATGAAGATATGGTTCTCTATTTATTCTTTATTCTCTATATCCGGCCGGCCATAATTAGATCTTGTGTCTTTGGTAACTGACAATCTGCTTATTTAATGGCAGTTGTGTTTGTCTGGCCGAATTTTCTAGCTAGAGACAAGGTATGCCAGATATAGGTGATGATCAGTCGGTTTTTGGTCGTGTTCCCTAGAGTTCCTTGGAGTTTTTTTTCTTTCCTGACATTCATCACTTCCATTTCCCAATTTTCAAAGGGTGTCTTTGTAGGAGACTCATCATCAGGCTATACATAAATATGCAGAGTCTACAGACACCACTATAAGTGCTGTGAATCTGCCGCACGCACACACACACACACACACACACACACACACACACACCACACACACCACACACACACACACACACACACACACACACACACACACACACACACACACACACACACACACACACACACACACACTATACCATTACCAACTACATATCCAGTCAATTAATAAGTTTCTACCACCATGCAATTATTAATCAAAATATATTTATCAAACTATGATAGTCACGATGTGTCGCTCGACGAGCCATCCCACATTTTCCATAAAATATGACTAATATTAAAACATATTTCATATCATTTTCGTAGGCATAATATAATGATATATATAAATAATTTAAAACTGCATTTAAGGTGTGAAACTGAATCCCTACCTCAACCGGACACTCAAAGCGTGAAGTCGATCTCGATAAATTTACTCGATGTGTCCAAACGGCTATATATGTTGAGCAGAAAAATAGCAACGTTTCGTACATGTATATCAAAACTCTCGTATCATCGAGGGCAATATTCTGGTACGTTTAGATCGTCCATCCAATCGTCGGATTTCAAATTCCGGCATGAAAATCGAACTACCAACACCCGATAAAAGGAAATCTCTCAAACGATGTCGGACCGAGACGAGACTAGTTGAATCTGAACGAAATCGACCAGGGGAAGCCTCACTCGCCGGCAGTGGAAAACGATTGACATTGGAGCGGGCTCCAGTAATTTTTTTACTGGAGCCCCCGTGCCCAGATTGTAGTTGCATGCTACACAATTAAACAAACCCATGGCTTTTTAGGGGATACTCAGTGCATATGCATTCTTTATAAATATGTTATAGGGAAAATTTAGATATATGTAATTTTATTCCTATTTTTTAATTGACTTATGATTTTGGTAGGCTTTCTTTTCTTTTTCCTTTTGTACGTTTTGAACGTTTAAACCTCTGTCTTCTATTCCAATTTTGTCAATTTAACTTCTGAATTCAATTAATCTCAAGATCACAGAAAAACATTCAGACATCAAACAACAAGAATTTTTCCGTGGTTCGCCCGAAAGATTCAGACTACATCCACGTTGAACTCCAGGAACTTGGAGCTCACTGCACTATAATACTCAACAATGTACAAGATCGGTTCTTACTCTTTCTTTACAAGATTTTCCCCAAAACAGAAATTCAAGCAATAACCCTAGAATTCGACGCAACTACTCATCACAGCAACAGCCTTGTATTATTCAACTCAAGCAAATCAATACAAGCACTTACTGACTTTAAGCAATTGACACTCCTGATTCTTGTATTGCTTATGATTCTCGGCAGTAACAATTAACTAAAGAACCAGACGCAGAGTGGCTGTTCTTGAAGCCAATCTTGAACTCAGAAAACAGATCTTGATGTTGAGTTGAAGCTAGAAGATGAAGTGAAGAAGAAAATCCTCTCTCCTGTTAACCCTAGGCAACATACATATAGAAAGAGCAAATGAAGGCAACGGCAGAGATGAAGGCAAAAGCCTTCTGATCCAACGGTCAAACAAATAAGTAAACAGTGAAATGACAAGTCTGCCCTTAATGAAGGCTTCACACTTTTACAATCTCCACCTTGAAGCCACCTCACCACTCGCTTCAATCCATATATACCTCATGCCGGGATAACAATAGTGCAGCAAGTATCAAAGTTCCTTTCACTGTTCATGTTGGCTGCGAACTTACCCAACCCCCACATGCAACAACTTCATGCAATGGGAGAGTTTGGTAGCAGTTACAATTTTTGTCCCCATGTCTGATGGGTTATCCTCAGTTGGGACCTTCTTAATCTCAATCTTACCACTTGAGATAATTTCCCGCACAAAATGATACTTCACATCCACATGCTTGGTTCTCTCATGATGTACAGGATTCTTGCTCAGATGTATTGCACTCTGACTGTCAGAATACACAACTGTCTTACCATGCAGTTGTTGTATTTCAGTTAAGATACCCTGAAGCCAAATGGCTTCCTTGAACACATCAGTTATGGCTATATATTCTGCTTCGGTAGTTGAGAGTGCAACCAACGGTTGCAGACTTGACTTCCAGCTGATGCAATTTCCACCAAGTGTGAAATAGTAAGCTGTAGTTGACTTTCTCGAGTCCCTGTCACCTGCAAAATCAGAATCAACATACCCTACCAAATCTAAAGCGTTAGATTTGTTAAAACATAAACCATAATCAACAGTAGTATTCAAGTATCTTAACAACCATAGTAAAGCACTCCAGTGTGCTCCACCTGGATTAGACATAAACCTACTCAATAAAGATACAGCATATGACAAGTCAGGTCTAGTACTAATCATGGCATACATCACAGAACCAATAGCATTAGCATAAGGTACATTTTCCATTTTAATCACCTCAGACCTATTAGTAGGACTTTGTGACTTAGACAAAATAAAGTGACTCGCAAGAGGTTGACTAACCGGCTTACAGCCACTTACACCAAATCTAGATGCTACCTTTTGCAAATATGTGGACTGATGTATTTTAAGACAATTCTTGCTTCTATCTCTATCAATGGTCATACCTAGGATTCTCTTTGCACTTCCTAGGTCTTTCATGTCAAATTCATTATTTAACTGCTTCTTAAGTTTGTGAACAGCATTCATTGATTCAGAGATTAGAAGCATGTCATCAACATACAACAACAAATACACAGGACATTTTTCATCAAGTATGAAATAGAAGCAACTATCATATTTACTTCTTATGAATCCAATACTAAGCACAAAAGTATCAAATCTTTTATACCATTGCCTAGGTGACTGTTTAAGGCCATATAAGGATTTATTAAGCAGACAAACATACTCAGGATGATTTTTATCTATAAAACATGCAGGCTGAGACATATAAATTTTCTCATCTAATTCTCCATGTAGAAAAGCAGTTTTCACATCTAATTGTTCCAATTCAAGATTATACTGCACTACTAGAGCTAACATCATTCTAATAGTTTTAATTTAACTACAGGTGAGAAAATTTCATTATAGTCTATCCCTTCCCGTTGAGTAAATCCTTTTGCTACGAGTCTGGCTTTAAACCTAACAGGGTCACTAGGCAGAAGTCCTTCTTTGACCTTAAACAACCACTTACACTCAACCAACTTCTGGTTTTTAGGTTTAGGAACTAAAGTCCAAGTTTGGTTTTTCCTAAGAGAAGACATCTCCTCTTCCATAGCCGCTTCCCATTCAAGTTTATGGGTGGACTTTAATGCCTCACCTAAGCTAGCAGGTTCAACCCCATTAATTTCATGACTTGATATTAACGCACAGAAATACAAATCATTAGTTGAGTAATCATACCTGGTAGGAGGCCTTACCTGCCTCCTACTTCTGTCTCTCGCTAGCTGGTAGTTGGCCAATGTGTCTTGTGGTGTTTCATCATGCTGCTCAGTTTGATCCACTTGATCTACTGTGTCATCTTCAATCCGTTCTTGTATCTCTGCTACTTCATTTCTGTTTTCCTCCTGGTTATTTCTCCTGGGCTGGGAGTCCTCAGATGTCTCCGTGCCTGACATGTCACCGACTTGATCAGCGGTCCCTGATGTCCCTGGCTCCACCTGCATCTGAGCTCCACCTGCAAGATCAAAATCTGCTAGATCCTTTTTCTAAGGCACCTGCATTGTTGTTAGTAGATTTACAAGGAAAACAAATTTCATTGAAAATAACATCCCGACTAACTATGACTTTGACTCCAGGTGACTCCCTTTCCCATAACCTATACCCTTTTGTCCCTTCTTGGTATCCTAGGAAAACACACTTGATTGACCTCGGTTCAAGTTTACCTACGGACTGGTGAGCATAGGCTTCACAGCCAAATACTCTAAGGTGTGCAAGCTTATGAGCTCTACCAGACCAGATTTCCTCTGGTGTCTTAAACTGAACTGAACTATTAGGACTAAGGTTAATCAAATGAGTAGCAGTATTGAGGGCTTCACCCCAAAAGGCCCTCGGAAGTTCGGAAGAAAATAAAAGACATCTGATCTTTTCTAATAAGGTTCTATTCATTCTTTCCGCAACTCCATTCTGTTGAGGGGTGTTTCTAACAGTCCTATGTCTTAGGATACCCTCACTAGTACAGTATTGGTCAAACTCAGTATTACAAAATTCTAAGCCATTATCAGTTCTCAAGACTTTTACTTTGTTACTAGTTTGATTTTCTACCAATACTTTCCATTCTTTAAATTTAGTCAAAGTTTCATCCTTTGATTTTAGTAAGAATGTCCATACCTTCCTACTGTAGTCATCAACAATAGAGAGGAAATATTTCTTACCCCCATGTGTCTGGACCTTTGCTGGTCCCCACAAATCACAATGTAGATACTCCAGACTCGCCTTTGACAAGTGAATTCCAGTTGGGAAGCTCTGTCTGTGCTGTTTGCCCAACACACAGATCTCACAAAACTCAAGTGGCTTCAACTGGTCCTTTCCAAATTGTCCCTGCTTGCTGAGTACCTGCATTCCTTTCTGGCCTATATGGCCAAGTCTCAAGTGCCAAATATTAGTCATATCAACATTAGAAGTTAAAGCAGAAATGGGTTTATCCGAAAATACATGTTGGCCATTTAAGACATACAATCCATTTCTCTTAATACCAGTTAGGATTAATTTATTACCCTTAGATATGTGCATGTTTCCTTTATGTGCTTTATATGTGAAACCTAATTCATCTAGTGTTCCTAGTGATATCAGGTTCCGTTTCAAGTCAGGTACATATCTAACGTCAGTAAGAATCCTAACTTTACCATCATGGAGTTTAAGTGTTATATCCCCAACTCCCTGTATCCTACAAGTATTGTCATTACCCATATACACAGTCCCTTGGTCAGAATTTCTAAAGTTGACAAACCAGTCCCTATACGGACTCATGTGAAAGGAACACCCAGAGTCCAGAATCCATTCTCTACTAATGTGATCACTAGACACAGTCAATGCCTCAGATAGGCACATCGACCCCTTTTCGGCAGCCACAGTGGCGCTGCCTTCATTTTTCTGTTCCCTAATGAACTTATAACAATTTATTTTAAGGTGTCCCATCTTCCCACAATGGTAGCACTTCTTGTCACTATCTTTATTCTTATCATGTTTGTTCTTTTTCTTCCCTTTAGGTTCTTGGTAATTAGTCTGATGATTTTTCGGACCATTATATTTCTTGTTGTTTTTTCCTTTCACGAATAAGTTCGCTCCACCTCTCCTACTGGTTCTAAGTTCTAGCTCTCTAGCCCTTATACCAGATATAACCAAGTCTAACCTAGGTACAACTCCTGTGTACTGTAGAGAGTTCTTAACGACACTATATTCTTCAGGTAATGCATTTAAAAGGATCATAGCTTCGCTAGAGTCTCCTAGGGCTTGGTCAGTTCCTTTAAGGATTTGAGTCATTTTCGTGAATTCATCCAAATTATCATCAATCGACTTACTAGTATCCATCTTGTAATTAAACAAATTTCCTTTTAAGAACACTAAATTTGGTGCAGAAATAACAGAATAAAGAGATTCGAGTTTACCCCATAGTTGAATGGCAGTGTCCATTCCGTCAACCTTTCTGATGACCGAATCTCCAAGGTGAAGGAAAATCAGGTTGTAAGCCTCTTCCAGGATTTCCTCCTTCGTTTCCTTTTCCATCTTTGGCCACTTTTCTGGATCCGGTTCCAGTGCCAAAGCCACCTTGTGGTGAGAAAGCAGGACTTTCATTTTCTTCTTCCAAGTAGTGAAATCCCCTTTCCCGTCAAAGATGCCAATGTCGAGTCTCATATTCGACATTTCGGTTTTACCCAGTAAGCAACACTCGACTACACAGAATCTTATGCACCCTCACTGTCAAGGACTAATCACCTAGGCTTTCAAAATGGCAACCCCTAAGCCACCCAATTCTTTCAGTTTCGGCAGGGCCTCTAACCTCACTCTTTCACTGGACAGTTTCTTTAAACCCAATTTCACTCGGCAGATTCTTCACCCAATCTGCTACAAAAATCAGTAACACAGATCGCCTGCCAAATCTTAAGAGGAGTTTTATTCAATTCCCTTCCAACAGTTTTGTCCAAAGAAGGCAGGGAATCAGAAAACTGGAAGAATTCAAGACTCAGTCCAGGGAAGTCAGTTTTCCCTTCCAACGATCTTGTTCACTGAGAAACAGAACACCAGGACACACAAAAGAAAGCGTTCGAGAAGCAATTCAAGAAGACCAGTTTTTTTTTTTTCTTTCAACCAAGCTCTGATACCACTGTACGTTTTGAACGTTTAAACCTCTGTCTTCTATTCCAATTTTGTCAATTTAACTTCTGAATTCAATTAATCTCAAGATCACAGAAAAACATTCAGACATCAAACAACAAGAATTTTTCCGTGGTTCGCCCGAAAGATTCAGACTACATCCACGTTGAACTCCAGGAACTTGGAGCTCACTGCACTATAATACTCAACAATGTACAAGATCGGTTCTTACTCTTTCTTTACAAGATTTTCCCCAAAACAGAAATTCAAGCAATAACCCTAGAATTCGACGCAACTACTCATCACAGCAACAGCCTTGTATTATTCAACTCAAGCAAATCAATACAAGCACTTACTGACTTTAAGCAATTGACACTCCTGATTCTTGTATTGCTTATGATTCTCGGCAGTAACAATTAACTAAAGAACCAGACGCAGAGTGGCTGTTCTTGAAGCCAATCTTGAACTCAGAAAACAGATCTTGATGTTGAGTTGAAGCTAGAAGATGAAGTGAAGAAGAAAATCCTCTCTCCTGTTAACCCTAGGCAACATACATATAGAAAGAGCAAATGAAGGCAACGGCAGAGATGAAGGCAAAAGCCTTCTGATCCAACGGTCAAACAAATAAGTAAACAGTGAAATGACAAGTCTGCCCTTAATGAAGGCTTCACACTTTTACACCTTTTTTTTTTTTTTAATTGTTAATGCTATCTGAAGTGTAAAAGAGTGCTTGACAAAGTTGATATTATAATTAGAAGAAAATTCTCCAAGACACGCAATGGTTCATGGATGGAACATTAATTTCAACATATTTAGATTACAATTCCACACTCAACAATATTAATTCTAGTTTTGTTTTTATGTTAGTCAAGAACATTTACAGGAACAAATTTATTTAATTTTATTTGGTAATTTGCACAAAGTAATATAAGATCCTCTTCTCTAGCACATGGATCCTTCCATCTTTACATTTGCTTGTGTTAAATTGAATTATATATGATCACTGAGATCATGACTCAGAGCTCCTCAACGCTTCTTTGTTTCTTTTTCAGCCTGCAAAATCGACATCAAAGAAGTTGAAATTAAATCACCATCTGGGTCTGAGGAATTAGAAGCTTAGGCTGAGGAATTATGAGAATAATTTGTGGTCTACGACCCCAAATCATTTTCAAAGGCTCGTCTAGGATCACCCAAATCTTAGAGTCGGCCTAGAGCAGCCGCAATATTTGTTGAACTAATTAATTACCGCTTTGATAGCCCTCTCAACAGCTTCCCATCCATGTTTATCAACAAATTGAGCCACTGATTTTCTAGCATCAAGACTCATCATCTGGAGAACCTTCCTTTGATCAGCCGTATAATTATTATTTGAGCTCACATACCCACCAATCTTTACATATTTCCTTACGAATGTCTCATATATATAAGCTGCCCCATGGAACATTGGTAGCACCAACCACATGCAAAACACAAGCTTTATGTATGGCCAAAACGGAAACCTGCATACATGCATGCATGCATGCAGCAGCCAAATGATGCACATGCATACATAGTTAATAGACATTTCTCAGCTTAATTAATGTTTAATATAAAGTCGGGAAAATGAGCGAAAACCCCCTTATATTTGATGAAATTAAGTGAAACTCTTTTTTAGGTTTAAAAAATTCTAAATTTTTATCTAAAAAATCCTGAATCTGGTTCGGATTCGGAATCCCTAATCAATCCATTTGAGATTGGGATGATTTTTTGTCCCAATTCAAAAAAGATTGGGAATGATTTTTCGTTCCGAATCAAAATCGAGACGGGACAGAATTAGATCAGTTCGGGATGAGATGTCCCAATTTTCATCTCTCTCATATTTTATAATAAAAAACAAAATATTTATAACAAAACTTTTAATTTTAAAATTAACATTAGAAAGATTTCATTTAATTTCACCAAATATCGGATGATTTTACTATTTTCCCCTATAAACGAAGCATCATGCGTACCAAACAAGGATTTTGTAAAACGATAGCTCAAATAAGGTTATGAACGAGTAGATAATCCAGTATGTTAGCCACTGCTGGTCATCTATAGTTGAAGGAGATTCAATTGCTCGCATTGATGCATATCTGCATGTACATTCATACACATTAAACTAAATTTAGGTTTAAATATTTAACTTAATATATATTATTCGTCTTGGACTATATCTACTCTTATTATTTTATTTTTGGCGTGGATTGCAATCTCACCCAAAACATGTCTAACTAGTCAAGGGATTGGGATTCCGTTACTTCACATTGTCGGTATCTCTCTTAATGGGTTGTAGGATGTCATAACGTGGCAGAATGAACTCACCAATTGAATTCGTATAATAAATGAATATTTACATCACGATCCGCATTCAATTTGTTTAATAAACGAATCCTAAATGAATATTCGTTTAATTTTGACATAATTCAACCACATAAATTATCGTAATTTATTTATATTAACTATTCTCATATATCTATATATAAAATTAATAGACTTATTAAAAATGATCCACCAAATCTAGATAATATTATTTTTCTATGATAATTGACAATAATTTCTCAAATCTTAATTAAACAAATAACTACTATAGCTAGCAAAAAGAAAACAATAAATAAATTTTAAATGAATAAACGAATTAATGAACTCAAATTTATATTCGATTCGTTTAATAAATTAATCGAATCAAATTGATCAATTTATTAAACGAATCAATTTTTTTCAAATACATATACTCTTTAAAACGAATCGCATTAAACAAATAAATAAATTCTGACTCAAATTACCACATCTAGTGATAATAATTGTATATACTTGGAATTATTATTTCACTTACAATGGATAAAGAAGCATAAATCCAGGTCTGTTGACAACAAAAATCATATATATGTCAGCAAGGATTTAAAAAAAGAAAAAAAAAATAGTATTCATAAAAGATAATTTATTAATTAAATTAAATACCCGATTATTGAATCCAAACGTTTAGCAATTACTGCAAGAACTCCCATATTGCAATGCTATTTCTTGATTATAAATTTCCTGAAAAAACTTAAAAATTATGATTTGTTTTCCTGTGAAGAGATGTATTTAAAGATTTAAAGGTTATAGAATTTTAAGAAGCAAGTAAAGAATTTTTGTTAACACTTACGATCTCTCTTTTGCTTTGGCTACAAGTCAAGTATTGAAACAAAAAGAGAATGCCAAAAGTTTTTACTTATTCCTTACACCTTTCAAATGCCTAAGTTATGCCTTTCCTCTCTTTTATGATCCTCTTGTCACCTTTCTTCCACTTTTTAGAATGTTATTTCATAGAATATTTTTTATGAACAACTCAAAAAATAACCTTTTAATTATGAACTAGTGATTTTATTTTGAGATTTGTCAATCATAGTCTTGTATCGGGATAAAATATTTTGGGATTCCGAAATTCTGATCAGGATTTAAAATTTTTAGGTAAAAAAATTGAGATTGAGGAAGAAATTTTATCATGCATCCCACCCTGATTTTTTTATTTGAGACAAAAATCATCCTAAATCCCTATCTAATTTCATAGTTGAGACAAAATATTATCCTGAATCCTATATAAACGGTATGAGATCCGAAAGTTCAACCGTACCAATACATCGAATAGTTATTAGAATCTCTCTCAGTTAACCCACACTACTATTATACAATACATATAAAAATAAATTTGATAATGGCTTTTACATAAATGTTTTCCCAAATACTTTACTTACCACCTCAAATTATCCCATTAACCTCCATGAATTATTATTTTTTATTTAATTCTTATTTAATCCTTTTATACTGAATAAACAAACGAAATAAAATTATTTAAAAACTGAATTTTACTTTCAAATTTAAATATTCATTATACCATTAAAAAATACTTTTCATATTTAAATAATCATTTTACCATATAATAATAATGGGATTAATTTAAATTATTTGTTAACAAAATATTTATTTTTTCTTGATAATGAAATTATCATTTTTCCACCCGATAAATAGCTTAAATACTACTTACCACGAAAACTTTAAATTCGTTTTCTTTTCCATCTATAATTTGAAAATTTTTAACTTTTCCACCTGATAAAATGAAAATGTGTATAATATATCCATTAGTTCCGAGAAAATTATATGTTTTCCATCTCATAAAATTGAAAAAGTGAACACATCTGAAACTCCAAATAAAAAATGGAATAATTTCAAAATTTTCGTGAAAAACGATACTTACTCCATGTAATAGGTGGAAAATGATAATTTCTCGAATAAAAAATAAATCTCTTTTGAAAAACACTAGTAGACCATTAAGGGTATATTAGTAATCATACGACTTTCGGATCTCCATTTGCCCGGATTATGTACGACCTCTGCCTCCGCATTGATCCTCATTTCCATATTTACCCTTAGATATAAGCGTGGCTCTCCTCGTTTGTGTCAAAATCCACAACAAAACCCTAACCGAATCCAAATCGGATCTCTGCAAATTCAGCATTGGATCGTCACCGTAAGCTCGAAAACCCTAATTATCTTGTTCACTTTACTATCTCATTTACACTTAAACTCGTAACTTTCATTTTCCGGGTCTGATTTTAAAATTCCTGATATTTTCTGGTCTCCTAACTCCTAGTAAAAATTCCGATCCACGACCTATCGGGTCCTGAATCGGTCATTTGACCCGATCGGTTTTAACCCGTTTCGTGTCGGTTGGGTCTCGGGTCGTGTCCGGCCCTATTAGGTTGTGTAGCGGAGACGCTTGGTTTCGTGTATGTTATTGTACTCCGGCTGTTCTTATTTTACGGTTCGACCCGTACCCGTTATGCTCGCTTCATATATGCGCTCGACTCTTGTTAGTTTTATTCATGTCTCTGTTTAGTGTATTGTTGGTCTCATTTGGTTAATTTGCAAGGAACTGAATTGTTGTTTGCTCACATTAACAATATGGGATAATGCTTTTCAATTTGATTTGTCCATTATTGCTTATATGACCATGTGATATTGAAGCAATTTGTGTAATTGTGGTTTCATTTTAGATGTTTCAATGAGAATTGACTTTAGGCCTAGCTATGAAGGTGTTATATTTAGAATTATGGTTTAGATAAGCTACCTGTTGAGTGACGAACCTCTTTAATCTGGTGGCTTAAATCTTAATGTGGCCTCTGGAAATATCTTTAATCGTGTTATATTTTGATCAATGAAGTCTTAACTGGTTTTTATTTTCCAAGACAGCTTTTGGTATCCCCAACTCCTTGATATACGTAAACACTTTAGTCTTACATATTGGGATTGTAGTTTTTAGCGAATTTACTGAATCAAGCGCTAAGCTGTTGAAGCTTAATGATACTGATGTTCATCTTTTCCCCACAAATAATTTGGTTTTTGCTATTGTTTTGGGAAACTTGTTGCCAGAATATTCCCAGTGGTACTACTTTATGCTATTAAGGAAATATAGATGACAACAAATTCAATATGCTTATTTATACCCAAAGATGTTAGGGAAAACACATTGAGCGCATAGGAAATTTTAGGACCTAAACTTAAAAGTACATGGAATGGAAGTTCCTAGTAATAATAGTGTAGACACAGAATGTTATTGAATGGCCGTTTGTAAAGATTTACATATAAAGCATAAAAATGGTAGATTCTTCTGTTTGACGCTTTCTCTGACTATCTTATCCTTGTTGATAGTTGTGGAAATCTGTATGGATTCAACTCTTCATAGATACCTTTTGACTGTGATTTGTTGACACTCTTGAAAAACTGTCTAGAAATGCTTGCAAAATTCCTTGAAGCTAATGAATGTATTAAAAAAAAATCCATGAAACATGACTTGTGCCCATGTATCGTTTTTTTCCTTTCTGAAGCATCACTCATCATTAATGGTTTTTAATTGTATGTCTTGCTGCTTCTGTGATTCTATACCAGAATTGTATTAGTTACATGGCTAGCAGGTTCTTTTTTGCTAAATTATGCATTTCCTTTGTTTTTGATGTGCACCTCCTGTTAAAAATACCAGGTTCATGCAATGGATATGTCTGATGCTGTCATAGTCAATTCGAGCAGATTGAAATCTGTTGTGTGGAATGACTTTGATCGGGTAAAAAAGGGTGACATCTGTGTGGCTGTTTGTAGGCATTGTAAAAAGAAACTCAGCGGATCTAGTACTAGTGGAACATCACACTTGAGGAACCATTTAGTTAGGTGTCAGAGAAGATCTAATCTTGGGATTCCTAATCATGGTGTATCAAATCAAAGCATGCCTCAGTATTTTTCACCAAAGGGAAAGCAAAAGGAAGGAATCGTTGCCCTTGCGAATATTGATCAGGAGCAGAAAAAGGATGAAGTGCTTAACCTTGTGAAATATAAGCAAGAGCAGATGAAAGACGACAGTGTTAGCGTTGGGAACAATAACTTGGATCAAAGGAGGAGTAGATATGATCTTGCTCGCATGATCATTTTACATGGCTATCCATTGACTATGGTTGACGATTTTGGATTCAGAGTATTTGTTAAGAATCTGCAGCCTCTTTTCGAACTTGTAACATCTAACACACTTGAGGCTGATTGTATGGAAATATATGAAAAAGAGAAACAAAAAGTTTTTGAAGTGTTGGATAAATTACCTGGCAAAATCAGCATCAGTGTTGATGTGTGGATGGCTGCGGGTAATTCTGGGTACTTATGTTTGACAGCACACTTTATTGATGACGAATGGCAATTGAAGAAGAAGACTCTGAGTTTCATTGCCATCGATCCTTCTCAAACAGAGGACATGCTTGCAGAAGTTATCATGACATGCCTAATGGATTGGGATATAGACCGTAAGTTGATTTCTGTTACTTTTGATAGTGGGGCTGGCAGTGACAACATTGTTTGTAGAATTAAAGACAGGCTGTCGCAGAACCGATTCCTCTATGTAAATGGTCAATTATTTGATGTACGTTGTGCTGCAAGTGTTGTCAATTTGATGGTTCAAGATGCTCTGGAAGCACTCTGTGATGTTACAATTAAGATCAGGGAAAGCATTCGATATGTTAAAAGTTCACAATCAACACAAGCGAAATTTAATGAACTGGCTCTACAAGTTGGAATTGAGAGTCAAAGGAGTTTATGTACTGATAATCCTTCACGGTGGGACACTACGTATTCCATGCTTAAAGATGCGTTCGAGTACAGGGAGGTATTTTCTCGTTTGCTAGAATATGAGCCAGACCAAAGAATTTGCCCCTCTGATGTGGATTGGGAGAGAGTGAGTGCCACTATTGTCTGCTTGAAGCTCTTTTTTGAAGTTACTAATGTTTTCACAAAGAGCAAGTATCTGACTGCAAACATATATTTTCCTGAGATCTGTGATATACATCTGCAGTTGATCGAATGGTGCAAAAACCCAGATGAGTACATTAGTTGTTTGGCTGTCAAAATGAGAAGCAAATTCGATGAATATTGGGATAAAAGCAACTTGGGTTTAGCAGTGGCAGCAATGTTTGATCCTCGATTCAAGATGAAGTTGATGGAATATTACTATCCACTATTGTATGGTGGTAGTTCTTCAGAGCTCATTGATGATGTTTTCGAATGTATTAAGAAACTATATAACGAACATTCTATTGGCTCTCCATTAGCTTCTTCTCTTGACCAAGGTCTTGCTTGGCAAGTAAGTGGTAGTTCTAGCAGTTGTCAAGTTCTGTAAGGGAGTCGAGGGATAGACTGATGGGGTTTGATAAATTCCTCAATGAAACTACTCAGAATCAAGGGTCTAAGTCGGATTTGGACAAGTACTTGGAAGAACCTCTGTTTCCACGTATAGCTGATTTCAATGTATTGAATTGGTGGAAAGTTCATACTCCAAGGTATCCTATCTTATCTATGATGGCTCGCAATATTCTGGGAATTCCCATGTCGAAAGTTACATCTGCGTCGGCATTCAACACAGGAGGGAGAGTGCTGGACCAAGATCGCAGTTCGCTTCGTCCACCTCTTGTGCAAGCTCTCATTTGTTCACAAGATTGGATGCGAGAGTGAAGTTCAAAGTAAGATTTTCTTTCGTAGAGGTAACTTCGTCTAATTTTGATTATTAGCTGTAGGTATCAATACTCCTTGTATCATTTTGAAAATCATCTATTAGATTTGAGACTCCAGATGTGTTAGTTTCTGAAACAATCAAACAACTCAAGCAATTGTTAGGGGAATTGAATAAATGATCAAACCAGTCCTGTTGCAGTGTATGTTGTAGAGGGCTAAACTTTATGGTGATGCTTGGCAATGCAATAGTTGTAAGAAAAGTCGAATAATGTTTTTGAATCGTCAAAATTTTTAAATTTTTTTTAGTAAAAAAAAAAAAAAAAAAAAAAAGGAGAGAGTTTGGTACTTGGTAGTTCGTAGTAACGTTTTACTACAAATAAAAATGATAGGGAGACTGAAAGAAGACAAAATGATGACTAAACTCATTCTATAAAGTACGTAGTACCCGTATTTTGTGAGTGATTTTAATCCTCATTTAGTCTATATATCACTCCTTTACCACAAAACATTACATTTTACTATATCTTTATAAAAATAATAATAATAATAATATTTTACTATTATCTCTTATAAAAAGTTACATTTTACTATAATACTAAAATGTTACACATCAATATCTCTTTTACCCATTTGTTACTTCTCAATACTTATTGTACTAAAATGTAATATTTTGTTGTAAAATAAAAATGGATTATTTATATTTTACTACAAAAATATATGACAAAATAACACTCGGATACTGTAAATTTTGAAATATTATATTTTACTATTAAAATTATATATGGTAAAAATAATATGTTACTATTTTTTCGTTAAAATCCTAATTGACCGTTACATTTCAACACTAAGGTCAACTAATGGTCAATAAAGTAAAAGTAGTAAAATGTTAGATTTTATATAACTTTAGTAGTAAAATGTATTTTGTCATACGTTTAGTAGTAAAATATAATTTTCCAAAAATGATAGTACCCAATTGTTCTTTTGTTATAAATTTGGTAGTAAGATGTAAATAACCCAATAAAATTTTTGTAAAAATAAAGTAGTGTTGCGATATTTTATATCGTACCGCAAGTGTACGGTGTCAATTTTTAGTAAATATGAGTGAAGAGTGTCGAACCCACATGGATTGTGTACAACTCGCACTAAGTACTATAATTGGTAATCATAACTTTATTTAGAAAACAATTTATAAAGATTAAACTAAATAAATAAGATATAAAGATATTTGAGTAGGAGAGCCAATATTAGAGAGATTCTAAGTCTGATTTCACCTAACTATCCCCTACGGAATTGTTATGCCATTCAACTCTTATTCAATTGCTTTGTTTATAAGTCTAGAGTCTTAAAGTATTCACTCCCTCTCTCGAGTAACAGTGAGAATATTATTAATTGCAGACTTCGATATCCCTATAAAAATCTAGCAATCAATAACTCATTACGCCTTATGATTATGTGTTAACGACTTCAAAGAAACTCATATATCCTCACGGACTATAAGATTCCTAGGTTATATCTTCTAGATCTATCCAAAAACCCCTCTCCCGAGTGATAGATTTCAAACAATCATCATCATATTTGTGGCCAGCAAACACAAAACATTAAAAGCAAAAGAATACAAATAAACTTAAATCAAACTTTATATGAATTAAAATAGCAAAACAACACATAAGTTCAAGCATCAATTACATCATCCTCCTATAGAATTATAGAATAGTTCATGACTAAAGATTGAAATAATTATAATAAGGTCATGAACATGGAAATCATTAGAGTTCTAAGAAAGAAATAAGATGATAAAACTCGAATTGAATCTCTCCCTCTTCGGATGTCAATGCATTTGTCTCTTCTTGTCTCTCTTCAATCTTCCTCCTTGAAGCTCTCTAAAAATATATGTTTTATGACTTTATGTTCTGTATTTGGCCTCCCCCTTAGTCTTGGATGAACTTATGTATTTATAATAAAGCATTGGAACCATTGAACATGTAAAAACCCTAAAATTGATGATTTTGGGGGCTACGGGGCGTCGAGGCGCTGGTCTTTGGGCGCCGCAGCTCCCAACTCGCGGTGCAATGTATGAGACTGGTTTTGCTGAGCGGTGCTGACTAGATCTCATCGAGTACATGTAAATCGATATATTATGGGTCTCATAACTCTTTCTAGATCAAAAGTTATAGTCTTTTTAAATTCAGTGCGCAGCTGATGCTGGTTTTGCCGGTTCTTGAGTACGATGCTCTCGATAGGTCCCGAAACACGCATATTTGCTCCATTCTTGATGTTCTAATTCTTCCTACAAATAAAACATAAAAGAACTATAAAATACATTAAATGATATGGAATCTAACAAAATAGTAAGCCATGAATGCAAGAATAAGTGGCTATAAACCACACTTATCAAGTAGTAAAATATTAAATTTCAATATTTATTATACCTATTTGTCATTTTTTTTTTAATTTCTAAACTAGTGCAATTTATTCTAAAGACATCGAAGAAAAACTTAAAATGCAAAAAGTGCACTGGATTTAGTGATGAATTGATATTTTTTGAAAAAAATTGATGGGTAGTTGTTAGATAATAATTTAAATCTAAATAAATTTTAATTGTATATTATTATTAAAAGGGATAATAATATTTTAAGTCCTAAAAGTTGTTATTTTTACACTTGAGTCTTAATTTTTTTTAATTATTAAGTCCTATAGTGAATAAGTTTTTTTAAAGTCATAATTCGTTAACTCTAACGGACATGTTGATGTGGCATGACAGAACGAAAATTCAACACAAGTATTAAATCAATTAGCTATCATTCCGATTTGGGTAACAACTTCTGAAGTCCTAAAAATTGTATTGTGTTTACACTTTAGTTATAAAAGAATTTTCTTTTATTATTAAGTTCTATAAGTGAATAAGTTTTTTCTTTTAAGTCATAATTCGTTAACTATATTGGACCTGCTGACATGACATAACGAAACGATATGTCATCATAAGCATTAAACTACATGTTTGACTGGAAGAAGTCTTGAGGCGACTTCCCTTCGAATAATTAATTTACATCATGGAAAATCCAAAGATCGTCATTTGCTAGGTTACAGTTTAGGAGCACAGTGGATGAAGATAGTGATATCGAGACAGATAATATAAACAATGAGGTAAATATTGAGAAATTTTCTATGAATAAAATGAACATGGATCTTTCTTTAGTGATATAGAAGAGTCATTTTGTTAGCAAGCATACAAATATGCCAAAAGTATGTGCTGATTGATTTAATATTTGTGCTGAAATATTATATGTCATGTCAGCAAGTCTTTATAGTTAATAGATTAAGAATTAAAAGAAAAAACTTATTCACTTATAGAATTTAATAATGAAAAAAATAATATTTTTTAACTTAAGTGTAAAAATAGACAAATTTATTGATATAGGTGTCAAGAAGGCTAGAGGGAGGGAGTGGATCATACCCTCAATAACATATGGCACGAGACGGTTAGAGTTAAGAATGATGGCTACTTTCATAAATACAGTCGTGTTAAAGTTTGAACAAGTTTTAGATTTTTGAAGTTATTGATTGTCTCTACTTTGAAAGTTGTATTTTCTTTTATTAGTTATTGAAAGATGATTGTTTTTTTTTTTGGTTAGATAATGATTTAAATGTAATAAATTTTAACTGTATATTATTATTAAAACACATATGCCAAAAAATTATGAAAAACTTAATCTAGTTCAGCTAAGCAATTAGATCCAAATTTATTGACATGGGTGTCAACAAGGCTAGAGGGAATGAGTGGATCATACCCTCAATAACACGTGGCAAAAGACAATTGGAGCCAAGAATGATGGCTGGAGCTGCTTATTGTCTTTCACATGCTTTAATTATTTCCCAAACCACCTACTTTCATAAATACAGTCGTGTTGAAGCTTAAATAAATTTTAAATTTTTGAAGTTATTAATTATCTCTACTTTGAAAATTGTATTTTCTTTTATTAGTTTTTGAAAGATATTTTATCATTAATGTGTTTTTCCTATGCTTGGAAGAATGTTCCAAGACTATTTTACCTGAAAATTTCTAATGAGAAGAAAAAAACTTGATTAATGATGAGCCTATAATTGGGTCATTCTCGTGATGATGGTTTCTTTTCTTTATCATATTTCATCCTTTTTATTTGACTTTGTTGGTGTTGTTGTTTAGGCACCTCATCAACTTGAAACTGAATAATTTAAAGGGAAATGTTAACGAATTGAATCTTAATGAATGTCCTTAAAACACTCGTTAATATGACCCTAATTTAAATGGACATACACCGGATGAAATTTTGAGGAAGCATAAAAATATCTTAGAAACAACACAAATAATTATAATAGTTTGCCCTACAATGTATGTTAAAATCTTTTTGACAAAAGATTTAAACAAACCATTATTAAAATTCTTAGGGCATTTCTTGCAATTATGCCAATATTATTCGGTGATGTATATATAAACCATTGCCGTCTGCCAAATAAAGGAAAATAAGCTTGAGCTTTAAGCAAGGTATTCTTTTACTTCTTATATGAAAGAAAATACTTTAACGGTAACAACAGATGCCCACAAACCGAGTAAATATTAAGTTAAGGGAGTTTATAACTTATAAACTAGGTTAGAATCCTCTCAACTAGCAATGTGAGATATTATAGACTTTTTTCTTGAGGATCTTGCATCCTCATGAGACGCAATCGGAAAGAAAATGGAACTAAATCATATCCGTTCATATATATTTCAGGTCATGATTTCTCTAACGAATTAAACTAAAAATCTTATTTGAGAATGAGAGTCAGTTTGGGATTACTACTTATTTAATATTTTTAAACATAATATCTCAAAAAAATTTAACCTTGAAAAAATACTCTTGATATGATTTTAAATAGTTCCAACAGGCACTAAAAAAACATAACAATGAAGCAGTGAAAATAGAACATCATAGCTAGTATCTATGAAAAATGCTGTAACATCGCAGATCTCTTAAGATACTAGAACAGAAACAAATTAAAATCTTAATTAAGTAGCAATCACGCACGCACTGAAAACACCCAATAAAAAAAAAAAATAACGCTTCATAAACTTGACAAAATGGTTGATACAGCTAAATTAAGGTATCTCATCAGGCTCCTGGCTTGAGGTGGCCCTCATTGGCAAGCTTGAAGAGCCGAGCTTGAGCTGCTGCTGCCCTGTTTGAGTGGATTGCTTCCACAAAACTGTCACGGACTTGGTTGGTTGTAAAAGGGAACTTGTGGTTAGCCATGGAGTTGAGCCAGGATGCAGTTCCTTCTCTGTAGAGTGATCCGAAGCCATCAGTATGAGTGTTGGAAAGTGCTTGAAGCAGGCTTGTACTTGACCCGAAACCAGGAACGCTTGGCACACCCATGCCACCCAATGTACCCCACCAGCCCAACAGACCCCATATCAATCCTGGGTGAGAACTCCAGTAACTGCATTTGAACATATTCATGCTTGAGATTATAAACATTGTACACGTAACATGTATGTTGTTGTGTTAAAAGGCCCCGCCTAAGTAGGCGTTAAATAAAATTATGCATGTTTAACTAGTCGACTCGCTTAGCGATTTAAACTACTAAAAAGCCCGCCTATCGTATTTTGACAGCATTGATTTATTGTTGTGAAGTCATTTTATACTTACGTGCATGTACCAGGGAAAGATGAATTTGGGTCAAAAGGAGGTGTGGGAATTGTAGGGGTGCCTGGAATAATGGATGGTGGGCTTGGGGTGATGATATCAGGAGGGCTACCTCCATAACCACCACCGCCGGAAGGAGGGTTTGATGGTGTTGAAGGAGTAGGATCGTGTGGTGGATTTCCACAGTTTGAAGGTGGTGATGGGGTTGGGTTGTAGGTTCCATGTGATGGGGTTGGGGTTCCATGAGAGGGTGGTGTGCCTCCTGAGCCATGTGATGGTGTTGTTCCATGGGGTGGACTCCTGTGTGAACCTGCAATTAGTACAAGATCATGAGAAAGAAATTTAAAATCTGTATGATAAATGGTTCAGTCAGCTCAATGCTTGACATTTATTATAGGATGTTCTAAAAAAACGTTAGTTAGTAAATCTACAGTATGGGATCCCACCCGAAATCGTCTAGCAGACGATTTCATATATAATCACAGACACCGCTTAGGTTTTTTTTTTTAAAATAAAACAGTGCTTACATAAGAAAGTCTTTACAAACAAGTGTAATGTAGAAGAACTATATGTATGAGAGACCTGTCGGGGGACTTCCTGCATGAGGATCTGGAGAGTAATAGTTCTTCTGATCTTCAAAGCGAATGGACATCACAGGAATTACTAGGCACTGGAAAAGAAACCCAGTAACCAAAACCCACATGAACAAAGAAGCCACCATGCTTCTTTCTCTCTTCATCTAGATCTTGTCTTAGGAATGAAAATGATGATTGGATGGTGTGTTTTGAGAGGAAAGCTGTGAATTATAAAGAGCAGGCAGGGTGAAGTAAATGTTAGCAGGTGGAGTTGTGTAGTGCCAAGGGGTGTGGCTTGGTGGTGTAGGGTTAAGGATCTCACTTTGAGGTTCTGGGTTCGAATCCAGGGATGCACTTCTTGTAAGAGCCTGGGATAGCCGGTGATTTTACCTGCGCCGCGGCCCAGAATGAGTGGTTTGGTGGCGGGGTTTCTATCGTTTCCAAAAAAAAAAAAAAAAAAAAGGGTGGAGTTGTGTATGTGGTCAGTTGTGGTGTTGAAGGAGCATTTATATCAACCATTAATGACTTTGCTTTTGTTGCAGTGATGCTTGATGAAGCTGCCTCTAGTTCAAATCATATCAAACATGTCATGTAAATTTTACTACTAATTATTATCTCATTTTTGTGTAGGTACTTGTGAAATTTAATCATCTTTTAATTGGCAATTTCAATAGGGTTATGTTGGGATTTAGTGGTAAGCTTGGCCTAATTTTCTTTTCCTATTTTTTGAAATTTTACTGAGGTAATGAAAAGAGGAAACAAATGAATTATAATTATTAAATAATGTTATAGTAGATGTGGGTGTCATTTAGTTCAGTTGGTAAAATATTATAAGAGGAATCAAGAGATCTGGGATTTGAACCCCGCTCATATGAGTGTGGTAAAAATTGAGTTTCTATCACGATATAATTATAACATAAAATAATATTATAGCACAAAAATATATTTATCCTTAAGAACCAATGATCGTATATGTGAGAAGATGAATCATAGTGAATGGTAAAAGGAAAATGATTGTAAGATTTAGGAAGGATATATGTATGCAGTCTTATCTCTACAAACATAAAAACTGCTTTCTAAATTCAAATTCTTAACATCATGTCATAATAAAAAGAATAAAAAAAATAAATAAAGGGTTATTACAAGAGAAAATGAAACTAATAGGAAATCCTTGAAAACACATAGATACTAAGAATAATATAATACAACCTAAAATATTAAGGAACATCATTAATGTTTGTGGACAAACTTTTTTAGCAGATCGATTCATATGACAATATATTATGCATAAATCTACCTAAAGTTTCTTTTCGATTTTTCATTTTTCAATGAAAGAAAAAAATGGTTGCTTTTAATTCTCACATTACTATGAACTTCTTCTCTAGACAGTTGACTGAAAAATATATTGGTGGATCAATTTATTTGATTTGTTGCATCTACTCTTAAATTTTTCTTTGTAGAAATGACATGCTAATTGTTATTTTTGTGCATGTCTTTTTTTTTTGAATCGTTGGAAATCACGTCTCCAAATCACCATTTTCCGGGCTTAAGCGGAGCAAGTAAAACTTCTGACTGTCTCGGGCTCTTATAAGAAACATACTCCCTGAATTCGAATACATGACCTCAAAATGAGATCATAAGCCCTACACTATTGTAGGCCACCTTTGTTAATGAATCTGAGATGACTGTTAGCTCAATAATTATTTCGTTATTGTAGCTAGATTTATGGCATAAGATGAATTAATTTTGTATTGCCAACCAGTTTTCACCTAACTCCCTGAAATAATTTTCCTTTTATTGTATACATGGTTAGAAATGAAGAAATTTTGATAAAAAACAGGTAGCACCGATTGAGAAGACAATGAGAGAAGTATCACTAAGATATATAGTTCGAGCATATATAACATAAATAACTAAGTGTTCCGATAAGCTATATTGTTAAAGGGGCCTTAGCGGTTTTTTAAAAAGCCGTTTAAGCGGCTATAAACGATATTTAAATATTTTAAGTTATAACTCTTTATTTATTAAATAAAATTCTACATGTTTACTAGTCAACCCATCATTTGAGTGGTCAAAGAGACAAAGATGGAGCTTGGGCGGGTTGAACTACCAAAATATTTTACTTTGCCTACTGCATTTGACAACATAGCCGATGACAAAAAATGAGATCAGATGGTTGTCATATATTAAGTGAGGTCGAGGAAGATATAAGTTAACAGAGACAGAAACTAGAGAAACTTATATTTTATTGAGGTTAATGAAAAAATGATTTCATATAGAACACAATAACTTCAAAATCTCTATGTAGCTGATCCCATCTGATAAGAAAAATGTTTTTTTTAGTTGGTTCTGGTGTATATGGAATAGACTTAAAATGTACACTTGGGCTATAGAAGAATGGAATCGTGATGGGAAATAAACTTTTATATATCATATTTATAATATTGTAATTTTCATGTCTCATTCTAGCTGGTCCAGCAAGAGTTTCTAATAAGTACATTGACATATTGGTTGAGCATCAAATGCGACTCTCTTGATCTAAATCTAGAGGATTGAAGTGGGACTAGGTTTTGCTGGTCCCAAAAATCACCCTGAATCTATATCTGCTTCAAAAAATTTGAAATAGATCTTTGATTTCTTATTCAGAGGAACCAAGAAGGGAGAAGGAAAGTTAATATACTTAATGTTATTTAGGATGATTTTCCATATCAAATTCCGATCGTGATTCAAGATTTTGTATAATTCGATTTAAGAATCAGATGATTTTTCGTTCTGATTCTGATGGATAGAAGGGAATGATGAACAAATGATTCATTGAAAGGGGCCACAATTCCAAGACTAGAAGTGGGTTGTTGTCTCATATTTAATTACAGTGACAGACGACAGAGGATTAGGTGAAGCATAAGGAGTGTAATAAAGATGACAGCACAGGTTTTTATATTTTTAGTATCTGCTTGATCAATTTCTGCAAAACCTACCTTTGACCAATATTATAACATTAATGCGATAGGGTCAATCTTCATTCAAAATTGTAGCTGTAATTGTTTCTCTATTTTGATTTTTTTTTTTTTTGCCTTAAATCAAATTCAAATTAATTATCTGTAAATGTTTGAGACTGTGAGGCCAGCTAACCAGGAAACCTTCATTGTTTTTGCTTTATAGCTTATGCTGTGCAAATGGTTATTGTCACTGTTCTAGTAGCTAACACTAGTTTAATTTTTTAATTTGGTGATGTTCTGGGTTTTTTTATAAATTATTATTGGCATTGTTATTAAAACACGAGTGACAGAAGATTATGAAAAAGTTAGTATAGCTCAGCGCACTATTGGATCAAAAAGCCAAAATGGTCCAAATTCTTGCTAAGGATTCAAATTTGGATTGAGATGTCTATCGTATCCACTTAACTGATTCATATATATCGAAGGTGGATTTATGAATGGGTGCTTCTTACAAATCTGAATGAATATACATCAAATGTTTGGCTGCTGTTGCCATTCAATATAATCTTAGATCTCCGGATCTCGTGGACTTGAGTCGTGCATGTCCAACAAACACTTCAGTTGTCCCTATGGGGAGAAATTCATGAGGGGAATACAAAGTTCCAATATCCAAAGCGAACAAATGTAACACGTAAGTGGGTCGTATTAAAGTGCAACTTGAGCTCTAATCCAAGAAACTGAAAGAAATGGTATGTTTGGAATTCAATGGAGTCAATAAGATGAGCAACACAACAGTGAAAGTGTGGAATGGCAAAGCAATACAGTTCTGTTGTGTCTTTATCTTCATCATTAAATAAACTCTTGTGTCTGTGTCAATGTCTGAGTCCTCTCGTTCAGCGAGAATTCAAAGTCTTGAATATGTAAAGCCAATTACATGTCATGTTCTGTTCTTCATAGGAAACTAGGACATCCTGTTGATCAAGTCTTGTTGAAAGTTCTGTCTGATTATAAGAAACTCACACATTTCAATAAAATAAGATGTTGCATTGGGATGGTAATTTTTTCGGGGACGCCTAGTTCTGACTGTACGAGTCGAAACAAAAGAAATATGTATTAAAATTTTTAATAAGACGTGACCGAGACGATTTTTTTCCGGAAAAAATTATGGAATAGGATTAAAATTATTTTTTATCCCAATTATATATATAAGATGAGACTAGAATTGATAAATCTCTATCCGTTCCGTTTCGTTCCTTTATCATCCCTAATATTGACCCACAAATAAAACTATTGAAATAATAATGTTATTCATTGCATAATGATATGTTTTAATGGACATAATATGGAACACGCATAGTCAGAATTTAATTTTACGGGTGGCTAAAATATATATATTAGTGGGTTAATTTTTTTTTTTTTTTTTTTTTTAAATTTTTTGGTAATAAAAAACATATAAAATTACATGAAATTCTAAATGTAATTCGGACTTTGACATGGCTAGCCAACTAATAGTGACGCTCATGTATTTTTTTATCACAATGAATCGATCACCATGGATCCTCTCCCAGGGATTGCCCATAAAAATTTCTCCGAAATTGTAATCAATTAACAATATTGTTGTGATTTTTACATTCTAATTTTTGTTATATGCCTACACATTCTACCCCGTAAAGAATTATTAACTACTTCATTAAATTACTTAACTATGTATTACAGTGAGACATGCTATTTTTATGGAACATAATGCCGGACAATTAAAGTATCAACATGTCTAAAAGATGTGGGTAACTGAAATGAGAATCCTTAGATGAATATGTGGATAGAGACAGATAAAAATTAAGAAATTAAGAAGAAAACGGGCGTGGCACCGATTGAGGAGGAGAAGAGAGAAACATGATCAGGATAGTTATGATATATCCAAAGTAGATCTCTTAATGTCCCGGTGGAAAAAAAAAACAAATGGGGGTAACATATGTCAAGCAATTATCATTCCACTAAGAACTGAAGTTATGCCAAGTGATGACTGGTATATGATTGCTGCCCATTGGTTACCATCTCTGGTTTCAACTACAATTTTACTCTTACCCAGAAGCCAAAACGAAGAAAGAAAAGAAAAAGGAAAAGAAAATTCGTCTCAACATTTTCAGCTCAGAATGCAAGCAATACAATTGGATTTACTAGACAATAAACAAATATCATCAGGATGCAGGATTGCATAAATGAATAGGGGAAAAAATAACCAAAATTTTTGGATATATGAATAACTGCTTTTGCAAATATCTACAAAGTTTCCTACAGAGGTGGGGGATCTTTCACACACTGCGTGGCATCCGGCAATAGACTGTGACTAATTGGCTTCAATCCTCTTCTAAACCAACGGTTCACAAGGGTCACTTCTAGTTTCCTAACCTGAACCATCATCATCGATAAAATGTTACACGAAGCAACGTAAATAAATGCCTAAACCAAACTGAAACAACCATAGGAAAGCAACAAATTATGGGGTGGGAATGGCAACACAAACAAAAATGCAGTAGCTAATGGCAGAGGTTCGGAAGACCAACTAAATCAGGGAAATCAATCACAACAACACACATAACAGACACATTTTGGGCAGGTTGAGAGAGTTCTTGATATCGTATTCTTGAACAATCATGTACTTTATATAATTATATGTTTAAGGTATGCAATATACCTTAGTGACAGCAAAAGTACTTTCAATGAAGAAAATAAATGAGGAACACTAAAGTCCAGATTAATTAGCATAAATCAAATGAGGTGCCAACTGATAATATTCACTGAATAATGAATATAAGAAATCAAGTAAAGTGCCAACTGCTCAGGACATGCAATTCACACAGATCATGGATAACATTTTAATACCAAGGTGGTCTTTTAAGCCCCATTATACAAGCTTATATTCAGATCCGGACATTATAACCGTTAACAATGCTCTGCAAAAGCATCAAAGAGGAAATTTCATGAAAGTAAGACCAACCTGCCTAACAATGAATGGCTCCTCAGCAAGACTTAACGGTTCAGTCAATATAGTCAGAAACCCATTTCGATTCCCGTAGACAATATCTGTGAAAGGCCGATCACCCACCTGCCACAAACGTGTTTAATATGCTAATTATGTAATTAAAAAACAACAAAAAGGCCTGCCGGTATAACACTTCTACATATATCTACCATGATAAGTTGCGAGGATTGACAGCCAAAGTGTTTCTCAATCTCTTCAGCTGTTCCAGCTGGTTTCTTCACCCCTAAAACATAACACATTAATCTCCACATCAGTAACAGATTAAATTAGAACTGAAATGGCCTTGATAATAAGTTGGCATTAGCACGCATTAATTTCCAACATTAACGTAGAAGCTATAGAACATGCAAGATGAATATTCTTCTCCTCCATCAAATATCATAGCTCAAACTACGAACCGAAAATGTTAAGTACTTACGGTGCCTTAAAACTTTGAGCCCAATTTTTCCCTCAAGTTTCTTTGCTTTTGAAGAGTCATGGTCATACTCATAAAGACCTAATACATGGAAACCAAAATATATATTGTCAAAAGAACAAGACCAACAACAAACCAATAAGTAAATATTCAGGTAACTGACAAAATTACCAGCAGAGTTACTAAACACGGCAATATCGTGACCGAACACCGATTTACACTGCTCAATTGAAGAACTAAGAGGGCCCCAAAGTGTCAAAGAGTAAGGAGCAGTTAAAGTATTATCCTTATCAAACACAACACCTTTAAATCCCCTCCTTTGAAGCTCTACCCAATCAATGTACCTTATATCGGGCACCATCACATGCGGTAGCAACAAGTGACGATCTCTAACGAATACCCTTGTCGATGAAACAATGGCCTCTACATTGATTCTCTGTCCCAAAGCTGCTTTCAACTCTGCCCACCACATGTTTGTGAAAAGTACCTTGAAATAATATTTGTCCTTGTATCCCCGTTCTTCTTCTTTTTCTTGATTCTGAGTTTCTGGGTCTTGGTTAATGAGCTTGTTACTGTCAGTGGATGTGTAGAATTGATCGAAGAATGAATGGTCCTGATCTGGGTATGGTTTGTTATCCGTTTTTAGGTTTTCGTCTTGTTCCTTGCTGAAACTGTTTGAGGTGGATAGAGTTAAAGAACAAAAGTTTTCGGAGTGAATTTGGTTCCTGGAAAGTGAAAGAGAATTGGGATTTTTCTTGAGATTGAGGTTTCGGAAGTGAAGGAAACGATTAGGTACAGGGTAACATTTGCTGGGCAAGGCAGCAGAAACAGATGCGGATTGCATTTCTTAATTGTTTTTGCCTGATTCTCTTTGCCTAAATAATTAATTCATAGCGTAAAAATTAAAGCCGCATATTCTTCAATTCACAGGCGGGGGTTTAGGATTTGGTACCACTACCTCAGCCTTTTTGAGGAATGGCCCAAGGCTCGAGAGCCTTGGAAGATATTTGATATTGTATTAGTCACTGCCCTTTGTATCATATTTGACACTTACACCCCCAGAATCGTATCATATTTGACATTTATACACACAGGATTGATCGAATGTACACATAAACCCTTTGATTTTGGAAATGAACACGGGCCTCTAGCCTGTATTCTAAGCGATGTATCATTGATCATTATTTATCATGTGTCGAATGTATGTTGACATTATTTTCCATCATTATGCACCACCTGATCAAATGCTAATATATCATACACATTCAGTAAAGGTACAAATCCGGAGAATCATATAGCACTAAGTATGTATTGATAACAGTGTTTGAAAACACGACGCCTAGAAGTAAATTGCCTCCGCGTCTAAACTAGACCTGGTCGGTGATTCAGTTCTGGTTCGGAACCGAACCGAACCGACTGATTCCCGGTTCTACAAGTGTGGAACCGGAACCGAACTGGTTAATTTCGGTTCCACACTTAAGTGGAACCGGAACCGTAAACCGAACCGGTTGGTTCCGGTTCGAACTTTTTTTTTTTTAATTATATAAAAAAAATCGAAAATAAATTAAAATGATTTAGATTAATTTAGGGGTTGGGTTCCTACAGGAACCCTAGGGGTCCAACCGGAACTGTACGATTCCGGTTGAAATCGCTGGAACCGTTCGATTCCAGCGATTCCAACCGGTTCGGTTGGAGGTCGAACCCTAACCGAACCGGTCCTTTACGGTTCCGATTCCGGAACCGTGGTCAGGTCTAGTCTAAACAGTGATTTGCAACGTCTGAATCTGCAAATCACTGCAATCTAGTTTTTTCTTAATTCTTTTTGATCCCCAAAACGACGTTATATTGGGAGTTAAATAAAAAATATAATTTAACTTCATTATTTTGGGGGGATTAGTGTGCACTGTTCTTCTTCTTCCTTTAAACCATAGCGCGCTCTCTCTCTATCCGATTCGCTTTGCAATACTCCATTTTCATCCTTTTTCCCTCAATTCATCCATCAAAAAACACGTCCCATTACACATTTCTTATGATTAGTTTATCCAAATTTCATAAAATTTGAAAACCCCCAAACTAACAAAACCTAATTTCGAATTACTTCTTCATTGACAGAGGAATTTCCTCGGCCCTGCCTAGGCAGCGCATAGGCTCTAAGCGCCGGATTGCTGCCCGACTAGCATCACAGACAGTATCTGAATAAAAAATCTAAAGAGAACAATACCCCAAATTATAGGAAATACCAAGGCATCCTTGGCCTCCAACTGGGTAAGTGAAAGCATATAAAATGTCAACTGGAAATACGTTAAAGAACAAAAAGATTGCTGAGGGCACCAAAAGTCCTATCTGGAATATGGATTAGTTTAGCTACTTAGATATCTATGTAAAGGAGATGCACACCCTTGTTAGATGATAATAGGCATTAGGCATCCTTGATCCCTTAACAAGGTTTTCCACAATCACACACATGCTTATACTTCTATCTGATTCCTCTCATCTACAAAATGTAAAAGGTCATCGCCATTTTATTGCAGAGCTCAAAACACGACTCTTTATATGTGCTAGAATTCTCTTAATATTATGGAACTCCAATGCAAGATTATAGCTGATTTCCGACTGTCAACTACCGGGATATATAGAATCAGCAACAAAGTAGAACGTCCATAGTAGACACAGTCTAACAAATTTCTGTCTAAATGCTGGAGATTCATTTTCCAATGCATGAAAAAGAACTACTAGACTACAGAGAATAAACAAAAAAAAAAAAAACAGAATGTCCATTTAGCTGTGACAGTTTCACAAATGCAATTTGTTTTTTTAACTTTCCAACAATAGCCATAATGAAATAAAAATGTAAACATGAAGAAAGAAAAACAAAACTTCTACAAGTTAACTAAGGCGAAGACACAAAATTAAGAGATTAGCTGATTTCACATTCCTTCATCAACTAATGGAAAGGATAAAAACAAAATACCCTAATTAAATTTAACCAAAATTTAACTGGACAACCATACTTGATTCTGTAAGTCCAAAGAGTAACAAAGTTCTTCAACATATCCAAGCTTCAATCAGCCACAATGAATCATTATGCTACCCACTTTTTCTACTCTTTCTTCACCTTCCCAAGCACTCTTTTTTTCTTCTCCTTTCCACTAAATTTATGTGCACCTTTTTTCAAACTCAACCCCGCTTTCTTTTGCTTATTTTGTTTGATAACATCCTCATTCTCCATCTTAGAATAAAATTCTTCTTTCTTCACCTTAGCCGCCTTCTTAGATAGCTTCTGAGTTCTCTCTTTATCCACCTTCTTCCTCTTCTTACCCAAAATCTCACCACTACCCCTTTCACCATCTTCCATATCTCCACCATTCTCACTTTCACCATCTCCCTTGCTGTCGTCACAACCCAATTCATCCTCATCCAACACCTCATCAATAGTACTATCCATATATCTGACCTCATGAATCCTCCCCTTCTTCTTCAACTTCGTTTTCTTACCATCATCATCTACATCCTCGCCATTTTCTTTACCCAACTCCTTATCCTTAACCTCCTCTTCTTTTTCCTTAACCCCCTCAATCTTTAACTTCATATCCGGCACCGCCTGATAAACAGGCAAAGCCAAGCTCTCCAGCAACTTCAAATGAAAAGATCTAACATTACCCCACTTCCTTGGCACAACCTCAGCAACTCCATTAATCGCAGCAACCACATTCTCCGCAATATCTTTAGCACCCATCGAAACCTTCCCTATCTTTAAAACACTACAAGTCCCAGTTCTCAAAAACAACAACGCAGACCCACAAGCCTTCTCAATCTGTTCTTTCCAATTCTGATGCTTCAAATCAATCGGAACAGGGATCTTCTTCTTCTTAAAAAACTGCTTCCCCAACAACTTGGGCAACAGCGGAACCACTCTCTTATCAGCAAAAAACATATCATACGAATCACACAGCCTCCTCTTGGCCTCAAAGGGTCGATAATCAGTTTTTAATTTCGTAATTTTAATGACTTTGGTGATGGGTATGTTGTCATTCTTAACTTTCTTCATCACGGCGTCTTTGTTGAGGTTGGACTTCGGACGATCGTCGATTATGAGGCAGATTTCCGGCGGGTTATCGTTTTCGCTGCCGGCGAGCGAATGCGGTAAAGGGATTTTGTGGGGGTTAGTGCGAGAGCTTTGCGGTATCTTCTTGAGGGTTACTATAAGGTATACGAAATCGTCTCGCTCTAAAAGTTGAGGCTTTTGCGTTTGAGAGCTTGAATTTAGCCATTTTAAGAGCGCGTTTACGCCTCTTTCTGCAGCTTTGGGGCCCACTCTGCTGGCAGCCGTCCGCATCAGGGGAGGCGAATTGGTGGCTACCATGGCGGCTTCACAGAGACGCTGCTACCGATTTGGCTTTTCTAGGTTTTTTTTTTTTTTTTTTTGACGCTGATGATTTTGAGTTTTAGGGTTTCAGACGGGAGATTATCATATGCTGTAAATTCCAACGCTGTTACGTCCGGCCGTCTGTTTTCACCGTTCGATTCGTAATCCAACGGCTGCAACTCTTTTGCGATTTTAGATCGGCTATTTATCGATATGCGCCCTCATGTTTATATATTATCAATTACACCTATTTATTAAGCTAAGTTATCATCCATCCAACCAAAAAAAAATGTTGAACCTTTAAAAAAAAAGTGCCCTCATTTTTTAAAATTATCATTTATCCATCACAAGTTATACAAAAGAATAATTTACAATTAAAAATTAATAACTGCGAACATTTTACAATCAAAAATTAGTTATAAAAAAGATATTTCACATCCAAAAATATTATAATTTGGATATAAAATGACATTTTTTCCATAACTTGAACTGAACATATGATAATTTTAAAAAATTTTATTAGTCTAATTCAGCATCACTTATTATGATTGTGAACCTCCTAATTAGTTTTGTATTTAGTCTTTCTTTTTTTAAAATTTTTTATTAACAATTAATCATTTTTTTAAAAAAAATAGTGTTTTACACTCTCCTTATTATTACACCCTTTTTATTTTTATTTTAAATAATGCAATGTTTATGTGAATATTGAATTTTTTTTTTTTAGTTAATAGTTGGACAAATCTAAATATATTTTTAGGTAGATAAATGAAATCGTAGCCTCCAAGATTGTTCACGTGAATAGTGAACAATCACGTTTTTTATTTTTATTTTTTAAGTAAGAGTTTGACAAATTCAAATATATTTTTAGTTAGGTAAAATGATATTGTGTCTCCTAAGGACACAACCGAGTGATTTTCAAGTAACTTTATGGGTATGGTATGTAAGCTTAATAAGTCCATTTATGGACTTAAACAAGCTTCACGAAGTTGGAATCTTCGATTCGATGAGATTATTAGATCGTCTGGTTTTCTCAAGAATTCGGAAGAATCCTGTGTGTATTAGAAGGCCAGTGGGAGCATGATCGTATTTTTAGTCCTATATGTTGATGACATCCTAATCATTGGGAATGATTTAGGTATGTTGCAAAGCGTGAAAGCGTACCTTTGTAAGAATTTCTCCATGAAGGACCTGGGAGAAGCTTCCTATGTTTTAGGGATAAAACTCTATAGAGATAGACAAAGGAGGCTGATTGGGTTATCCCAATCAACGTACATAGATAAGATCTTGGAACGGTATAGTTTTGGTAACTGTAAGACAACAAACATACCGTTCAGACATGGGATACATCTTTATAAGAAGATGTGTCCACAAACAGAAGATGAGAATGTTAGAATGTCTAACCAACCTTATGCTTCGTGTTTGGGTAGCATAATGTATGTCATGTTATATACGAGGCCTGATATCAGTTTTGTTGTTAGCATAACTAGCAGATATCAGTCCAATCCATGTAATGACCATTGGATGGCCATTAAACATATCCTAAAGTATCTTAAAGGTACTAAGGATAAGTTGATTATATATGGAGGAAACGAACTGCAGGTTAATGGGTATTAGACTCCGATTTCCAATCGGATCCCGATGATAGAAAGTCTACATCTGGATTTGTCTTTACCCTTAACGGAGGTGCAGTTTGTTGGAAGAGTTCCAAACAGGGATCGACAGCTGATTCCACCACTGAGGCGGAATATATTGCGGCTTCTGAAGCCGCAAATGAGGCTGTGTGGATAAAGAACTTTATCACAGAATTGGGAGTTGTCCCAAGTATCGAGAATGCGATTCCGTTATACTGTGATAATACTGGAGCCATTGCGCAAACAATGAACCGAGGGCGCATCAGAAGTCGAAGCATGTGGAACGCAAGTACCACATCATTCGAGAGATCGTGTCGCGAGGGGATATTGTCGTGTGCAAGGTACTGAGTGAAGATAATGTAGCAGACCCGCTGACGAAGGCCATACCTCCGAAGTTGTTTGATAAACACGTGGAGTCGATGGGTATTAGATACAATCGATATTGGCACTAGAGCAAGTGGGAGATTTTGTTGGGGTTGGTGCTCAGAGCGCCAATTCCCGGTTGTATTTCTGTTAAATACTTCTGTAAAACATTATCATTATGAATAATATATGCAGTTTCTATAATATAATCTATCTTTCTATATGATAAAGACGTAATGACCCTAGAATGATTAGTCATGATACAGTTGCAAAAGCGTCGCAACGGACATTGAGAAGTATCATGACATTGTCATTCTCAGACAGTTCCTGGTCAAGGTTTACACTATTTGGTCAGTATAGTAAACACGTTGAGACCGGTACATGTCGTATACTGAAATATATGATTTCACAATGGTTTCTCAATGAACCATTAGTCTTGGAGACTAGTATAGACGTGTAGGTGTTTATAGCGGATAAACACTGAACGACTCACAGAAGATTCTTAATGGATGGTACACCAGCGTCAATAAGAATCTTCTTGGGTTGAGTAACACTTGTGATTCTTAGACTTGAGATGCCATTGTGGGCACATGAGACATCTTCTACACTTAGACGGCAGTCACGTCACCGATCTATTTAGATCAGACCTCCGTCTGTTCGTTGGGTGTAGATAGATCATCGGGGTGTCCTATGTGTATCAAGATAGGATCCGTCAGTTCTGTGTATCAGAGCATAGGTAGTCCATATGATTAGCAATCAGATAAAACCATGGGCCCGTGGTAAAGTTTAGAAGCTAGTTCTAAACATTCTTTTTGAGATTGCTAATAGAATAGTCGACTGGATAATCCCGATAGAGATTTGACGTTTATATCTATATCTCTGGGATTTATCCGGATACCTGTGACGGAAGAATTATACATTTGCCATGACCTCGACCTGTATGGTTCAGCGAGATTATCTGTGATCGTCATAATCTACGGGTGGATAGATTATGGACACGAAATTTGATTTCGTGACGGATATACCTGAATCTAGAGAGTCTCAATAATGAAACATACTCGTAGAGCACTAGAGCAAATTAATAAATAATATTGATTATTTATAAAGTCGTTTAAAGGTTAAACGCAAGATACGTGCTAAAGAGACTAGATAGTCATTTACTTGATTATTGTGTATTTACATTTAATACTTGATTAATTTAAATACACATTAATTAATAGTCAAAATGAGTTATTTGACTTATATCCTAAATGAATATATGTTTTTTATATTTAATGTAAATATTATACATATATTTGATATATTTGTATTTGATTAATTAATAATTATTTAATTGTTAAATGATTAAATTAATTAAAATATAAATATCTTATATTAGGATATTTAAAGTAAATGATGTTAGTTGCAATTGTTGACTTAAATAAATATCTATAAAGTAGTTTTAGATATTTGTATTAAGATAACAAATGCATTTGAAATGAATTTGAAATGAAAAATTTGGTATATACTTGTTACAAATTTCGGCCAAGGCTATTCTTTGAACAAGTATATATTGTTTTCATTTGCTTTTCATTTGGTTAACCTAATACATTTCACAAAACATAATTTCACAAAAGGAAGCCAAGGAGCCTAAAGAAAAAGAAAGACAAACATCAAAAGCTTGGATTTTTAGTAAGTTTCTTGAACTTGCTATTAGTAAGGAATTTGTTCCTTAGGTTCTAGGCTTTAATATATGATATTCTTAGGATGTTTCTTTCTTTGTTCCTTGTGGTTTTTGTTGATGGAAGTTTTGGTGAAGTGTGAAGCATGTGTAATGAAGGAAGTGTATAACTATTGTAGTAATAAACTTTCTTTTAAGGTTTTGGAAACCATGTTGCTAATCTAGAGTTATTGACCCACTCTTAAATGACCTAGATTTGATCTTGAGTTGTTTCATTGTGTTGAGACTTGGATTGGATGGAAGAATGATGATTGAAGTAATTGATTTAATGTATTTGGTCTAATTTGTCCAATTTGAGGAAATTGAAAAATTAGGGTTCATGACTAATTCCAAATTTGGGGGTTTTCATATATGTTGTGTATTTATGTGTGTATATGATGCATATAAAGTTTCATGTTGATTGGATATCATTTGGATGTGTCTTGAAGCATGAAAGTGCAAAATGCACAAAATGGAACCTAAAGGAGGCTCTCGGCCTTGGTGTGAGAATTTGGGGATTTTGGTTGTTTTGGTATTTTGATGTTTTGAGCATCATAAGTTCATCTTAGAAATGATTTAGAATCATTCAAAATTGATTAGATCAATTTCGGACTAAAATGGACAAAAATACAAAGCAAGGGTAATTTGGTAAATTCACTTGAATATGATTCATTTGAATTTTATTTCATAATTTGACTATTGGAATATATAAATAAATATGTTTATTAATTAATCCGAGAAAAAATTTTGAAATCTGAAAATACGATTTTCGCCGCTTCCGCTGCGTTACCGGATTAACCCCCTAAAAACCCTTACAAGCGCGACTTAGAAAAAATGTGATTGTGTTTGTGAATGAGTTTAATGTGTGATTGTGACTGTAACTTAGTTCTATTTTACTTATTAATGCGACTGCAATTGCGACTGTGATTGTGATTGCAACTTTGACATTTTCATATTGTTTATAATATAAAAAAACAATGATTTTGGGGGATGATTTTGACCTTCTGAACTTTCGAATTTGAGAGAGTTTTATTAATAAAAGTTGTAGATATGATTTTTAATTATGTAAAATTTTACATATTATGATTTGAAATCCGGATAAAATAGATATGAAGGTTTGAATATAGCTAATCAGAAATAATTATTTTTTAAAATGTAAGGGGTTTTTTAATCTTTTTTTTTATTTATCGAACATACCAATAATAATACTAATTCTAAACTTTATGATTTGTTTATCAATAATATAATTTTTTTTTTTCTTGAATCACTTTATAATTTGAGAGATATTTAGTTTTAAATTAAAAGTTAAGAAAAAAAAGCCAAACATTTCTCTCTTCACACTTACATATAGGAGTGGCAGAAAAACCCGAGACTCATCCAAACTCGGATCGGTCTGACGGACTTTAACATAGCCCGATGGCAAAATTTTAATTTTTAGGCTCGATAATATTTTTAGATAAAAATATATTTTTTAATTTTAAATATATACATTTATAACTAAATTTTTAAGATACTATCAAATAAACATAAAAAACATTTACATTCTTAGTTTTTTTTTTTAAATAAAAATTTTAAGTATTAAAAATTTCAAAAAAATTATTATTTTCAAAATACCTAATCTGCCCGACCATACATAATTCGGACCCGAGCCGAACTTGGAAAAGTTCGGGCTCTGCACGATCTGTTGCCAAACTTACTTACGTCCCCCTCCCTTTATTTGATTTAAATATTATTTATTTTTAATTTTAACTTCACAAATTGAATTTCATCCCACCCATACTAAACTTTAAACAAAAAAAATCAACCAGGGTTAAATACTTATAGGGTTTAGTTTTTTTTTGTCATTTTCCCCCAATTTCCCTTATAAGTTATAATATTGATTTCTAATATATTTGTTTGGAATCATTATAATCTCTGCCATCAAATCATCTCCTATGGGCTTAAACGGAGTAGGTAAAATCCCCGGCTATCTCAGACTCTTACAAGAAACGCACTCTTTGAATTCGAACACATGACATCAAGATCAAATCATGAACCCTACGCCACCAAATCACACATCTCGATACATGATAGCAAATAAAAGCTTAGTCATTGAAAAAGTGTTTACTCACCCAATGATGGTATGAATGTCACTCATTTAGCAATAGAGGAGAAGGTTTTAGGTGAAAATGAAAATTAGGCAGTAATGCTGTCTACTCTGTAGAATATGAAATCTTAATTACTAAATAAAATGATATTAAGATGAAAGATGATTAGAATGATACTTTAATCATTTTATTGAATTATTAAGATAGAACTTTCTTACAAGGTTCTTTTCTCACTCAATCAAATTTGATTCTACTCTTGGAGATGCAACATATTTATAGGCCTAATATTATAACAATTGAAATAATATTAAAATTGAAATATACTATTCTATATTTGAAATGTTGTTTGTTAATAATTGTACATTTTTGACCAATTAAATGTGTTATCAATAAATATGATCAATTTTAATCATGAGGTCCGTCATTATTAAAATTTGGCTTGATAAATTTGATTTATTGAAATAAAATTGGAGTACTTTTACTTTGATTTTCTATTAATTATTTCAATGCTTAGTTGTATTGGATGTGATGTATTCAATTATATTAAGGCTCAATTATGTCAAAAATGGCAATAAAACAAAAGTGACAGCAATTACTCTAATTTTATTTCAATTAATCTAACTTTATCAAGCCGGATTTCAATAATGACGGACCTCATGTATAAAAATGAATTTATTTGTCGATAACACATTGAATTGGTCTAAAATGTACAATTATTATGTCGATATCGATGAACAACATTCTAAATATTAAATAGTATATTTCAATTAGTATATTAATTTAATTGTTGTAATATTGAGCCTATAAATATGCTGTATTTTCAAAAGTATAGTCATATTTGAGGTTGTAAGAAAAGAAACTAGTAAAAAAAAAAAAATCACTCTCAACCTTGTCTCTCTTTGTAATTCAATAAAATTATTAAGGTATCATTCTCATCTTCTTTAGTCTTTCTTAATTTCATTGTATTTAGCCATCTAGATTTCAAATATGCTCATTAGTTTAAAATATCCTTGTGTGCTCATTATTTTTAAGATTTTTCATTTAAGTCTATTTATATTTTTAGCTTATTTGTTCATCATGGTAATTATATTTTATGTTCTTATAAAATTATAAGACTTATGAATAGTTTCTTTATTGTTATGGGTGTAGGATAATTCAATTGATAAAATTTCTTACAATAAAATAAAAGATCTAGAGTTAAAATCACATTCACCTTAGTAGTGTTAGAATTAAAATACAGTCAAATTAGGTTTCATTATTGTTGATAGTGACAACTAGGAGATGTAACCCATATGTCACATAATAGTTGCGGACCTCATATTCACTCGTGGGATCCGGTCGGTCCGAGGGAGAGTGATAATATGAAGACAATGTAGTATATATTTAGGAACTTGAGACAAATATTGAATTTATTTTTTTTTATTTTTTTTTATTAAAGAAGGTCAATTCCCAGTTATTGAATGCAGTTAATTCATTAAAGGCACCATTGATTTTTCTAAGACAATACAAGAAATGGTAGGTTCATGTTTGAGTTTTAAAGCTTTTATAATTTCATTTTAGAAGAAAGATCAATTAATTTAATCTTGTCCTTTCCCATTTACAAATTAAGGTGATAACTTGGAAGTTTTATTAGTTTGTTACAACCAGATTCCAGCTGAGCTAAAATTTAATTAACTTCTAAAATTTATAACTGCACAAATTAACGTATGTTAGGGCTTGGTACGGATATGATTTTCAATCATCATTGATTGAATAAGTTAGGTACGAATATTGACATCTCTATATTATTAAAGATAAAATTACTAATGTGAAAAGGGGCTCGCGGAGGCCCGGTATATTAGGACCATATACGTGTATAATTTTTTATACTCCTTAGTTGAACGGATCGGGTACAGATATTGACATTCCAATATCATACTCGGCTCGTTGTCATTCTTATTATTATCATTGGGGCTCTCAATTTTACTGATTTTATGTTATAGCTCAGTTAAGTTTATGGTTATTGCATTATGGCCTCTATCCAATCAAAAAAGTTTTATGCAAAGTATGCCTTTGAACTTTGAAGGTTTCAATTTTAAAAGGTCCAAGCCTCATAATAATAACAGACAGGGAGAGAAAGATAATGAAGATAGCAACTAAGATGTTTTATTTTAATTATATTCACCATTCTTCATTTGGTTTCTTTGTAAATCCAGCTTCAAAAGAACATAGTAGCAAATAGAAACATATCAACACTAGCCATCTCCCATCTCCTTTCTTGTACATTTTTTATTTCATATATTTTTTGATGGATATCTCTCTATGTAGGAATGCATAATCCTGATGCCGCGATGAGGATTCTGTGTATGTGATGAATGTTATGACAAATTTATGAGTGCTGAATAAGGAGGAATTCTGAAGAATCATCACCAAATGGAGGAATCTTCAAATGGGAAGTTAGGGGAGATACTGAAAGTGGAAACAGGTGATTGGGATAAAGAAGTTTCTGGAGAGTTCAAAACTGAGGCCGAGGCTGAGGCTGAGGCAGAATCTGTGAGAGTGGTATTGGTTCATGGGAATCCTGAGCCTGCAATTGAAAACCGCATAGGAGATGATTCGTATGATGCAGAACCTAATGAGAACAGTACTCAGGAAGTGGATTCAGGGAAAGTGGAGGAGGAGATAATTGTTAGAGACTCAGTTGTTGGTTCAGTAGAGCCTCAGGTTTTTTCTCCATCTGCAGGTATTATAGAAGTACTGGTTGAGCAAGTAGAGGCTCCACATGGTGTTGCTGATGAATTGGAATCTATGGTAATTGAAGATAACATCTTGCAGTCTTTGGATGAAACAAAAAAAGATTCCAAGTTGATTGAGGAAACAATTGCGCCTTCTTCAGACGCTAATGATGATTCTTCTCCAGTTGAAACAGAGGTTGTTTCAAAGGCAATAGAAGAAATACCATTGGCTTCTCTTGAAGATGAATGTGAAGTTCCTCCAGCTACAGCTGATGTGGTGTCAAAGGCAATTGAGGGTACAAATTTGCCAACTTTGGAACAGAATCCTGAAGAGTCATCAGGTACTGCGGATTTGGAATCAAAGGAAAAGTTTGACGAGTCATCACCGGAAGCTGCAAATGCAGGCTCTGTTGGCAACAATCCTGAGATTCCTGCAAGCACCGAAAATCAGGTTTGCAACTGAGCCTAGATAGATATGATCATGCAATGTAAGGTACTATTGAATCCTAATTGTTAAATATTGTCTTCTATGCAGCCTGTTACATCTTTGAGTCAGCTCAATATACAACCAACCTCATGGAGAAGCTGTTGTGGCCTTCTTGAAGTTCTGCGTCGCTCTGATAGATAAATCCAGGTGAGCAGAAACTCTTGTGGTGATATCTTCTATTTTATAAATCAAGGTGAGCAGAAACTCTGATTGTTTTTTTTTTCTTTTTTAACTCTCTTGTTGCTTAAAAGATCTTTATGGGAAGTGCTGTGAAACCAGAAGCTGAGGAATCCAAATTTTACTGAGACTGATCCAACATATGGGGTAGCTGATAACATTTTCCAGCATTTTCAGTGTAATAATGATCGATTTCAGAGAGAGCATAGAAAATATGCAGCAGTTTTTACTTTCTCTTAATATTTTCTTGTTTCATTGTGAAGATTGTGTAAAATTATAATCTCAGTTGCCACAATAAAACCAATTTGGGTGTGAGTTTGGGAGTTTCTATTGTGTTTTTTCTAAAATATTTGGTAAAAACTCGTGTTTCTCCACAACTGTAACAACCGTTAATCAAACAATTGTCAACATCTACTGATAATATTCCCCAGTAGTTGATACCTTGAACCTTCTCATGTTGAAAACATTTCCATGTCAGTCAATTGACAATGAGCTAGTAAGATGACATTCTTGCCTATAAAACAAACGAATCCTCACACACAAAAATACAAGACACGTCTAGTAAACGAATTATCTCTGGTTCTTTGCATTCTTTCTTCAATTTCCAAATCTTTATAGAAAAAAGGACATTCAACCACCAGAAATGGTAAGGTACTAACTACATGCTGTCGTGTTCAAATTACAGTAGAAACACCTGAGCCTAGATAAACTAAAGTAACCGTAAGTGAGTAAGTGCAAAAACAAACCATAAAGAGTCTTCCTTGTGTATTTACCACATCAAGTTCCTAGGCGCAAACACACAAGAAGAAAAGGTTTCCACAATGCAAGAACCAAACTACTACAGCCCATTGATGCTTGTTGTACAGCCAACACTATATATCATTTTGCTTCAAATGGAAAAAGAGACATTTTCAGTGTCCAGCTGTAGGGCACAATTTATAAAGTGGTGCTTATGAAATGAGTTTCCCTTAGTTGACAGGAAGAAGGAAACATCAACTTCTGAGGTAGAGCCCTTAATCTAAGACGGTATCATGGCAAGCATATGAGACAAGAATAATTAGAGAAGGCCATTGAGAAGTGAACTAAAGTAGGCGGAGGGAAATTAAAGATAACCAGGAAGATGGAGAAATTAAACAGAAACCAAAACTAAAGAACTATTAGAAATAATTTCAAGCTATTGACCTATCATTGATTTAATCAGATGATGAGCTTTGGAAAGTCAAAAAGCCTAAATGATGACATATAGCAATGCTTCTGCTTCAAGAAAATGCACCATCACACAAATTAAAGTGATTAAACCAGTCACAGAATGCCTCCCTACATGACAAACTTACAGCATTTAACATGAACCTCGAGAAGTCTTCTCGGAAAGAGTGTTCAACAAAACATCTGGTATTAGAACTTCCCAATGTGTTCTTTTAGTGACTGAGATAATCTTAAGCAAAAATTGGTTTCAATAGTGCACTAAAAAACTAAGCATATGCTATTTAGCTAATTAGCCTTGCGAGGACGGCATGGGCAATGCAACTAAACCAGACAATCAATTGTAAAGATGTAGAAGTTTCACTCTATCAATTTTATAATTTCCAATCTGTAATATCTAATACAAAATCATGGGACATATATAAAAATCAAACTAGGAATCATTTCTATAGCTGCAAGTCTGCAACAAAGCATAATAATAGAAACTACATAGAATAGTTTGTTATTCAAAAACAAATGAGTTAACTAGTAATCAAAGATCAAAACATCCCAAAAGATCATCAAACCACAATCCATAAAAGGCTCAAAACTATAGCCAAGAAAAAAATACGAACCCTACCGATCAAAATTGAAATTTTGACACGTGTGAAATCTAGACGTGCAGTCACCTCTTCGATTTTATTTCTTATTCTCTATTTTGACAGTGAGCAAATCACCTCCACCGTGCATAGCAAACACAAACCACAGCAGCAGCAGTGACGACGGCAAGTGGTAACTGCCAGTTCAACAACCCATTATCCTCTGCCTCATAGTCGCCATCCAGCTTAACATCCCTGGCAGTCCCATTCAACCCATCTAAAGACTTTTCTTTCAACGCGAAAATCACCTTCTCAGCCTCCTCAATCTCCTTCTGCAGAATCAAAAACTTCTCCCCCATCTCCTTCGAATTCCGCTCGGATTCTCTCTTCTCAGACTTCAGCTTATCCAATTCAGTCTCCAAATCATCAACTTTTTTCTTAAACCCAGAAACTTCCCTATCTTTCTCATCAAGTTTCTCCCTCATTTCCTCCTCAACCCTAACCCTCTTACTCTTCTCTTCAGTTTCCCTCACTTCCAACAACCCCATATTCCTCTCCAATTCCCTAACTTTCTTCGCATTCTCAACTTTCTCTTTCTTCAAACCATCAACTTCCCGCTCTAAACCCTCCAATTTCACTCCTTTTTCACCCAAAACCCTCTTCAATTCCGCCACCTCAGCACTCAATTCCTCCCCATCACTCATCGACGTTACCAAGTCATGCTGCAGCCGCGACACTTGAGTCTCCAATTCCTCGGCTCGAGCCGCAATCGATTCCAAAATCCTTCTATCATCCTCCGATCCTTCAATTTCAATCGTCAGTTTCTTGATTGTGTCCTTCATATCCTTGTTCTCCAGCTCTAAAGATTCCATCTTTTTAGTTAGTTCCGTTACTTTGGTGTTGTCTTGATCCGGTTCGAAGAAGTTCTCCGGCGCCTGATCGTCGACGCCATTGATCGCCGCCGTTGCTTCCGCCATCCTGCAAGAACGCAATTGGGTTATCTAAACTCGTAGCTCTCTTTATTGGGTGGGAGCCAAATTAAAAGATAAAACGCAAAAGCTCTACCTTTTCTGATGATATTGGTGATTCGATTAGGGTTTTTGATTACTATGTCTTAATTCTGAAAATGAAATGAAATTATCTAACGAATCAAACGATGAGAAATTGACGGTTTCAGATTATCAAAGCGATTTTTTTTTTTAAAAAAATAAAATAAAATAAATTTATGAGTATGCCTGGCACGTGCTTCACTGATAATGAAAAAAAATCATGAATAACAACAATTTCATGTTTTGAATTATTAAATCCACAAATTTGAGTAGGGGTGGGCAACTTCCGATTTCAAGTCGGGTATGGAAATTTATGATCGGTAATTGAAAATTTTAGATGATGAGAAATTTTTTCCAATTGTTTTTAAAGAGGTATCCAATTTTCCGATCCGTCCCAAATAATTCGGGAGGGATCGAGAATCGGGTATTTGTTTATCGGGACGGGTAGGGAATTATATATTTATTCGGGATTTGAGTATTCGATCAAGAATTATGTACACATTTGAGAATTGTCTATTTATTCGGGAATCGGATTCCTATTCGGAAATTGAGTCCCTATTAAAAAATTGAGTAAAGGGAATTCAAAGTGTGTTTATAATGGCTGATTTCTGTGGTGGAGCACTTGACTCCAAATATAGTTTGTTGATAGTGTTTTCAGGACCTATGTTATTTAAGGAGTACGGCAGGGGTAAAAAGAGTAATTCCCTTCTAGGTCAAGAGCATTAATGTCGACCCGACCACTAAGAGCCAAACAGTAAGTGACCGAGCACTTTATGATCGGTAACCGAGCACTTGGGTTCAGATAACCGGGCAATTATCAGATCGGTAGCAGCATTCTCATTTCAAATGACCATTGTGGCCGACCTCATGAAGACCGAGCACATGACGAAGCGTGCTCAGGAAGATAATGCATCCTATTTTTACGGATAAGATGACAAGTTATCATACTTTCATGGGGTAAACTGATAAGTCAGTGTCCTAATAGGATAAATGAAGTGAAAATAGTTTTTGACTCGGAATCCTTATGGGAAAAGGAAATTGTTTCAACTAGGAAATTCTTGTAGGAGAAAGAATTTGATTTCTATACTATTATAAATAAGGGGGGAAAGCATAGGTAAAATGGGGTAACAAGTTGAAAGTTGAGATCAGAATCAATATCAAGATCATTACGATCAAGCTTGTAAACATAAGAGATATCAGAGAAGCGTATCTCAGTAATAAAAGTATCATTCTGTTTGTGTCCGTGGACGTAGGTTGGACCTGATCCGCCGAACCACGTTAAATCTCCTTGTTAATTGGTGCATTTGTCTGTCTTCTGCTAAATTTACCTTTGGTTCCCACATAACCAAACAAATTCACTATTGAGGGAGGACTGTCTCGGGAGTAATATTCTCATATTGCCCTGAGACCAAAATCAGCCGTCAATAGTTGGTTTAAGGGTGTATGATGAGACCTAATCAAAATCAGCCGTCAACAGTTGGCGCCTTATTATGCTTTTAGAATGCATGTTTAAGGGTGTATGATGATACCTAATCAAAGATAATTAATTGGTTGCCAATTACGTGAAAAACCCTTAACAAATATTAAGCGTTTTCCTTCCATTGAGTGATTCTCTCTCAAGATCCAAGATTGGCACTGGTTTGTTGGCCAAAGTCAAGACCTTTGTCCATCGCGGATGTGTTTGAATCATGAAGGCTTTTTTCCCTATCGCATGTCTTGTCTAAATTGTGATTTGTTGGCCAAAGTCAAGATCACTTACTGTCCATCGACATCGATTACGAAGCTTTCCAAAGTCAATGGGTCCCGCTTAATTGGAATCATTAAGCTTGTTGTGCCAAAGCCAATGCTTAGTTGATTCAGAGGAAAAATGTTAGGGAATATATTGGCATATATTGGATATATGTTTTGAACTTGGATGTCCACCTACTGGATCTAGGAATTGGATAGGATCCAATAGATATTAGAGATCTACCTAGTTAAGTATCATACAATTTGTTGGCCAAAGTCAAGATTGTGTGCTATTTAACGGGATCCTAGCCCACTAGGAAACTAGGTTTCCCGAGTACTCAACAGAGGGTTAGAGGCTCGCCGAAAAATAGTGGGAGGCAAGTATTAAATTTACAATTTCGTTTAGATACTTGCCAATACGCGCTCATTTCAATTTTTCGTCATTATTTAAATATATATTAGTTGTACTAATATTTTATTGTTGTTTTAAATTAAACAGTTGGACTGTATCAAACTAATTCATTTATAGTTGATTATATAATTGGATTAAATTAATCAATATATTTGAATTTAACCAATCAAATAGTAGTTGATTATATAGTTAGACTATAGTAATCATTATATTCGATTGTACCCGAAATTGTTGATTGGATAGTTGGACTATTGGAATCAAGATAATTGAAAGATTAGTGTTTAAAACATAATCCCGGGTGATAAATATCTTTTACAGCTTTAATTTTCATATTGGGAAATGAATATCAGGATAGTCCTGTGAGTTGAGAAGTTACTCTATATAATAGAGAAACCTCTCGGGCCTAAGCCCGAAGTTGAGCAAATAGTAGAGCATGAGTTTTGGAAAACTCATCGTGATGAAAACTTTAGTGCTCAATCTGTTATACTTGATGCAATGACACTTTAATTTTGTCATCAAAACTAAGGATTAGATCCTTATACCATGATGTTGAAATTAAAGGATCTTCATAGATCTATTCTTAGATCTTAGAAGTACAAATTGTAAAAGAAGCTCTTTCGCTCGCGTATGTCAGAGGGTACATCTATCGAGCACTAGGTGTCGCAGATGATTGCTGACATCGATCAGCCATGTTAGCTGGGCATTACCTACGTGGCCGAGACTACCAAAGATTTAATCTTATAGTCTCTACCCGAATGTTGAGGCAGGTTCATTATGAACCAAGAGTAAACTCTTGGAGAGTTGATGCCTATGCTCTAGGAGGCGGAGCTAGAGCTTCTATAATGGGCAAAGGCAAAATCATCATAGTCTTCTAGGAAGAAAAATGACATATCCCAAGGTGTCTGCCTAAAATGTGGCAAACGGGGTCACTGAAGCGTGACTGTCGTATGGACAAGGCAGACATGAAGGAAGTAAAGGCGGGGCAAGGCTCCGGCTTCAAGTATGTTTGTCATAAACATGTTCACTATTAGTTTCAAAATTGGATTTTTGATACTAGATATGGTACATAAATATGTACTGATGTGTAGAATCTGCTGATTAGCAGAAGACTGACTTCAGATGAGATATACCTGCGAGTCGAAAATGGGACGAGAGTCGCTGTTTTAACCGTAGAAACCTAAGTTTTGGAACTGCCCTTGAGGCATGTAATTAAATTAGGAAACTGTTATAATATACATAGTTTGACTAGAAACATTATCTCTATATCTAAGTTTAACTTGTTGCGGGTATACCTTTATATTCTAGAACACTAAGTGTTTTGTTTATAAAGATGATATTGAGATAAACACATTAGATGTGAATAACAGTATTTATATTTGGAATATAAACAAATCTCAAACATATAATATGACAAACAAATAGCTCAAACTGAATTAATCAGTTGAGACTTAAAAGTGGCATTATTGTCTGGGACACATTAAACAAGACTCGTATATCCACACTTTCGAAGAGTGGGTATTATGACGGATTTGATTCTAATTCAAATGATGTCTACGAATCTAGTTTATTAGGCAAGGTGCCTAAAATACCTTTTACTTGGTAAAAGTGTAAGTGCCACCGATCTGTTAGCCCTTATTCATTGTGACATAAGTGGGCCCATGTCTAGCTATGCTAGAGGTGGATATGAATACTTCGCAACCTTTACGGATTTGGCATCACGTTATGGTTATGTGTTTCTTATGAAACACAAGTCAGAAACTTTTGAGTAATTCAAAGAGTTTCGACACGAAGTAGACAGACAACCGGCTAAAGTATTAAACCGTCACGGTTAGACCGTGGTGGAAAATACTTAAGCAATAAGTTTCTCGACTATTTGAAAGAGTATGGTATTCTTTCATAGTGGACTCCTCCCGGAACACCTCAATTTGATGGTGTGTCCGAACAAAGAAACCGAACCTTGTTGGACATAGTAAGGTTTATGATGAGTCGCTCTGAGCTACCATTTTCCTTCTGGGGATACGCATTAAGCAGTACAATACTTATTTTGAATAAGGTTCCATGAAAATCTGTTGGACAGACTTCATATTAGATATGAACAGGAAAGAAACATGCAGAGCTTTTTCATTCTTGAAGATTTGGGAATGTTGGGCATATGTTTAGATGATACCAAAACTGAAACCCAAATCGGATAAGTGCCTAATTTGTAATTGGTTATCCTAGGGAAACCAAAGTATAGTACTTATACAACTCACAAGAGAACAATATAATTGTTTCTCTCCATGCAGTTTTCCTAAGAGGAATACCTATATGCAGTGGTAAGTGGGAGGAAAGTAAAACTCGATGAAAATCGGAGTAATACTGTTCCAGTCACCGAGTCCTCATGGAACACAAACAGTTCATCGGTGATGAAACTGTACCACAATCTTCAAATACACAAGAACCGTACAAGTCGGAGAGAGTCAGAAAATAACCTGGGAGGTATGGGTTTCTGATCTCACCTCATGAAGATGTCAATCTTATTGAGGAACACGAACCGGCTACGTATGAGGAAGTGATACAAGGTATCAACTCCCTATTATGGCAAAGTGCCATGAAGTCCGAAATGGATTCCATGTATACCAACCAAGTTTGGACACTGGTTGTTGTACCAGAAGGCATTGTGCCTATTGGTACTAAATGAGTCTTCAAGGAAGACATACATGGATGGCAACATACAAATGTACACAGTTAGGCTTGTACAGAAAAGGTATCGTCATCAACATAGTGTCGATTACGACGAAAACTTTTAACTGTTGCCATGATTAAATCCATTTGGATAATGCTTGCTAATGCTACATGTTTCATTTATGAAATATGACAGCTGAATGTCAAAATCGCTTTCCTTAAACGAAAACCTTTTGGAGGATGTTTACAACATCCTGACGGTTTTATCGTACCAAAAACATGCAAACAAGGTTTGCAATTTAATTCGATCCATTTATGGATTGAAGCAAACATTACGTTCTTGGAACAACCGTTTTGATAAGATCATAATGGTATATGATTTCATTCAAAACGAACATGATTCTTGTGTATATAAGAAGGATAGTGAGAGCGCACTGACAATGATTGTCCTATATAATGATGACATATCATTTTTTGGAAATGACATTCCCATAATACAATCGGTGAAAGCTTGGCTTTCATGAAAATTCTCCGTAGACTACTTGGGAGATGCAACTTTTATTCTAGGAATAAGGATCTACTGGGATAGATCTAAAAGTTGTTGGCACTCTCCGAGAACTCATACATTGAAAGATATGTACGTGACCTGGTGTCTCATATGCTTTGAGCATAAGGAGTCACAATCAGGCCAATCCAAATGATAGTCACTGAATTAAAGTTAAGAACATCCTTAAGTATCTTAAATGAACTAAGGATGCTTTCTTAAGATATGGAGAGGGAGAACTTGAAGTGACTAGGTTCACCGTTGAAAGTTTCCTAACCGATAAAAACGACTATAAGTCGTAATAGAGGTACTATATAGTTTGAATAACGGAACAGTGAGCTGTAAATCTTCCAAGCAAGATACTGTTACCGAATAAACAATAAAAGCGGAATATTAATGTTGCTGAGGCAGCAAAAGAAGCAATTTTGGATCTGTAAAATTTCTAATTAGATTAGGAGTAGTTCTGTCAGCAGCTGAGCTAGGCTACAACACATGCTAAAGAATTAATGGTCTTATCAACGATCCAAGTATATACTTCAACTATTTCATCTGTTTCTCAGCAGAAGTTTGAGCGACCTGTACATAGTTCAGGTGTAGGACACTTGAGTGATTGGCTATAGGCTAAGTGGGAGATTGTTGGACAATTAAGACCCATAGCATCACTATTTGTACAGAACATGGTGTTGTCGTACAAATTAACTATGTGACAAAGGAAATTGCTCTTTTATCATTTGTAATTGGATTACCAAGATACATAAATGATAAAAGTCATTATGATTAGTTCTGGATTGAGATGATATGAGACAATATCAATCCACCAAGGTTTAATTATTAAATATCCCTAGTCGTAGTATTATCGAGACTGGACATCGATAATGCGGAATAGACTAGTATTGCACTTGTGCTCGTTGTGGGAGCATAACGACATAGTTCTCATATATTTAAGTATTGGATACTTATGCAAGTGTGATATGAGGTTGTGTTTATCGATGGTACAGGAACAGCTTCGCTCTGGATAGACCCCTCGGAATTCCATTGGTAGTATGACTATGTGTCTATGGGAGTCTGAATCAGGGTAGGTGTATTTGTTCTTAACCTGAGACTTGCATCGCTAATACTTGCGACAATCAATATACTTTGGTTTTGGTCGTTCAGGGCTTTAACAGGTTCTGTGTACGCCTCTTCTGGGTATACTGAGAATCGTAGTGTATTGGGTGTGATGTCAAGATGGAAGTATCACTCCAGTCATATGGAGATGATGATCACGCATGATACGAAACTAGTACTCTTTAGTATTGCAATCATCAGGATAATATGACTAGGTCATGATTATCCGATTATAGAGACTAGTTACCAGAGATCTGATATATGCTTCGTACGGGGCAGACACAATTCCAGCCTCAGGCCTAGCATGTGACATTCGATATTGGATCGCAATACGCAATACTACATATACTACGCCTGACATATATTACATATTCCTTAAAGAATATTTCTGGAGAATTGGGTAGGCACAGTGTTTTACTAGAAGCCAACCATGTCTTGTAAATCGATAAGAACGTGGTACTAGGTACGCACGTATTCAGATACTCTGATGACCGAATTTACTGCCAACATATCCAGGGATCTCATGGGTCGCTTCCCGAAGATTCACCGATGACGTATGACTCGAACATAATTAATATGGGATTAATTGGAAGAGAGAGAAAATCAATCTATGATTAATTACAGAGAATTTTTTCTGGGATAAAATTCAATTAAAAGAGAGAGAACGATTAATTTGGAATTAATCGATTAAAATAATATATTTGATATATTAAATGAAATTAGATTTCATAAAGGAATTAAAAATGGATTTTAATTTGGGCAAACGAATTAATTTAGAATTAATTCGCGAGCGACATGAATAGTAATTTTGTTAGGCATAATTATTTAATTAAATTTGATTTAATTACGTCGCAACGAAAATTTGTTAATTCGGAATTAACGAACCCGAGCCCGAAACGTGTTTGTGGGCCCACTCGGATTTTGAATTTAAGTGGGCCCACACAAGTCACATCACATATTCTATCTAATCAACTTTTGGTTGATGGAAGTGGTTGGGTTGTGGGAAACTTATTTTACACACTAGCTTGACTTGTGAATGACATATACCAAATATGATTTGGTAAATGATATAAATTGATTTTTGAAATCAAAACACACAACTCTCTCTCATTTTTCCTCTCATTGGCCGAAAATTGGCCTTCATTTCTCTCCTAATGTCGTGAGCCTAAGGCTCATTTGCTTCTTGATTTTGCTTTAAAATCAAAGGTGCTAGCACATCCAAGGAGTTATACAAAGGTGATAGGGAAACCTTTCCCATGAGTTTGGAATTCAAGATTCTAAGATTGGAAGTTCAACATATATCAAATGAGAGCTTGGAACGCAACACAAAGGCTTGGAATTTTGTTATCTCTTACATCCACTTAGCCGATCAAAGTGAGTAATTTCTGCTACTTTACTTTGTTTATTCACACATATTTTATGCTTAATTGATATTGGTTTGACCTAGAAAACCCAACAGAACAGTGTTTGATAATATACATTTAGCAGTGACACTTCCAAATGTCAATTACAAACTATCTTTGTAACTGTGTACTGCATTATATATTATCGGGCCTTTGTCTAATATATACATATCACTAAACCACATTTAGTTTCGATCTAATCGTAATCAGATCGAATACGTATAAAAACAAGAGTGCAACCATAAATAAATAATATTATGGAAAAAGAGGATGTTCGTATTCATGAATCAGACATAAATACGGTCCGAATTGGCGCTCCGAGCACCAACCCCAACAATATCTCGTTACCAACAGAGAATATAATGGGCTATACTCACAGTCTTGTTTCTAAATTTTTCAGAGATCAAAGTGTCACACAAAATTTTTGCCTTTTGGTTTTCTTTGTTCTTCTTTTTTATTTTCTCAACTCTTGAGAGAATTCTAAGAATAAGAAAATGTGGTTAGGATTAGAAAGACTTAGGTTAGGCAAAATGAAAATATAATTTTCTTTATATACCGAGGTTTTTATTTCCAAAATAAAACACACATTTCCCCACCCCTAAAGAAGAATTCAGCCACCCTCACAAGTTTTTGAAAATTTTGTAACAAACAATTTAAATTTATATAATTAAAAAAGATGTTACAAAAGTAATGTGTTATTGCATTTTAAAAGGTGTAACTACCAAAAACAAACCAAGGGTTTCCAAAACCTATTTTTGGAAATTCAAAATAATATCTTTATTAAATTATAATGTATAATTTAATAACTTATAATAAATAATTATCATATATTCATTTATTATAAAAATCACATATTAAAATTAATATATAGTTTCAAGTGTGACAAAATAATATTATTAATCATATTAATAATATATATTATGCATATATGAGTATATAATTGGACTATCCAATTATATTTAGTCTGCTATAATATATCGAGCTAGCACGGGGACCAAATGAACCTACGGTTCCGAGTTACAATAATCCCAGAATATTAATTAAACTCTTAATTAAATATTCCAAATTATTAACTTCAAGTTATTCCACTAAAAACCCGAAGCTCCACTTTCGTTGCCGTAGATAGATAATTTAAGCTGAACCAAGTCGGTTTCCATTGATATAATCATTACATGCAGATTGGCCTTTCACGAGTATCTCATAATTAGAATTAGGTCATAATATCTGTTATACCCCTCTAATTATTTTTACTTTAAGTGCCATTGATTCTCTAATGAACGATTTATTCATAACTATTATGAATGTTAATCTTTCTATTTGTAATAGAAAGACTCGAGCGCTCTAACCGTTCAAGTGCTGAATCAACCCTTAAGGAAGATACTCTTCTACTTCTCGCAAGAATGAGTGAACTTCATATCTATGTAAAATGTCCCCAACTACACATCAAACCATGCCCTCAAAGTACGTAGCTATTGGTCGGGATTGCTACACCAACCTCACCTTTGTAAATCAAATGACATAGCTTGCCATGCAGAAGTTCGTAGTACACTTAGGATTAAGATCAATCCATATATGACCATATAATAGATTGAAATGAATTTCTTTATTTAACGGATATTTTAAGAAAATCATTTTTATCTAGGTCCAATCCAATATGATCACATAATATAAGGTGCCTTCATTCTCATGTTACCACATTGACGATCCCAGATCAAGGTCACCATACAATTATATAATGAACCGCAACTATAGATAAACCGTAAAAAAATACCCGATTGGTTTGCTCTCTATGGACTATTTTAGATTACTAACTTCAGATTAAAATCCTTTTATGTATGACACTCATACACTAAGTTTGAAGACACATGAGTAATCTAGGGTAAACAATATAATTTACAATATGCGATATTAAACAAACACTTTGATAAATGAATAATGCATAATTTTATTTCGTAAAAAAAATGTTTACATTAAATGAAGCTCTAAGGCATATATCCCAATAGACATGATATAAGAATAAACCATCTTCATAAGCCTAAAAATGACGAAAAACGAACATGGTATACCCTAAAAGTTGGACAACCTGGAACCCAGTCCAGCACCAAACGACATGTCACATAAAATCAAATATGCAAAAAGGACATCCAGTCCACCCAAGTCATATTAAATCATTAACACACAATGGCTTCGTTCCTATAATAACAGTACATATCAAAATTTTTATTTTCATATATGTAAAACAACGTGCACACCACTACAAAAAACATAATCATTATAACTTCTAATCTCCAATGACATTTCCGAGGACTCTAAAGTAGGTGATTGGAGTCTGGGCGTCCCTCATCTCCAACATGAATATCCAAAACTAGATGGCTGACTAATCTGGTTGCCGACTTGCGAAACTAACAAACTGAGGTGATGTGAGTTATAAAACTCAATAAGTAGACACGCATTAAAAGAAGCAATAATAACTTTCAAATACAACATAGTTAAATATGTGTGTGTGTATATATATATATATGTACAATATTGTAAAAAAAATCATACCGTTATTTACCATTCTTAATCATAATGTATGTCAAAATGCACAATTAGACCAATTTCATAAACCAAGTTAATAAATCTTCTTTAACACAGAACTGAAACTCAAACAAAATTATGATTTGTCAAAACCTTTGAAATATCATCAAATCGAAATATTTTAAAATTCTCTTTAAAAATAAATCAGTCACCAAATCCTTTGTACGAAATACCTTTCGAAAGATTGGCATCCAAATTACTTACACATGCTCAGATACTTACCTTGTACGTATCATGATCCTCATGCTCAACCTTATTTTGGAATTTCATAGCGAGTTGCGTAAACTCATATACACGTATACACATTTACACATATATACACATATTCACATTCTAAAAACAAATTTTAATCTTATGCTTGCCTTTACAATTCAGAAACATAACTTAAACCGACCTTCAAATCTTTCCCTTTAACGATCATACATACCTTTCACCACCCACACTCACATACGTATTGACTTAGGCTTACCAAATCATTAACCAATTACTCATACATACACACATCGAACATGAACTTTTATGTAGGAAATTATATGCATGGTCCAGTTCAAAAAGGAATAATTAATCATGATCAATCCATTTACCCTTTTACAATCGTACTTTCAACACAACAAAAACATACATCATAAATCGAATAACGTAAAACAATCACTTTCATTCAATATTAGAAAGACATCATAAGACCTTATTTTGTTGTAAACAAGAAAAATCATTTTTTTTATCAATGTCATAGTCAAAACAAATCAAGCACTCAAGCATCTCAGAGTAATATAAAGTAACTCTTAAAATATTAAAACATGATCAAGCTCCGAGACAGAAACATATCTTCAAGCGCCGCGACAGAAACATATCGATGAATCACAAATCATGAAAACGTAGATCAATTATCGATGATGAAATATTTCCTTTACAAGAGTCTCGGCAGAAACATAATGATAGGTCATAAAACATTAAGACATATAACAAGCACTGAGACAAAAACATATTCTTTTTCATTTTCATTCAAAAACCAAGTTATTCGAAGTGTTTCCTTATTTTAACGAAAATATTTTTACATCATATAGCCAAATAACGAGAAACCAAAACATAAGCCAGACAAGGCAAATCATTTCCCAAAATATTTCTTTCCGAAAACGAATAATCAAGAGTACCCGCACTCGAAAAACTTTTCGTTTGTGGGTAATACTTTTCAAAAACGACATACAAATCACTCATTCAAATGACAACCAATCAAGAACATTTGTACACATATCATACTCTTTATCTGTTGACAAGAATTCACAATCTGAGAATATACATTTCAATTATATACTAAAAACGTAAACTGGAGCATCACACACAAGCTGACGCGTGTACTGGCTTATACATATAAGCTCAACAAAGATCCATTACCTATTTTAAAATAGGTATAGAAAGGATGTCGTCCGAACAGAATCCTAACCAGTACTTCTAAACGGATACTCATAAGTAAAGTATATCACAAAACACATTTCAAATCCATCAAACATTGACATACGACTAATACATCGAAAAGTACTATTATAAAAATACACTCCAGTATCATGATTCCAACTTCATACTTCTGCCATTACACTCATAACACAAGGTTTTGTGAAAAACTTCCATCAAACCACGCTAATCATATTGGGCCACACATCTATACATCAATAATATAACTCTAGCTTAACATATGTATTTATATCCATAACATAAGATTCATACATATTTGTACCAAATCACCCAAACCCGTGGCTCCAGCCAACCTAAACCTGAGGTGGTTTAGTCAACTAAAACTATACATAATTCTACACACACACACACACACACACACACACACCACACACACACACACACACACACACACACACACACACACACACACACACACATATATCTCATATGAAATAAAAATGTAAACAAATAACCATACATCAAGTATTCACTGCGTAAAATATTTTCCTGATCTTGTGAATGCTCATGATCCAAGTCAAATCAGTCAAAATAAGTGACATAAATAATTAGAACCGGTGATATGCGAAATTCATGACTTAGCTATAATAAACTTCCAAATCTACCCGAACACTCAATTCAAGTCTGATTCAAATGATTTTATTCTCATTACTCAAAACGTGTCCAATATAACATATTCATGGTACTAGTTTTAGTTTCTGGCCAGAATTCAGAAAACCTTCCGTAAAACCCGAAAATATTATGAACGAATCCGAAACTTTTCAGGTCTTTCCTGTTCCACCCGGAACACGTCTAATACCCCAATTCCATCATTATATATTGTTCTATGGTAATCCAGTAGCTTAAATATGCAAGTTACATATTTTTGGAAAATCTTCCGCAAATGCTTTCGATAACGCTACATAATGATCTTAAACCCTTCGAAACTATCTGGAAGCATATAAAAATAATCATATCATCATAATTAACTCATATCTATCATTATATTCATTAAAGCACAAACGCACATGAAATTGATTTTACCAAAAACTCATAATTCCCACCGGATCTATCCAGTTCATACCAATTTCACCCAGATTCTACCAATAACACAAATTCGATACATTTTAACTTATGAAATTCAATACAAGTCACTACAATACTCTACGAAAATACTGGAAGCATTCAAATACAAAACAAAAAACTAAAATATCGAGTTTTTTACCGGGATATTTTATCGAAATTCCAAGGATACCGGTAGACTCCCTATGCCCCCACGAATGCGTAGGAATCGAAAAAATTCGAATCAGAGCTTCCAGGGAAATATGTCACTATTTATCATAATTTTTCTTTCTTGAATCATGTGAAATCGAGTGCCGTTACGCAAAACCGACACCGCAGCCATGTAGTACTCTCCATTGGCTCGAGCCGTGAAATGAAGCGATGAGCAGATATTGGAAAACTCACACTCGCGCGTCTTCTTCTCTATTTCATCGGAACTCGATGACTTTAGGCCGACCACTAGTGGGTGGTGGGTGAGTCGGCACGCCGGCCAGCAGGCCGTCAACACAGTAGCTACTTCAACAATGGAGGGAAGGGTTCGAATGAGGGGGAAAATAAACCTTTTCCCTTTTTGCAATTCTGGAAAATATATGAGTATATATAAGCAGGTTTCTGTAAATTATATTTTGGCCCCCACAAAATTGCACTTTGGTCATTCTTCAATGAATACATCTGAAATTCTTAAAATTAAGTTTTTTTTGTTCAAAATTTGAAAAAGTGCTCAAGAGAGTAGTTGTTCTCCTTTGGAAAACCTTTTTAACGATTCAAAAATCAGATCAATCGGAATTCGTTTCCTATTTTTATAACAGAAACAACAAAACTCATCAGTGTTTAAAAAAATCGCACAGTCGATTCTTTTTTAACTTCACGATTCGCAATCTGACGAGATCCCATATTAAATATTTCAACCTATTATTCAATACTTAAGCTCTTATTTCTCAACATCGTCTCCTTCCGAGACCTAAACTTCAATCCAAATCATCGTCCGTACTGTTCCGAAAACTCGAGATATTACATTTATCCCTTGAAAAATAACATTAATATATTTGTCCTTTTTTTTACTTTTATAATTTTAAAAGACACGATTTATCCCTTAAAAAATAAAATTAATATATTTGTCCTGTTTTATTTTTATAATTTAAAATGGCACAATTGTCTTTAAAACTTATCTTGTTATATTCCATTTCATTAGTATGCATTTATCAAATAATATTTTAGAACATTATATTATAAACCTCTTATATTTTTTTTCCGAACAAGATTATGGTACGTTATTCTCTATTTCGTTCCAATTCATTCCAATGGATTACATTCCATTATAAACTATCCACTTCCATCAATCCAAACATAACTCTAGGCAATGACTCCATAAATGTGTGGATTTCTTTACTTTATTTTATAAACATGTGTGGTAAATTAATGTTACTTTAATTTATGGCCAGTTTGGTATTGTTCTGGAGGATGAAACAAGCCGTTTTTGGTGAGTTGATGAAATTAAATAAGTTGTTGAATTAAACACTACAAGAATATGATTATTTAGCGTCGTCGGATGGCGACACTAATAGTCATGTCCAGTAACACAAAACTTTTAGTGATGCCAAAGGCGACTCAAAACTCCTAAGTTAAATATTATTAGTGTCGCCAATCATAATGGTGACGTTAAAAATAACTTTTAGTGACAACAATATTTGGCGAAGCTAAAATTTAACTTTTAGCAACTAAATTTAACTTTAGTGTCGCCAAATATTGACTTTTAGTGCCGCCAAATTGGTTACGCTAAAAGTCAAAACTTAAAAAATAATTAATATTCAATAATTTATTTGTAATTTATAGTAACTTATTTTCTTAAATTCTAATATATTTATTAAAAATTAATTAAAAAACAAATTATAACCAAAAAAATTATTGATATTAAATATTAAATTATAAAATTTATTACTTTAAATAAAAATAAAATGATAAATTACATATATGAAATGTTTAAATACAAAAATAATATTCTTCATCTTCATCTTCATATTCATCTTCTGTAAATTAATGTTCTTTATCTTCATCTTCATCTTTATCTTTATCTTCAATTTCTTCATCTTAACTTTCCCCATCTTGATCTTCATCTTCATTTTCATTCTCTCCATCTTATTTTTCTACAAACAAAAATAAAATAAAAATATAAGGTGTTAATATAAAAGAAAAAATGAAACAATAAAACTAATAAAAATGAAATGGAGAGAAAAATAGAGAGAATGATTGTAAATGAAAGAAAAATGAAGATTTATAGAAAAATATTACTTTTAGCGTCGTCAAAATTTGGCTTTGCTGAAGGTCTTCACTAAGTGAAAATATTTGCGCCAAAATTTTTAACTTTTAACGTCGATAACTTTTAGTGTCGTCATTGTCGACGCTAAAAGTGAAAATAAAAAAAATATATGATTTTCATTAACTTTAATTTGGCGATGCTAATAGTTACAAGTTTTTAGCATCACCAAAATTGTCAAATTAAAAAAAAATACTATTTTTATTTACTTTTTAGCATCACCACTAAATTGGCGACGCTAAATCATACTTTCCGCGTTGCCAAATTTTGGTGACTCTAAAAGTCATGACATTCAGCGTTCGTAAAATTTGGCGACGTGAAATTACCTTTTGCGATGCCGTATGTTGCGACGCTAAAAGATTGGACGCTAAAGTGTTGGATTTGGTGTTTTGAGCGTCAATCCGAATAATGTATTGTACATTATATTTTATTATTTATTAATAATTAATTATATTTTCATTTCATTTTATTAATGGTAATTATTATTTCATTGTCTTATCGTGCATATATATATATATATATATATATATATATATGAGAATGACATCGACCTTAGAATAGTCACTCAATAATACTGGACATTGAGTGGTCCATCATTTGGATAATATTACTATTATAAATTATTCTTAAAGTATTTATTTATAATTACTGGTTTTGGAATATGGTTGAATTCATATAACCTAGAAGATTAACACTTGTCGTATATTGGAATTAGAGTTACAATGGTTTAACCTAATAGATAATGAGCAATGGAAGCTCATATAGACATGTGGGTATTCGTTGGAGAAAATATGAATGACTCACAGGTGATTCATAATAGTTGGAAGTACACAACACGATCAATAGGAATCTCCTCAAGTCGAGTAACATATTTAATCCTTTGACTATGAGATAACATTGATTTTGTGTATGATCCTCCACACTTTGATGCCACATATGTCAGATATCTTTAAACATAAGTGATGATCTCGATTTGTATAGTTCAGTAAGGTTGTTCGTGTGTTTCGTAATTTTTGGGGGTGGCCGAATTACATACATATGAGATAGGCTTATATGACAAACATGTCTGGATTTAGAGAGTCCCACAATATGAAGTGTATTTGGTGAGCACTCAGGTAGTTGCTTATGTTTGATAATGAATAATATTTGATATTATAATTATCAATCAAATTAATTAAGTGTTATTGGATAATATTAATTATTTATTTAACCAATTGGGATTAAATAGATTAATCCAAATTATATAAGGGTTTTGTTATAATTTCATAAATATCTATACAATTTGAGGATATTTTGGTAATTATAAAATATGCATTAAAATATGTATTTATCTTGATTTAATTGGATTAATCAAGTGGTTAGACTTTGGTTTGATTTAATTGGATTAATTAAGTGGCTAGACTTTGGCTTTATTTAATTAAATTAATCAAGTGGTTAAACAAAGTTAATTAGTTACACCTAATATGCATATTTTGACAAATTAGATTAAACTCACCTAAAAGTTGATTATAACTTTTATTAATTAAGAATTCAAAGCTTGATTATAAAAGCTAATTTTGTGCAATTCTATTGATTAAGTTTCAACCAAGAGAAAACAAGTGTGAGAGAAGTTTTGTAAGTTATCTACATTTTTATCTTAGAAGATTTTTTTTTTTGAAATCGTTGAAAACCCTACAGCCAAACCATCTATTTCGGGCTTAAGTGGAGGAGGTAAAACCCTTGGCTGTCCTAGACTCTTACAAAAAATGCACTCCCTGGATTCAAACACAGGACCTCAATGTGAGATCCTGAGCCCTACACCACCAAGCTACGCCCCTTGGGGACATAGATTTAATATTTCATCCAAGTTTACTATGTAAGTTTTGATATTCTCTAATGAGCTATGTTTTTATTAATGATTTGTGATCTTTTAAAAAATATATTGTGATGTATTATGTATTTGATGCATAATAACACAGCTTAAAAGGTTGACACATGGTTAGAGGTTTGTGTTTAGATGCTTTGATAGCATAAACACAATATACTTATGATTACGTAAAATTTGTGTATGTTGGACATATAACACAATTGGAGTTTAGAATTCTAGATGAAAACTTGGAGTTATGATTACCATTCTAGAATCACTTGACCACATTTGAGTAACCTAGAATTTTTCATGGGTTGCTTCTTTGTGGGATTCTTATTTGGTTGGTATTTTAGATTTAATCTTATAAATATATGTATTTAAAAATATATTTATATTTTTGTAAAACATTTGATTTTTTTTTATATAAACATGATTTTGTTCAATAACATGTGATTGCATGTTGGTTTTGATGTTAAAATTGGATTTTGGGTGTATGACAGTGTTTGAAGAAAGTTGGAAGTGCTTTGGATTTGATTCAAGTTGAATATGTGATGAGTGGTATTTATATCACTATTTCCCACTCATTTAATCTAATATTTTGTATAGTTTCTTGAGTTATGTGAACGTTTTGATGTGTTTTATTGTTATTTTGCAGATAAATAAAGTTTGGACAGCACTGGAGGCAATTTGGGGGCAAAACCGGACAAAAATGCGTCAACAGGGATATTTTAGTCTTTTGCGCGTCGCGCCGCCCAGACCTTCCGCGTCGCGACGCCCAGCGTGAGCCGAATCTGCTAACGTGCGCCTAGTCAACTGGTCAGAATTTGAGAAGTTTGACTTTGCTAACATGCGCCGTGCCACGTGTCACCACCACAGAAGATCCGCTAACGTGCGCACGCCACATCATCGTGACGCAAGCAATGACGTCATGAACAGTGCCACGTCATCAATGACGTCAGCTTCATAATTGAGTTCCAGCCGCCATGACACGTGTCGACCTTATCCTCTTATCCGAATCGCTACGTGTCAGGTGTCATCGTGCCACGTCGACAAAATCCAGCGTCGCGACGCGGATGGCTTGGCGTCGCGACGCTGGAACAGTGAAAAATATTTCTATAAATACTGCGCGAATTTCAGAATTTTAGGACACCTCTCTCTCTCTTGATTTCTCTCTATAGAGAGAGTTTCTCTCTCTAGAATTTTTATTTTTTATTTTTTTTATTTTTAGTTTTGTAATTTATTTTTATTACCATTTGTAATAATAGTAATTTAATTTTTACTTTTTACTTTTTACAGTGTTTACTATTCATGAGAAAGTAGTTTCCCAGCTAGGGTGAAAGGTAATTCTTTTACTGTTACTATTTAGATTAATCTCCCTTAAAAATAATATATTTACTATTTAAAATACTGATTAATAAAGGATACCGCTATATTGGTCGGTTGGTATATTTATTTTCTGTTGGTTTGAACCTGATTAATCAAGGATACCGCCAGATTGGTCGGTTGATAAATTTATTTTGGTACCGCCTTTATGGCTGGATTATGGACAAATATTACCGCCTATATGGCTGGTTGGACTTAATTGGACTTAATCAGGATACCGCCAGATTGGTCGGTTGGTTAAAAAAAATATCACAAGTTTATATATTATTTTATGGAGATATCTAAATTAGTAGTAGTAAAAGTAATTCCTTTTACCTTAGCATTTTATTTTATTGTAATTTACTTTTCAGTATTTACTTTACCGCATTTTTATTTTATGTCTTTTACTTTTATGTTTTTACTAGTCTTAGTTATGTGTTAGTTTTCTAAGGTTGTGATGATTTTCAATATCACCAGTTTATAAGGGTTAGATTATAGTTTGGGTAATATAAAGATTTATTTATTGAGTCTTAATCTTAATGCTCTTTAATTAACTGGCCATTAATTAAATTGATTAGGTAAACTTAAAATGAACTAGACATAGGGATTTTAAGTTTAAAACCTTAGACTCAATAGCTCACGATCTCCCTTGAGGATAGATAACCCTTTAATAGATTTCCTTACAGGATAGGAATATACCTGTCGGGCGAGGGTAGCCATAATTGGAACTCAATCCTAATGAATCCAGATAATGTGGTTGACATAGGAATATGGTTCAATTGGGTTATACTGGGTATTTGTGTCTGACCATCGACAGATGCTTTCGCATAATTTCGTGTTCCAGGTTAATAAATCATTGTATTTCCTAACTATAAATAATCACTTCATCTTTATAATGGTATTGGAATAAATCACAACCCTAGATCTTTGTGTCTTTTGTTATTTTCCTTAGTATTTTCTTTTGTCTTTTTATTTATTTATTTTACCAAAGCCAAATTCAACCAAGCAAACAACAATCTCTCTCATCTCCATTTAATTAGATATTTGTAAATAAATAATTCAACAATTAATAACAACAGTAGGAATTAAGTCCTCGTGGGATCGACATTTTTATACTACTTGAACGATACGTGCGCTTGCGTTATACGTGTGTGTTTACGCCGGTCAAGTTTTTGGCGCCGTTGCCGGGGACTTAATTTTCTTGAGTTGTTAATTTTGAAACTATCTAATTTACTTATATCTAATTTTCTTTCTTTTATTTTGTAATTTTTATTTCTTTTGTTTTCAGGTGATTAAAAAATGGAACATTATTGGGAGATTGAGAAATCACGAACTTTACAAGAAGATACACCCCAAATCTGGGAGCAACAGTCCAGTTTTCTGAGGCCTGTTGTTGAGCCCAATAACTATCACTGGATGCCAGAACCAAGTAATACTACTTTTGCTCAACAGAACTCAATGTGGAGATGTGACATATGTAATGGTAACCACTCAAGCGATTATTGCGAGTACAACTATAATTCAGGGTGGCAGAACTATCAAGATCCTACATGGTACGAAGAACCAACATATTTCACAGAACCATCACATTTTCCATCTTATCCACCATCTTCCTTCGATCTTTATCAAGAACCAGAACCATCTGAGGAAGATCAATTAATTCACATGTTCAAAGAACAGGAAGCTCGATTTGATGCACAAATTCAGAATAACGCAGGATCCATACAAAGAATGACAGATCAAATCAGACAATTAATAGAAAACCAGAGCATCATACCTCAAGAACCAGTTTCAGATGACACTGATGAAGCCTTCGAGTACCCAGAAATCCACGATGACACCTTAACAGAGGAGGAGGCTGAGGAGTATCAACAACCAGAGGTATCAGTTCAGGAACCCGAACCGGCAAAGTCTCGATTTGATTTTTATTATTCTGACTCTGACGAGGAGGAAGCTGATCTATTTGTACCAACTGCACCAACAACGGAGGATCAAACTTTTCAGCCTCAAAATGAAGATCTTGGAGATTCCATTGCACAAATGTTTGATGAAGATCTACCTGAGCCAATCATTTCAACCAGATTAGAGGATGAAGACCTAAAATCTAACATTTCTTTTCAGGTTGACAATTTTGAAACATGTATTTCACAAATGACAGATGAAGAGCTGAATGCAGAAATTTTCAAATACATCTGTGAAGAAAAGGTGGAGCAAGAAACAGAGCAAATGGAGGAGCAAATGTCTGACCTTATTAAAAATCCAGAGCATTCAGGAAAAACATCGCTGTTTTGGGGAGTACAAACCAAAGATATCACCCAGAAGCTTGACAGAATGGAATTTCCATTCCAAGTCAAGCACCATACGAGACCTCCTGATTTTCTTTCTTTCTTTGCAGGAACCACTGGAGCAACAAAGATCAAAAAGGTGGCACGAGCACTGAATGAGACAAAACTGTTTTTGCCACTTTACTGTTGGAAGAGACCTTTCAAAAGCAACGCTCACGGGATTGTCTTTAATCGGACATCCAAAACGACACTGAAACCTCCTTAACAGATAAATTTCAGTCACGTCTGGCTGAAGACGAAAAATTTAGCGCTAGCAGGGAGGCAACCCATGCAATTTGTTGTAATTTATTTATATATTTATTTATTTTTGTGTGTGAACTTTTTAATTTTTTGATTTGTGTTATTTTTGCAGGAAAAATTAAAATGGAATTTATCAGGACAAAGCAAACCAGTACAAGCGGGATTTTCACAAAATAAAAATTTGACAAAATCACGAAGATACAAAGTCAATCCAGAAAAGACGGCCGAGTAAGAAGTCTACTTTTGGGACGCGTCCCTATGGATTTATCTGTCGCAAGACATGGTTTTGCCCAAAAAAAAAAAAAAAAAAAAAAAAAAATCCTAGCCCTAAAGAACTGAGTGTCGCGACGCTAGGCAATTTTCGGCGTCGCGACATGCGATCGAAATCAGAAACATAAATAGGGTGCTGACAGTATTTCCTTTCACTCTTCATCTTCTTCATCTTCAACCACCAGCCGCACCAACCACCAACCATCACCTCAAACCGAGATCCACCATAGCCCAACCACCCCCCACGCAAGATCCACCCAAAGATCACCACCACCATCAAACCGAGGTCCACCTTTGCCGAGCCAGCAAAGATCTGCCGTGAGCCTCATCACCATCACCGCAACCTTCGCCGAGCCAAGATCCACCCCTTGCCGAACCGTGTCAAACAACCATCCACCACCCTCGACCACCGCAAGCCCACCCACCGAGAGCCATCCTAGCCGTGAGCAAGTCTTCACCAGCCGAGATCCACAGCCGCAACAATCGCCAAAGAGAACCACCACCACCTCGCCTGGACTGAACCGGAGCCGTGACTCAACACCCAAGACCACAGCCGAGACACCACTAGCCGCAAACCTCACCCTTGCCGAGCCGTGAACCACCAAACCGAGACAAGATCCACCAGCCGAGAACCACCAGCCACGCCACTGCCAAAACCGACAAAGCCGAGACACCCAAACCGTGAATCACCAAGACAGTCACCTAACCCACGATCAAAACCATCCATGATCAGATTTGAGTTGTGTGGATAATTTGTGTGGTTAAATTTGATAAAAATTGGATGTTACAGGTTTTGAAATTTTGGCAGTAAAGGGGATAATCGAAAATTGAATGAGTTTGTGGTTGATTTTGTTGAAATTGGAGGATTGTGAATTTGAGAGTTTGGCAGTGAATAACCGGCTGAATTCTGAGTTTAGAATTGCCATATCGATGGAATTTTGTAGAATTGGGGGCGAAGTTTGACATTGTGGTGATTTTTGAAGTGTTAGTTTTAGGATGAATTTGGGGAAATTTTGAGTTTTTAGAGGAGACTCTGTCGAAATTTTCACTAAAAAATGATCAATTATCGATCGTGGTAAAAAAAAAAACGTAAATTGGACATAAATTTTTCCTTATGATAATTTTTCCTGTAAAATTTCAGCTGACCATGTGTTATCTTCTAATCTCTTTTGTGTATACATAGTGTGAACTTTTTATTTTGTATGTTATTTTTGTAGGGAAAAGCACAAGCAAAGCATTTTAAGACAGAAAGAATTATGTTTGGCAATCAAAGATGAGAAACAATTCATTAGCGATGGCTGAATAAGGAATGAAATCTTAAGATACATCCTAATGAATTTATACTACGCGAGTGGCGTATTGCATACACAATTCCGTTGCCTTAATTATTGCTTTGATTCGCTTTTCTTTTGGAATTATCTTTATTTTCGTAGACAGGATCCAGACTTTTTGACCTTTCACGATCCATTTTGTTGTTTAGCTAACAAGCGTCCTCTGGAAGATACTTGTACTATTTTTACTCACCCCTTTCAGGTACTATAAATTCAGCCCGTCAGTGCACTTTTGAAGGCATCCATAGTTGAGAAAGTAATATATAAAAAAAAAAATGGAAGCCACTTCAAGAAGACGAGTTGAAAACATCTGTGTGTTTTGGTAGTACTGTTGGAACTAAACCACAATACATAGAAGCAGCACAGGAATTGGGTCGAGTCTTAGCAGCAAGGAATATACACTTAATATATGGCGGAGGTAATCTTGGACTTATGGGAATCGTTTCAAAGGCCGTACAGGAAGGAGGCAATCACGTTTTGGGAATCGTACCAAAACCCTTGGCAGAGGCAAATCTTATTGGATCATCAAACGGAGAGGAACTGATCGTACCAGGTATGTCTGAACGACTGGTAGAAATGATTAACCGTTCTGATGCTTTTATTGCTTTGCCAGGTGGCTTGGGCACATTGGAGGAAATTTTTATTGTACTATCTTGGGCGAACCTAAACATACACCAGAAACCAATTGGGTTGTACAACGTTGATGAGTTTTATGATTTTCTTTGTGTGTTTCTTGATGATGCTCGAAGAAATGGGTTCGTGTCAAAACCTTTAAAAGAACTCCTCTTTACTGCCAGAACTGCTCCAGATCTAATTGACCAACTCATAGCCTATGAACCAAAAGTTGACCCTATCATATCAAAGATAAATTGGTCCGAGGATGATCGTGGTAAGAAGCGACGAATAAATCTGGATCTTAACCTTTAATTTCCTGTAGAATTTCAACTAACCAGGTACGATTTTCTAAAACTCTTCTTCTACTTTTTAAGACATTGGGGACAATGTCTCATTTAGGTTTGGGGGTGAGGTATAGTTAATAGTACTTGTTTGTATTGTGTTTTTATTTAGTCCAGAATTTTTCGAAAAAAAAAAAAAATTGAAATTTTTCAAAAATTACAAAAATATTTTGCATTTTTGTGTTTTTATTTTGACTAAAAAGGTGAATTGGTAAGAAATAGCCGAGTAAGGAGTTTCCACTCTTGAGACGTATTTCAATCCATTATTTCGAAATAAGTTAATTTTTGTTTATTTCATTTTGAATTATTTAATTTGTGAATTCTCCATAATACTGACTAAATGAATCTTCATATGCTCATTTGACAGGTATTATCAACAGCATAGTAACATACAGATATGAGCTGTAGTTGAAAAGTTTGTAATATTCAGTGCTATAGTTTAATTGGAGGAAGCATCTCTAAATAGTGATGGAGTAAAAAAAAAAAAAAAAAAATTTTTTGATGTACAAAAATAAAGTATCTAAGATCCGGGTTATTAAGTCTTAGTAGGGTGTTTTAACACCTAGTGCCCTAAAACCAACTGGTTTGGGAGTCATTGGCCCAAAGCTCGTTACATGGATCGAAGATGCTGCAAAAAAAAAATATTATATATTCATATCTGAAGTCTGAGTAATTAAGTTCATAGAGGTGTCTTAACACCTGGTGCCCTAAAGCCAACTGGTTTGGGAGTCACCAACCCAAAGCTCGCTACATAGACGGAAGGTATTGTATATAAATAAAAAGTCAAAATTCAGAAAAATCAAAGAAAAAATCAGAAAAATCAGAAAATTATTCCATTGCTACAAAAAGGTGTGAAATCTGATAGAACTTTAGGACAATAATATTACTCTCTTATCAACTACACTTGTGACTGTTGTGGGCAAAAATGAGTTGTTTAATATTTTGTTAGCTGTGTATATGGAGAATGATAAAAATAATCGGAGAATTTACTTATTCGGTAATTTAGAAAGAAACAAAACAACTAGCAACTTGTAGTAGAAGTTTCACCTGATTAGTTACTATCTTCTTTATTCTCTTTTCGCTTGTCTTTTTGCTTTTGTGTGCATTAGTTTTAATACATTTTTACTTTTGTAAAATGTTTGTGGGTATCATTGCTGTAAACCCTCACGAGACTACAACTCGTCCACTAGGGACACCTAGGGGTTTAAAGGCTTGTTGCATATGCTAAATGCAACCGTGATCCCTACGAAAATGGCTTAGTTAAATTTTATTCTGTTATTTTATTCTGTATTTTGCTCGAGGACTAGCAAAATGTTAGGTTTGGGGGTGTGATGAGTGGTATTTATATCACTATTTCCCACTCATTTAATCTAATATTTGTATAGTTTCTTGAGTTATGTGAACGTTTTGATGTGTTTTATTGTTATTTTGCAGATAAATAAAGTTTGGACAGCACTGGAGGCATTTGGGGCAAAACCGGACAAAAATGCGTCAACAGGGATATTTTAGTCTTTTGCGCGTCGCGCCGCCCAGACCTTCCGCGTCGCGACGCCCAGCGTGAGCCGAATCTGCTAACGTGCGCCTGGTCAACTGGTCAGAATTTGAGAAGTTTGACTTTGCTAACATGCGCCGTGCCACGTGTCACCACCACAGAAGATCCGCTAACGTGCGCACGCCACATCATCGTGACGCAAGCAATGACGTCATAAACAGTGCCACGTCATCAATGACGTCAGCTTCATAATTGAGTTCCAGCCGCCATGACACGTGTCGACCTTATCCTCTTATCCGAATCGCTACGTGTCAAGTTGTCATCGTGCCACGTCGACAAAATCCAGCGTCGCGACGCGGAGGGCTTGGCGTCGCGACGCTGGAACAGTGAAAAATATTTCTATAAATACTGCGCGAATTTCAGAATTTTAGGACACCTCTCTCTCTCTTGATTTCTCTCTCTAGAGAGAGTTTCTCTCTCTAGAATTTTTATTTTTTAGTTTTTTTTATTTTTAGTTTTGTAATTTATTTTAATTACCATTTGTAATAATAGTAATTTAATTTTTAACTTTTTACTTTTTACAGTGTTTACTATTCATGAGAAAGTAGTTTCCCAGCTAGGATGAAAGGTAATTCTTTTACTGTTACTATTTAGATTAATCTCCCTTAAAAATAATATATTACTATTTAAAATACTGATTAATAAAGGATACCGCTATATTGGTCGGTTGGTATATTTATTTTCTGTTGGTTTGAACCTGATTAATCAAGGATACCGCCAGAGATTGGTCGGTTGATAAATTTATTTTGGTACCGCCTTTATGGCTGGATTATGGACAAATATTACCGCCTATATGGCTGGTTGGACTTAATTGGACTTAATCAGGATACCGCCAGATTGGTCGGTTTGTTAAAAAAATATCACAAGTTTATATATTATTTTATGGGAGATATCTAAATTAGTAGTAGTAAAAGTAATTCCTTTTACCTTAGCATTTTATTTTATTGTAATTTACTTTTCAGTATTTACTTTACCACCGCATTTTTATTTTATGTCTTTTACTTTTATGTTTTTACTAGTCTTAGTTATGTGTTAGTTTTCTAAGGTTGTGATGATTTTCAATATCACCAGTTTATAAGGGTTAGATTATAGTTTGGGTAATATAAAGATTTATTTATTGAGTCTTAATCTTAATGCTCTTTAATTAACTGGCCATTAATTAAATTGATTAGGTAAACTTAAAATGAACTAGACATAGGGATTTTAAGTTTAAAACCTTAGACTCAATATCTCACGATCTCCTTGAGGATAGATAACCCTTTAATAGATTTCCTTACAGGATAGGAATATACCTGTCGGGCGAGGGTAGCCATAATTGGAACTCAATCCTAATGAATCCAGATAATGTGGTTGACATAGGAATATGGTTCAATTGGGTTATACTGGGTATTTGTGTCTGACCATCGACAGATGCTTTCGCATAATTTCGTGTTCCATAGGTTAATAAATCATTGTATTTCCTAACTATAAAATAATCACTTCATCTTTATAATGGTATTGGAATAAATCATAACCCTAGATCTTTGTGTCTTTTGTTATTTTCCTTAGTATTTTCTTTTGTCTTTTTATTTATTTATTTTACCAAAGCCAAATTCAACCAAGCAAACAAACAATCTCTCTCATCTCCATTTAATTAGATATTTGTAAATAAATAAATTCAACAATTAATAACAACAGTAGGAATTAAGTCCTCGTGGGATCGATATTTTTATACTACTTGAACGATACGTGCGCTTGCGTTATACGTGTGTGTTTACGCCGGTCAATATGCTCTATGTCAACATTTTCAGCATGTGACCGTCACGACACGCCATCCCTGATGTTGCGACACGCAACTCTCGGAGTTACGGGCATCACAATGTGCACCTTTACGCGACGTGACTTAGACCTCTCCCACTTGGGTGTTGCTACGCTGAAGCATTAGCGACGCGAGGCGCCGAGAGTTGATGCTCTCGCACTTGCATGTCGCAACGTCCGTGCATGCTAAAACTTAATTTTCTCCGTTTCAGAGTTTTCGGACTTCGACTTTCTCGGATTTTTTCCTATGGAATCATAACGAAATATAATATTCTATTACATTAGTTAAAAATACACGCATGCTCTACATCCATAGGTTATACCCATTTTCGCTACGCGGGTTACCTATCGAACCTTAGGGGTTCCACATCCGCCCCAACATAAAGGTTTTTTTTTATTGTAGTGAAAAATACATGAGTGTTTGGTTAATTATGTTGTGAGTTTTAAAAAAAAAGGAGTATGTGGTTCGTTAAATTTTATTACTAAAGTGATGTTTCATTATATAATTATCCAAGTAATGTAAAGTTTGCATTTTTAAAGAATAATGTTTATGAGTTGTCTAGACACATTAGACACATTTTTTTCTTTATAAAACATGTATATCAATAAAAAGTGAAAAAAAAAACTAAATTAATTAAAATGCCATGAACTTTATGCTCTCTATATATGGCGACTACTATAGTATCCAATGATATTTGATATCCTTGGGTACAAACATGTTATTTTTAGCATTAAACATGCAATTTAAACCATTAAACATGCAAACTCTATTAATAAATATGAATTAATTTCATGTTTTGACTAGTAATGAACTTGTGGTAATATAATATTTTTATATTATGATTTATAAAGTATGGTTAATTTATGAAAAAAAAAACAAGGAAATAATTGTCTTTTATCTATAATTAACTCTATTTTTAATGATGTTAATTAAGATAACTTACTTATTGAAAAATGTAAGAATATTATAATGATTGAAAATCACATATTAAATAGGCTTACTTATTAAAAAAAAATGTCAAGCGCATCTTCTCATTTCATACACATTAATTTAATATCTCTGCAATTTTTTCTTTTATTATTACAATTTACAGATATGTTACATTTTCAAATTTAGTGAAAGTCTAGATACATACATTTATAATAAAACTTATAAATATGTGAAACATTAACTAAAAATTATACTCTTATTAATAATTTGTGATAGAGGTGTCTACGGTTCCTGTTCGGAACCGAAACTGAAATTTTTCGGTTCGGTTAGGGTTCACCCCTGACCGAACCGAAAAGAACCATTGGAATTGGACGGTTACAGTGGTTCTACGGTGGAGCCGTTTTTTTTTTTTTAAATCATTTTTAAAATGAAAAACGGAATGGAACTAGAAACCGAGAATATAAGTATGGAACCGGGAACCGGCCAGTTCGGAATCGAACCGGACCGGTGTCCACCTCTAATTCGTGATATATTTATCATTATCTAAATTTTAAAAAATAATGTATTGAAATAAACCTCACAAAGACTCGAACTCACTATGATAACAAGGTCGTAATTATCATCATTGTTTTGAAAATTGAACCGGACCGGCTGGTCAGACTGGTGGAACCAGGAAGTAGTCGTGAGTCTGGTCCGGTTAATCGATAAAAAAATGAGTATAATTTCATGCTGATCCCAGAGAGCTAACAAATTTACAGTCTCACCGATATGGATTCTATTATGTATACTAGTATGTATCATGCCGGTTCTAGAGCCTTGACAAAATGCAGGCTCACTGGTATGAATACCGGTATGAAGTAGTCCGATTCCAGAAGCTATGTAATCAGGTCATGAATACCAATATGGAGATCGGTATAAAGTTATCTGGTTTTAGACAACCGTATATCGGTCTTAGTGTTTTAAAACCCAAAACGCATCTCTTCAATCGTTTACACCTCTAAATCACTCCAAGCCTCATCATTTCCTCTCAACTCGAGCTTCAATCATCTCATATGGTAATTTTGTGTTTTCCTTACTCGATTTTACTTATTAATCGTGTTTATTACTCTTAGATCATTAGAATCTTAGGTTTCTGCTCTTAGAAATCCTAGGTTATAAATATCTTAGATTCGGTCTTGATTTATATTTTTTTGTTAAAATTTATTGTTTTAAATCATCTTATGGCACGTTTAAAACCTATCTCATTCATCATTGTGCATTAATTTCACTGTTTTTACAAAACCCCAAATCAAGCCAATTTTGGCCCAAAATTCAACTTTAACTATCATCTTTCAAAATGGATCCAGTTTTTTTATCCCAATCGTTATTTTAAAATGCTGAAGAAATTTGTATTTACAGTGGGAATGTAAAAAAAAATGTGCTTTCAAAACCATTTTATTGTGACATCGATGAATTAGCTGAGTTTTTTGTGTTTTAATTTTTTTAATAATAATTAGTTAGGATATTTATTTCAAATTTATGACCCAATCTACCATAATCTTGTTAGAGTATTTTACTCAAACATGAAATTTCCCATCAGTACTCATGGAACATTTAAGACTGAGGTCAACAGAGTTTCTTTTACTGTTTCCCTATATTTATTAACCCCTTCCTTCGTACTACTCTTTCTCACTCCGTTAGGGCCTACGCCCACAGGCAATTTCGTCACCATGTGGGAATTAATAAAACTCAAGTGATGGAGTTTGTCTAAATAGACTATCTTGTCCCTCGTCTTTTTTCGAGCATTCATGTTCTTAAAAAGGTTGACTTAGGCTTTGACATGCAAGTTTTCACTGAAGTTATTCAATCTATTCTTTTGCCTCGCAAGAGGCACATTGATGCAGTCAATCTCTTAGATATATGGGTTATGGGTGTTTTAGGGCTTGGTAGTCCTATATATATGATGTATCTCGTCAGCCAGTATATGCAAATCGCCCGCTCTCATCCACAATAATTTCTTCCCTATGGCTATCTGATTACCTTAGTTCTACACAAACATCATCATTAAAAAGAGGAAGATTGTAAGAGACATAATACTAAATGAACGATTTTGATGATGCAACACTCAATGATTTCGACGCACATTTATAACGCAACATAAAAAGGCTTCGAAATAAAATGGGCATAAAGACAAAGCTCAATAAAGAAGTGGCAATGCAAGATCTTATAACTTAAGACTCTCAATGTAAGTGAGTTGAAATTCAAGTATTTTTAAGCTCATATGATTCATCCATGCTCATATAAATCTTAGGGTCAAGTACATAAATATTTTGAACTGTACATTCTCAGTTTTATGAACTGAGACCGATATACTAGTCCCTGATACTGACATGCCAGTGTCTTGGACTCACTTTGCATGTCCTCTGGAACTAGACAGCTTTATATAGGTCTTTATGACATGATTGCATAGCTTCTGGAATCGGGCTACTTCATACCGATATTCATATCGATGAGCCTGCATTTTGTCAAGCCTTTGGAACTGACATGATACATACCGGTATACATACCGATATTCATATTGGTGACACTGGAAATTTGTTAGCTCTTTGGAACCGGCATGAAATCATACTGGTATCTATACCAGTAAGTAATCTAGTGTTTAAGATGGATTTAATGCTCAACGGTAATTATTCAGTAGTCGTTTGAAATCAACACCTACATATTGGTACCTATAGACTGAAATATCGATCTATGCATAAAGAGTTGGGTCTGCTTGGATTTTTCAAGACCATGTTTCATTTTTGCTTAGTTCTTATATTTTTCTAACATTTTCTTAAAAGTAAAAACCGAGAGAAATATAAAACCTTCTTGATAATTTCATAAGCTCATTACATATATCTTTATATACATCTTATTAAGCTTAGGTATATTTGGGTAGCACACTCACTCTTCAATCTTTGTATTTATTAGTGAGTTCTTAAATAGTATTGTAAACAAAAACTCTTCTTTATTCAAACACTTGTGTGTGAAATCTCTTTTGGTGAGTGATGTATACTCTTAAGGGTGGATTTGTGTAAAGGTTAGAGAGGAGCCTCTGATCAAAGACATATCGGTTATAAAATGAAAACATAGAAATTGTCCCTCAAGTGACGTGGTTTGGTGGTGTAGGGGCTCAGGATATGGCCTTCAAGTCTTGGATTCGAATTCAAGGGGTGCGTTTTGTTGGGGCAGTTGTGGAACCCCTAGGGTCGTATCGGTGTCCCGCGCAGCGGAAGTGGGTCTAACCCATAGATATCTAGCATGGGTGTATTTTTATTTTTCAAGTGTTTTAAGGAAAACCATAAATAAATATGGATCGAAAAAATCATCTGAGAAAAAAATCGGATAAAATTTCAAAATTTTCGGACCCGTGTGCACTTAGTGCACTTGCAACACGTGATGCATGCAGCACACGCTGCATGCAGGTCAGCAGCGCACTGCATGTAGCAGCATGGGGCGCCAAGTAATGGCACTACAGCGCCTCCCTATCGGGAAAATATTGTTGCCAATTTTTAAAATTTTTTTTCTAAAAACAAAACACTTTAAAATCACCCAAAACATTTTAATTTCAAAATAACCACAACACTTATTATAAAATAAACATATATATATATGCGTATTTTTGAATCAAATTACAACCCAAAATAGAATCCCAATAAGAAATATCTCATGAACAATTTTAGGTCACTTAAAAGTGGTCAAGTGATTCTAGAATGGTAGCCATAGCTCTAAGCTTTAATTTAGAGTTCCAAACTCTTAATAATTTTTCATGTCCAATATGAACATCTTTGACCTAAATTATAAGCATGTTGTGTTTATACTTCTAAAGTATCCTAACACAATTGATTAGCCTTATTTCAACATTAAGTTATGTGATCATGCATCTAATACACAAATGAACATACCTTTAGAGAAGATCAAACATTACCTAGTAAACTTGATGCAAGATCAAATCTATTTCTCATTTGTTGAAATTGTTAGAGAACCTCCAAGGTGTGCAAGCTTGAATTCAAGATCCAATCTTGTTTCCAATGCTTCCAAGCTTCACTTCAAGATCCAATCTTGATTTCTTCTAGATGAAATGTTGTAGAGACCTCACAAGCTTTTCTAAACACTTCTCTAACTTAGGTTAATCTCTCAAGAATTTGCTTATGCTTATTAGTTTTCTTGTGTAATTAAAACCTTCCTAAAGCTTGCTATTTATAGCAAAACTTAGACAATTTTTAATTAATAAAAGTTGTAATCAACTTTTAAGTGGGATTAATCTAATTTATCCAAATATGTATAATTAAGTGTGACTAATCTCAATTATCTCCCACTTTGATTTAATCCAATTAAATCAAGCCAAGGATTAGGAAATGAATTAGTTAGATGTTTTCCACTTTGATTTAATCCAATTAAATCAAGCCAAAACCACCTATTATTATATACTTACAATTACTATAATATCCTCAAATGGTAGAGATAATTATGATTTTACAATTAAGCGTTTATGTAATTATTGAATTAATCCAATTAATCCAATTAGGTCAAAGTAAATAATCAATATTATCCAATAACACTTGATTATCTTAGTTGATAATTATAATATCGATTATTATCTTTTATCAAAATTAATCGGCTACCCAAGTGCTCAACGAGTACACTTCATATTGGGACTCTCTAAGTTCAGATACGTTCATCATATAAGCCTAGCTAATATGTACGCAATTCGACCACCTCCGAATTCGTGAAGAACACAAACGATATTTCTGAACTATACAAGTCAAGATTATCACATATGTTTAACAATCCCTCCGCCGTACGCTATCCGAATTGTGGTTAGGAAACATAGAATATACCGTCAAGTTTTCATGGCGAACATCTCATGTCGACATGTCCACGATTCTTTACAACTGATGTGATCCACCCTATGTGATCAGCTTTGGCCAAAGTCGTTAAGAATCATAACTTTACTCATATGGATACCTAAACCCCTTATGGTACACATACGGGCCGACGGATCCTATCTTGCTTCACACTTGATTATTGAGTGCATCGGTCCACACCCAACGAACATCTAGAGGCCAGACCATGAAATGTTTCTGATATACACGACATCTAAGTGTGGAGGATCTCACACAAAATCAATGATATCATATAGTCAAAGGATTACATATGCTACTCGACTCGAGGAGATTCCTATTGACGGTGGTGTGTACATCTAACCATTAGGAATTACCTGTGAGTCATTCAGTATTCGCTTCAACGAATACCCACATGTCTATAAGAGTTTCCAAAACTCATAGTACATCGGGTTAAATCATAGAAACTCCAATTCCAATATACGAAATGTGTTAGTCTTCTAGGTTATAGAAATTCGACTGTATTCCAAAACCAACGACTAGGAATATTTACTTTTATAATAGTTTACACCTAGTGTCGAGACTATTCTAAGGTCGATGTCATTCTTAGCATATCTTTACATCAATCTAATACGCATAATGACAATACCATTAATGAGGTATGAAATGAAAAATATAGTTATTTTATTAATGAATTAATAAAATATACAAATCAGATTGGCACTCCAAGCACCAACTCCATCATGTTTCTTGTAAGAGCTTAAGACAGCCGTTAATTTTACCTGCTCCGCTTAAACCCAGATCGAGTGGTTTGACGGTAAGATTTTTAATATTTCCAAAAAAAACTTAAAAACTTAAAAAGTAGTAGTAGAAGGAGAATGAGAGAGAATAAAAAAAAGAGAAAAAGATAAAGTGAAATAATAAATGAAGTTGGTGGTAACATATGTATATAAAATAATATAATGAGCTTCTACATTTTTCAAGAAAATTTTTATGAGGATAAGTCTTATATGACCATCCAATCAGTTAGTGACGTGTATCTTAATTATTTTCAACCATTAGAGAATAGTGACCCACTATCCTTTGTCGACATGGTCATGTTCAGACATTGTCCGGTCTTTACAAGCGATCAGATAATGGACACCCAATAGTTTGATGATTTCGATTTTCAAAAAATTATGATTTCAGAAAGATTTGTTCATGTATGAGTGAATTATTGTATCTGATATAGAAAGTGATTATTTGTAAAGAGTTTGTGATATGTTCTCCGAATCTGACAATGAATATGTTTGTCTATACGGAATCTGTCGTAGGCTATCCGAGTTATGCTTAGGAAATATAAATTACACTGTCAAGTTTCTGAGACGAACATATCATATTGTCGACCTGTCTACGATTATTTACAATTTACCAGAGCACCATTTTTGACATATACGATCAACCCTAGGTGATCGACTTTGGCCAAAGTATTAAGAATCGTGACTTACTCATATGGATACATAAACCCCTTATGGTACATATACGAACCGACAAATCCTATCTTGAATTACTTAAAACATCAATAATTATTGAATCTAATTTTTTTTTAGGAAAAATAATATTTTACTCTAATACAATTTAAAATTTAAATAAATTTAAAACCGTTAAGACAAAAACACCATGATAGGAAACAGTCCCCGAACGGACTAGGAGAAGGTCTGGATCAATATGAAGAAGTGTGGCAGTCGCCAAAGATTCCGCAACATCTTGGAAACCCGGGCTTTCCTCAGCCACATCCCCTAAATCATCCAAAAATCTGATTCTGAGACCCTGACATTGGATATAATGGTCTGGATCGTAGTTCTGATCCACAACCCCCGCAGCAGTATCACATTCATCTGAACCTCCCCGGAAGGTTCTATCACCAGAATCCTTGACGCGATCCTCCCAACCAAATCGATAATACTTGGCACTATTCATCTGGCTGATGACATTGTACCGAGCATGAAACTGGGAAAGAAGAAGCCCAAGCTCGTCCTGACGACGATCATCAACACCCTATAATTGCTAATTGAACTTAATGGAATCTTCTAGAGAGCTTGAAGAGAAGTGGACGTAGGCAAGAGTTTTGGTCGACCACTAGAAAATCGATTTTTTGTTTCTCTTCCCTTAACTCATTTACTTTGTCATTCTTATAATTTTGAATTTATTAAATGTGATATTTGGTAAAACGTGCTCTAACAATAGCTTAAAATTGTTAAGAATTTAACCCTATTGGGTATAATATTATTGTAAGATTTGTAGGTAGATTCAATTTTAAATGTAATCCATTTTTTTAATAAATACAATAAATACAAACAATTAACCCAAGCGTAATTCAATCGATAAATAACTGAAAATCATATATTACATTAATATCTGAAAAATCCTTTCCTTTAAACATTCTACAAAGTACAAACTACAACTATTTAACCATCCTTTCCTGCTTCACATAATGCATTATCAAATTAAATATTTTAAGCCAAAAATAATAATAATAAGAAAATAGAATACTTTTGTTCCCAACATTGCAAACTAAATAAATAAAAAAAAAAAAAAACTAAAAAAAAAAAATCAAACTAAATCAAACCATATTTTTTCCTAATTAGACGAGTCGATTATATGAATCATTTGACATCATTGATCTCATAATCATCCTTATCATCAGCTGAAGATTATAGATATTTGATACTGACATCCTTGTAAGTTTGTAGTTTTTTTTTTATTCCGATACTCCCCGTTAAATCAAAATACTGATTCTGCCATTGTATGATCTAAGATTGATCAAGCTCCAAAAATCCTCTTCTCCTTCTCCAAGCCTTCAAGAAAATTAGTAAGAACTTTCATGGCTTTAATCTTACATTGCAAAGCCAAAATATAATCAGCCGTCTCTTCAAACAACTTGTCAACTCCAAGCGTTTCTCCTCCGGGCACAATCCTCTGCAATGCCACAATCTTTCTCTCCAACTCTTCCTTATTAATATTCTGATCATCACCACCGCTCATCACATGAACCTCCTCCTTCTGCTGATGACGAACGGCTCTGATGTTGTGGTCTCTTGTTCTCTTCCTCCGGTGATCAGTTTTACGTCTACAAGAAGTACTACTGGCTGCATTTTCATGATGTGGGCTCATCTGAGATTTTTGGTTGGTATTGGTGATTGCTGTTCGGTTTAATATTGTAGTATGTGTCTTCTTCTCCATGAAAAATGATAAGAAAAATGGTGGAGTTTGAGAATGAGATTTTGTTAGGGTTTCTGTTATGTGAATGAATGACAATAAAAGGCTGGGGTGTTGAATTATTGTTGAGTTGCAGAAATGCCAATGCCAGCGATGGTGGGTCCACTTATGTAAAGTTATGTAGTTCTGTTAAATAAAATTATTAGTTATTTAATTATTATTTTTTATTATTTAGTATGTGTTATAATGTATTATTGGATTATTGTTCACCGTTGTATAATATAATTTTTTGTGATAAATACTCTACACTTGCTTGCATGTGTCATGTAGGAAAAATTATATTATACAATACTGATATCACATCATCCATGTAATAATTTAATAATATCTTAAACACGTGTTAAAATAGACAAAAGAAACTAAATAAATAGTAGTTACAACTTCAAATGTTATACATTTATTAATTTATTATATCACGTTGATGATATAATGGTGGTACAAAAGAATTGCACGTCATGTAGAGACATATTACCAAGTGTGATGAATTTTAAATCACTAGATGATCGATCAGATGTAAGGGTGGCAATTTGGGTCAAGATTCATTTATTTGTTCGATTCGATTCGCATTAAAGAAGATGTAAGGGTGTCAATTTGGGTTATGATTAATTTATTCAATTCGATTCAAATTAAAAATGATATGAATTTGGAAATTTTGATTTTTTTAATTAGTGGATCAATTTGATTCGTATATTAAACAAATTCAATATGAATTTGAACTAACTGATTCATTTATTTGTTTTATGATTCATTTATAGTTTTTCTTTTATTAGTTTTTTGTTTATTTTTAATTAAGTTTGAGAAATTATTTCCAATGTTCTAAACAATATTAGACAGTAGGCGTACGGTGGGGGAACGCCTAAGGTTAAGCCTTTTAGGCATCACCTAGAATGACAAGCTAGGCGCTTAGACCCACTTGATCTGCTTATGCGGTCGCTTAGAACTGCCTAAACTTGCATAATTACCTGACACCGCCTAGCAATCATTTTCATGCATAATCAGTCAGGCACTGCCTAGCACCTAAGGGGCCACCTAGGCCCTTTTTTACAACAATGATTATTTTCAATTACCATGAAAAAATAGTGTTGTCTAGATTTGGTGAACATTTTTAATAAATTCATTAATTGTGTATTTCATATACACACGTGTTTATGAAGAATTAATGTAAATAAATTACAGTAATTTATAACATCAAATTATGTCATGGCTAAACGAAGATTCGTTTATGTTTTGTTTCTTAAATAAATTGAATACGAATCATGATTTGATGATTCATTTAGTAAACGAATCGAATACGAACCCATCATATTTTGATTCGATTCGTTTAAAATTCGATACAAATTCGATTTATCAATTCATTTTGGCATCTTTATATTCACATGTTGGTAAGTTCCCAGAGATTAGAGAAAATTGTCTCAATTTAGAATCAATGTTGAGTTGAACTTCCCGTTTAATTTTACATTAATTGTGATTGATAGTTATTGAATAAGAATTGACTGATAATTATTTAATAAAATTTATATATAATTAAATCTTAATCGTAGATTACTAGTGATAAAAAATTATAAAAATTTAAACAATTTAACTCTTGATCTAAATTAAAAATAAAAAATAAAAAAAATAAAGAGAGAGAGGAAGAAAGGAGAGCAAAGCTCGTGTGGTCACGTGATTCTCTTGAAGCCAACACCACCCATGTGCTCACTTCTGATCAACAATCAATAGCATTGGGAAAGATGCCACGTGGTATCTTTTATTTTTTGGGCCCACCTAGAGCCCCGCGAAAACAAAAGGTTATATTTGATTAACGGTGATGATGGTGGTGGTGTTATTGATGTTTCCAAGATGGAAACCAAATTCATAGGGATTGTGTGTAAGATTTTGTTGTGTTGGGCATATGGGGCTCCCTGTGATCAGAACCACCTAATCACTTGTTGCTTTTACAAACTAGTGAAACTACATTATATTTTCTTTTTTATTTTATTTTTTATTAGTACCTAAAATTTTTTGGGATAAGTATTTTGTTAAGATCCATACCCATTCCAAAGTACAAAATCTATATATATATATATATATATAATCTCACTAAGTCCCAACGGGATATTGTCTCGAATAGAATGAAACAGAATTTAACAAAATATGAGATGATTTATTTCTCAAAAAAATTAATGGAATAATGGGACTAAACTTGGATAATTTTTTTTTTTTATCTAAGTTGTATAAATAAAATGAGACCAGTTCTTACTCATCCCGTCTTGTTGCCAATCTTGCATGTACATAGATCGAGTCAAGTCAACCCACCAATCAAATCTGAAATGATAGGGTTTAAAATTTTAAAAATTTATTTTAAGTCGATAAAACTCGACTCGCTCATGATTAATCAAGTTTTGAGTTTCGTTTCAAAAATCGGGTTTAATTCAACCCAAATTTTATTATTACAATAAAATATTTATGAAATCACCACTATAACTTTAATATTTTGAACACTCTAATTAATCTTAAGTTACTTACTTCTCCAACATGATTCAAATTAGGACTATCATGAATCTATAAACTACAAATGTATCATAATTATTTATAAGTGAATGTGTGTATATTTATTTATACACACACTATCATTATTATTCTTCTTTTTCTTTATTAGTTTTTTTTTTTTTAAATATGAATATCATGCAAACCTACCATCTTATAATTAGATCACCCTACATTAACCTTTATGAAATTATCCTTTATGAAATTCAATGCTTGTTTTTGATGAACTTTTCACATATTTTTAATCACTAGACTACTTGCATTTACAATCATGAAGCTATTAAAAATCATTTTTATGGTGGGTAACCCAAGGTATTAATATGTATTAAAATAGGGATCATCTATAGTACCTCAAGAGTATTTGATATTATTGGTTTAAACATACAATTTTTACCATTAAACAAGCAACTTAAATCATTAAACATGCAAACTCTGTCAATAATCATGAAATTTTTCGAAACATAAAATTAGTTGCATGTTATTGATAGAGTTTGCATGTTTAATAGTTTAAGTTGCATGTTTAATGCTCAAAATAACATGTTTGTACCTAAAGATATTTGACCTCATTGAGTACCATAGTAGTTGCCATTAAAATAGGGTGAAACTAAAACTTTAACTTAATCTCTATAATTATCGGAACTTTAACTCACTCCCTCAACATAAACTCTAAAATAAGAGTCTACATATATTAACTTTGTTTTTAGTTACAATGTCCCTATACTTTGTCTATTCGAACATGTCCGTAAAATAAATTAGCATGGCTATTTTATCAATGTGACACTCTTTTTACCGTACTTTTTAAATAATAAATTAAAAATAAATTAAAAATAATCAAAATATCCAAACTCCAAATTTTGACTTTTACTCGATATACTATTTAATATACCAAAAATATCCTCACTTAGATTATTTAAATTAACTTCTTTTTTATTACTTTACACACTTATAGGAATTATTTTCTAAATAATGAGCTTAAGTGGATGATGTATATATAAATGTAATTAAGATCCAATATATTACAAGCCATACATATTGTTGATGGTAATTTTTCGACCCCCAAGAAGTCAGAATCTTAAGAAAGGGTAAAATGAATTTTACACTTGACAGGTAAATGTTAGGGTTCCTAGAACATGCCAATGATCTTTAAGTCATGATTAAATGTGAATGAATCAAAGAAGTTGCGGAAGTACTTACAATGATCGGATGTTGAGATTTCAAAAATCTTTTCGTTTCGGAAGCTCCAAGCTTTGTGTTTGTGTTCCAAACTCAATGATGGGTTTCCCGATCACCTTCTTTGACTCCTTGAAAGTCCTAACTTGAAGAAATTTTGAAACAAAATTTCCCTTGGACATGAAGAAGCTCACGACAAACAAAAGGAGAGGGAAAGAGTTTTTGTTGTTTTGATATTTTGATTTTCTAAAAATCAATTACCAAATGCACTTTCAAAGTTGGTATATGTCTTTCCAAAATTAAAACAAAGTGTGTTGGTTTGGTTTGTGTGTTGAATAAGCAATCCAATTCTTACACAACCTTTAACAACTTCCATCACATGTCAAACATGTTGATGTAAGTCAAGTGGGTCCCACCTATTTTAAATTCCAAATTTAAGTCGAACAACTCAACACGCAACTTCGCTCGGGCCCGGGTTCGTTTAATTCTGAATTAAACGAATTTTCCATTGTGACTTAATTAAATCCAATTTAATTAAATAATAATTCCTCGCAATATTATTAGGAAAATCGCTTACGAATTCATTCTAAATTAATTCGTTCGCCCGAATTAAAATCCAATTTTAATTCCGCTTTGAAATCTAATTTCAATTTATATAGCCAATATATTATTCAATCGATTAATTTCAAATTAATCGTTCTCTCTTCTATCCGAATTTTATCCCAGATAAATTCTTGCCACTATTAATCCTAAATTAATTTTCTCTCTCTCATAATTAATCCCAGATTAATTCTATTTGAGTCAAATGTCATTGGTGAATCTTTGGGAAGCGACTCATGAGATCCCTAGATATATTGGCAGTAAATACGTTTATCAGACTATCTGAACACGTGCGTACCTAGTACCACGTTCTTACCGATTTACAAGACATGGTTGGCTTCTAGTAAAACACTGTGCCTACCCAATTATCCAGAAATATTCTTTTAATGAATACATAATTTTTGTCAAGCGTAGTATACTAAGTATTGCGTATTACGATCCAGTATCAGATGTCACATGTTAGGCCTGGTGTAGGCATTGCATTTTTGCATATCAGCCCAATGATGAGCCTCGAATGGAGGCACTACTTTTTAGTTGCGGAAGTTGCGGAAAACGGTCGTCGAAAAGGGAAAGTCAAGAGTTGACACATTTTGGTTTTGATTCGCTTAGTTCGCTCGGAGTACGCTTGTTGAATCTTCATTTCGAGGTATATCTTTTGCCCGAAATCACCACAAACCACTCTAAGCCCACCTAAAAACCTAAACCCACATCCAAAGCCCATGAAACCAAAATAAATCAAACACCAAGCCCACCATCCATTAGGCCTACATCCATGACACTAAAATTACCCCTCCTTACACTATTCAAACATGATTTACCCATCTACCAAACTTACTTTAACCATTCCACCCCACTTTGACAAAATAATAAACAAATAACAAACACATAATTCAAACCTACACCTCACTCATTCAAACCCATACCTCACCCATACCTCACTCATTCAAACCCACACTTCACTCATTCTCACCCATATCTCACTCATTAAAACCCACACCTCACTCATTCAAACCCACACTTCACTCATTCTCACCCACACCTCACTCATTTAAACCCATACCTCACTCATTCACACACACACCTCCACTATCCCATTTGCCTATATAAACCATCATTTTCCACCTTGGAACCCCTAGCACATATCAATACACATCAAGCAAAAATACCAAGCAAACAGTTAGCATTTGGAAGAACAAAAACTGCTCTCCATCCTCCCTAGAAGTCACGCCAATTCTGCCCTCCAAGTCAGCCTTCATTTTGGCGTCCAAGCTTCCTCCATCTTGCCTCTATTGTTCATGCCATTTAGCCTCTGAAATAGGCTCCCATTCCAGCCCCATTCTCACGCCAATTCTGACTCCATTCCAGCCCCAAACTGACACCACAAACCAGCAGCAAACAGCTCTCATTCCAGCAGCCCAAACACGCCAAACAGTCCACTTTCACATGCCAAACAACCCCTAAATTAAGCCTGCAGTTCACGCCACTTTCCCCCTTGGAAATTGCACCCAAATCACCCTAATTTTAGCCCCCAAACCAGTGAATAAACTACCCTAAACACCCTCCAAAATTCGCCCAAAACAGCAGCTCAAAAGCACTCAAAACAGTCCATAAAGTCATCAAAACAGTGAGCAAAAACTGCACTTGAAGATCCTTGAGCGAACCGAGCAAACGACGCCTCTCAAAAATCACCAAAATCGACCTTAATCCACTGCCAATCAGTGAGCCGAGTGTGGAGACTTGAATAGTAGCGAAATGAAGTGGAAACAGCGGACGAAACACCGAAACAGTGAGCAAAATGTCGAACCAGTGAACCGGTGAAATCGTGGTGACTTAGCCCTTCCGACGGCCGTATAACGCACCTCCGAAGAACGACACAAAAGGTTATACCTGAGGGCACCTATTACTAAATTTATTTACATGAAATAATGGCCCACATCAGTATCAGTCTGGGGGCGAGGCCCATATCAGTATCAGTTGTGGGGATGAGTCCTAAGGCCGAGGCCCACATCACCATCAGTATCTGTTGTAGGGATGAGTCCCAGGGTTGAGGCCCACATTCAGCATAAGCATCAGTATCGTTTGCGGAGATGAGCCCTGAGGGCGAGGCCCACATCAGCATTAGTATCAGTTTCGGGGATGAGTCCCAGGGTTGAGACCCACACCAGCTATAATATCAAGTTTTGGGGGGCGAGTCCCAAGGTCGAGGCCTATATCATCATCTTCAGAAGTTTGGGGATGCATCCTAGGGTTGAGACCCATATCATCGTAAGTATATTCTATTTTGGGAATGCGTCCCCAGGCCGAGGCCCATTTTGTCAGTGGTATTGGGATGCGTCCCAGGGTCGAGGCCCCCGTTGTCGGTTGCAGTTATCGGGATACGTCCCAGGGTCGTGGACCCACTGCATCATATTTTGAGGATGCGTCCCCGGGCCAAGGCCCATTTTGTCAGCAGTATTAGGATGCGTCCCATGGTCGAGGACCCCGTTGTCGGTTGCAGTTATCGGGATACGTCCCAAGGTCGAGGCCCCCGTTGTCGGTTGCAGTTATCGGGATGTGTCCCAGGGTCGTGGACCCACTGCATCATATTTTGGGGATGCTTCCCCGGGCTGAGGCCCAATTTGTCAGCGGTATTGGGATGCGTCCCAGGGTCGAGGCCCCCGTTGTCGGTTGCAAGTATTGGGATGCGTCCCAGGGTCGTGGACCCACTGCATCATATTTTGGGGATGCGTCCCCGGGCCGAGGCCCATTTTGTCAGCGGTATTGGGATGCGTCCCAGGGTCGAGGCCCCCGTTGTCGGTTGCAGTTATCGGGATGCGTCCCAGAGTCGTGGACCCACTGCATCATATTTTGGGGATGCGTCCCCGGGCCGAGGCCCATTTTGTCAGCGGTATTGGGATGTGTCCCAGGGTCCAGGCCCCCGTTGTCGGTTGCAGTTATTGGGATGCGTCCCAGGGTCGTGGACCCATTGCATCATATTTTGGTGATGCGTCCCAGGGCCGAGGCCCAATTTGTCAGCGGTATTGGGATGCGTCCCAGGGTCGAGGCCCCCGTTGTTGGTTGCAGTTATTGGGATGCGTCCCAGGGTCGTGGACCCACTGCATCATATTTGGGGATGCGTCCCAGGGCCGAGGCCCAATTTGTCAGCGGTATTGGGATGCGTCCCAGGGTCGAGGCCCCCGTTGTCGGTTGCAGGTATTGGGATGCGTCCCAGGATCGAGGTCCACTGCATCATCAGCTCAGCTCGAAGCAGCATGTAAGTCAGGTGGCAGCTGGCGAGCCAGGTAAGTAAAAATGCATTGCACGAACTTTGATAAGACTGTCATTGTCACACACTGCACAGATCCCATCAAAGTGGGGGCGACTGTAGGCATTGCATTTTTTCATATCAGTCCAATGATGAGCCTCAAATGGAGGCACTACTTTTTAGTTGCGGAAGTTGCGGAAAACGGTCGTCGAAAAGGGAAAGTCAAGAGTTGACACATTTTGGTTTTGATTCGCTTAGTTCGCTCGGAGTACGCTTGTTGAATCTTCATTTCGAGGTATATCTTTTGCCCAAAATCACCGCAAACCACTCTAAGCCCACCTAAACACCTAAACCCACATCCAAAGCCCATGAAACCAAAATAAATCAAACACCAAGCCCACCATCCATTAGGCCCACGTCCATGACACTAAAATTACCCCTCCTTACACTATTCAAACATGATTTACCCATATACCAAATTACTTTAACCATTCCACCCCACTTTGACAAAATAATAAACAAATAAAAAACACATAATTCAAACCCACACCTCACTCATTCAAACCCATACCTCACCCATACCTCACTCATTCAAACCCATACCTCACCCATACCTCACTCATTCTCACCCATATCTCACTCATTAAAACCCACACCTCACTCATTAAAACCCACACTTCACTCATTCTCACCCACACCTCACTCATTTAAACCCATACCTCACTCATTCACACCCACACCTCCACTATCCCATTTGCCTATATAAACCATCATTTTCCACCTTGGAACCCATAGCACATATCAATACACATCAAGCAAAAATACCAAGCAAACACTTAGCATTTGGAAGAACAAAAACTGCTCTCCATCCTCCCTAGAAGTCACGCCAATTCTGCCCTCCAAGTCAGCCTTCATTTTGGCGTCCAAGCTTCCTCCATCTTGCCTCTATTGTTCATGCCATTTAGCCTCTGAAATAGGCTCCCATTCCAGCCCCATTCTCACGCCAATTTTGACTCCATTCCAGCCCCAAACTGACACCACAAACCAGCAGCAAACAGCTCTCATTCCAGCAGCTCAAACACGCCAAACAGTCCACTTTCACATGCAAAACAGCCCCTAAATTAAGCCTGCAGTTCACGCCACTTTCCCCCTGGAAATTGCACCCAAATCACCCTAATTTTATCCCCCAAACCAGTGAATAAACTACCCTAAACACCCTCCAAAATTCGCCCAAAACAGCAGCTCAAAAGCACTCAAAACAGTCCATAAAGTCATCAAAACAGTGAGCAAAAACTGCACTTGAAGATCCTTGAGCGAACCGAGCAAACGGCAGTCCAACGCCTCTCAAAAATCACCAAAATCGACCTTAATCCACTGCCAATCAGTGAGCCGAGTGTGGAGACTTGAATCGCAGCGAAACGAAGTGGAAACAGCGGACGAAACAGCGAAACAATGAGCAAAATGTCGAACCAGTGAACCAGTGAAATCGTGGTGACTTAGCCCTTCCGACGGCCGTATAACGCACCTCCGAAGAACGACACAAAAGGTTAAACCTGAGGGCACCTATTACTAAATTTATTTACATGAAATAATGACTTAGGAAGTTTATTTTATGGTATTTTTGCATGAATAATTAGTTTAGCATGTTGTTTAAATTTCTTCACATGAAATAATGACTTAGGAAGTTTATTTTATGGTATTTTGCATGAATAATTAGTTTAGCATGTTGTTTAAATTTCTTCACATGAAATAATGACTTAAGAAGTTTATTTTATGGTATTTTTGCTTGAATAATTAGTTTAGCATGTTGTTTAGATTTCTTCACATGAAATAATGACTTAGAAAAATGTGTTTTATGATGATTAGCATGAATAATTAATTTAACATGTCATTTATTTTAGGTCATGTAAATTAGTAACGTAGAAAAGCATGTAACTTACTTTTCCGTCGGATGAATATCATTAATTAGTGTATGATGTGATTTCGAGTGAATGAAATATGTGTTCTTTTGTGGTATATTGGATGGAAACCCGGACATAAATTCCATAGCCGAATCCGAATGGACGGTAATATGGTTTGCACTCGGGATACAATGCCCCGTACCACTTGAAAGATTCATATGTTTCATTCCACTCAAACTTGTATGTGAGCATGATTAGGCTATTAGAATGTTATTTTATTTTGGGCATGACTTAGTTATTTACCTTTTGCATTAGGAATTTAAGTTATGGTATGTTTATATCATTATTTACTTAGCATGTTTGATGTGTGATACCATGTGTTTGTCGTTATAGAAAATTACTTTCAAAGCATGATGACTCAGACATAGGATTTATTTTTATGAATGCGAACTAGATTTAGGTTATTCTTGGACATGTATGTTGTGTAGACTTGGTTAAATTATTGCACAAATCCGCTCATTACAAGTGACATAAGTAAGGGACCATTCCGAACCCAACGGTTTGAGGTCTTCCCTTGCGAGGGGTGAGTGCGGCCTTAAATCATTTTCCCGGTTCACACCGGGTGGCGACTCCATTTTATTTCTCCGGTTTAGTCCCCCGCGGGCTACTCCGTACTCCCGACCGGACCGCGAGCCCGGAACAGCGTCGTCCAGTTTCTGTATCCTACACCTGGGGCTGGAATTGTGTCTGCCCTGTACGAAGCGTATATCGGATCACTAGCAACTAGTCTCTTTAATTGGATAATCATGACCTTGTCATTCTATCCCGATAACTGCAGTATATAAGAGTACCAGTTATGTATCATGCGTGATCATCTTCTCCATATGACTGAAGTGACACTTCCATCTTGACATCACACCCAATACACTACGATTCTCAGTAAACCCAGAAGAGGCGTACACAGAACCTTTTTAAAGCCTCAGATGACCAAAACCAAAGCGTACTGATTGTCGCAAGTATTAGCGATGCAAGTCTCAGGTTAAGACCACATACACCTACCCTGATTCGGATTCCCATAGACACATAGTCATACTACCAATGGGATTCCGATGGGTCTATCCAGAGTGAAACTGTTCCCGATCTAACGGCTAACAGAACCTCCTATCACACTTGCATAAGTATCCAATACTTAAATATATGAGAACTATGCCGTTAAGCTTTCATAACGCGCACAAGTGCAATACTAGTCTATTCCGCATTATCGATGTTCATTCTCGATAATACTACGACTAGGGATATTTACTGATTAATCGTTCGTGGATTAATACTGTCTCATATCTTATTAATCCGGAACTAATCATAAGGACTTTTATCATTTATATATCAAACTAATCTAATTACAAAATGATAACATAGTAATTTCCTTTGTCACATAGTTAATTTGTACAAAAACCACAATGTCTTTTACAAATAGTGATGTTATGGGTCATAATTGTCCAACAATCTCCCATTTGGCTCATAGCCAATCACTCAAGTATCTAACACCTGAACTATGTACATGTTGCTCAAAATTTTGCTGAGACATAGCTTTCGTCAGCGGATCTGTAATTTTGTCATCTGAAGCGATCTTTTCGATCTTCACATCGCTACGATGAATGATCTCACGAACCAGATGGAAACGTCGAAGTACATGCTTGGATCGTTGATGAGACCGCAATTCCTTAGCCTGTGTTATAGCCCCGTTATTGTCACAATACAAAGGAACGGGATCAGCTGCTAACGGAACTACTCCTAATCCAATTAGGAATTTACGGATCCAAACTGCCTCTTTTGCTGCTTCAGCTATAGCAATATATTTCGCTTCTGTTGTTGAATCGGCAACAGTCTCTTGCTTGGAAGATTTCCAACTCACTGCTCCGTTGTTCAAACAAAATATGTACCCAGATTGTGACTTAGAGTCGTCTTTATCGGTTTGGAAACTTGCGTCGGTAAAACCATTTACCTTAAGTTCTCCATCTCCATAAACTAAAAAAGCATCCTTAGTTCGTCTAAGATACTTAAGGATATTCTTAACCGCAATCCAGTGACCATCACCTAGATCGGCCTAATAGCGACTACACATGCTTAAAGCATACGAGACATTAGGTCACGTACATATCATGGCATACATGATCGATCCGACTGCAGAAGCGAATGAGATCCGACTCATGTTGTCTCTCTCATCTTGAGTTTTAGGACACATGTCCTTAGATAGAGAGACACCATGTGACACTGGCAGCAGTCCCCTCTTAGACTGATCCATGTTGAATCTCTTCAACATTTTGTCAATGTACGAGCTCTGGGAGAGTCCAAGTAGCTTTCTAGATCTATCTCGGTAGATCCTTATTCCCGGAATAAAGGCTGTTTCTCCCAGATATTTCATGGATAATTTTAATGAAAGCCAAGCTTTCACCGATTGTAGCATGGTAATATCATTTCCAATAAGCAATACATCATCAACGTAAAGGATAATGAATGTTAGTGCGCTCCCACTAACCTTATTATATACACAAGAATCATCTTCATTTTGAATGAAATCAAATTGTTTTATGATCTCATCAAAACATTGGTTCCAAGAACGCGATGATTGCTTTAATCCATAAATGGATCGATTTAACTTACAAACCTTGTTTGCATATTTTGGTACGATAAAACCATCAGGTTGTTGCATATAAACATCCTCCAAAAGGTTTCCCATAAGGAAAGTGGTTTTGACGTCCATCTGTCATATTTCATAATCGAAATATGCAGTAATAGCAAGCATTATCCAAATGGATTTAATCATGGCAACATGTGAAAAAGTTTTGTCGTAATCGACACCATGTCATTGATGATACCCTTTCGCTACAAGCCTAGCTTTGTACGTTTGTATGTTGCCATCCATGTCCGTCTTCTTCTTGAAGACCCATTTACAACCAATCGGCGTTACGCCTTATGGTGCATCAACCAGTGCCCAGAATTGGTTGGTATACATGTAATCCATTTCGGACTTCATGGCATATTGCCATAAAGCGGAGTCGATACCTTGTATCGCTTCTTCATACGTAGCCGGCTCATTATCCTCAATAAGATTTATATCTACATGAGGTGAGATCAAAAACCCATACCTCTCAGGTTGTTTTCTGACTCTCTCCGATCTACGTGGTTCTTATGTATTAGAAGATTGTGGTACAATCTCATCCCTGATGAATTGTTCATGTTCCGTTTGGGAGTCCGTGCCAGGAAAAAAATCACTACGATTTTCATCGAGTTCTACTTTCCTCTAACTTACCACTGCATTTAGGAATTCCTTTTCAAGGAAAACCGCATAGAGAGCAAAAAATACTTTGTTCTCTTGTGGGTTGTAGAAGTAATATCTTTTGGTTTCCCTAGGATAACCTACAAATAGGCACTTATCCGATTTGGGTTATAGTTTGGTACCATCCAAACGTTTAACGTATGCCAAGCATCCCCAAATCTTCAGGAATGAGAAACCCGGTTTCTTTCCTGTTCATATTTCATATGGAGTCTGTCCAACAGACTTTGACGGAACCTTATTCAAAATAAGTATTGCACTGTTCAATGCATATCCCCAGAAGGAAATTGGTAGCTCAGTGCGACTCATCATAGACCTTACCATGTCCAACAAAATTTGGTTTCTCCGTTCGGACACACCATTTAATTGCGGTGTTCCGGGAAGAGTCCACTGTGAAAGAATACCATACTCTTTCAAGTAATTGAGAAACTCATTGCTTAAGTATTCTCCACCACGGTCCGACCGTAATATTTTAATACTTTTGTCGGTCTGTTTTTCTACTTCATGTCGAAACTCTTTGAATTTCTCAAAAGTTTCCGACTTGTGTCTCATAAGATACACATAACCATAACGTGATGCATCATTCGTAAAAGTTACGAATTATTCATATCCACCTCTAGCTTGGCTAGACATGGGCCCGCATACGTCACTATGAACGATGACTAACAGTTCGGTGGCACGAACATCTTTACCGCTAAAATGCGTTTTAGGCATTTTGCCTAATAAATAAGATTCACAGACGTCATATGAATTATGATCAAATCCGTCCAAGTATCCATTCTTCGAAAGTGTGGATATACGGGTCTTGTTTATGTGTCTCAGACGACAATGTCACATATATGTTTCATCCGTTGTACTCATTTTGAGCCTTTTGTTTGTCATGTTATATGTTTGAGATTCATTTATATTCAAAATATAAAGACCATTATTAGAATCAGCAGTATATATCTCAAAATCATCTTTATAAACAAAACACCATGTGTTCTTGAATACAAAGGTATACCCACAATGGGTTAAATAAGATACATATATAATGTTTCTAGTCAAACTAGGTACATAATAACAGTTTGATAAAGTAAGTACATGCCTCGATGGTAGTTCCAAAATGTAGGTCCCAACAGCCATAACGGCGACTCTAGTCCCATTTCCAACTCGGAGGTCGATCTCTCCTGAAGCCAGTCTCCAACTAATCTGCAGATCATGCACATCAGTACATATATGAGTACCACATCCAGAATCAAAAATCCAATTTTTAAAACTAGAAGTAGACATGTTTATTTCAATAACAAACATACCTGAAGCCGGAGCCTTGCCCGCCTTCACTTCCTTCATGTTCGCCTTGTACTCATGGCAGTCATGCTTCCAGTGACCCCGTTTGCCACACTGCAGGCAGAAATCTTGGGATTTGTCCTTTGCCTTCCCATAAAACTTTGATGATTTGGCCTTGCCCTTTCTTTTCTTCTTCTTCACACCTTCAGAAGCCTTCGGCCAAGCCTTGGCTTTCTGAGATGTCGAAGTGAAGTGCGCTTCGCGCTTCTTGCTTTTTTAAAAGCTCATTTTCTGCCTCTTTCAGCATTGCCATCAACTCTCCAAGAGTCTTTTCTTGGTTTATCATATTATAGTTCATGATGAACCCGCTCCAGCTGTCAGGAAGAGACTGTAAGATCAAATCTATGGAAGTCTCAGCCTCAAAGGTTATGGCCAACTGACCCAACTGTTCAATGTCAGCAATCATCTGCGACATATGGTGCTCGACAAATGTACCATCTGACATACGAGAGCGAAAGAGCTTCTTCTGCAATTCATACTTCTGCGATCTAAGGTTAGATCGGTGAAGGTCCCTCAATTTCAACATCATTTCGTATGGATCCAATCCCTTATTTTGACGATGAAATTGTGGGGTCATTGCAGCAAGCATGACAAATTGAGCAGTTGAGTTGTCATGACTGTGAGTCTTCCAAAGCTCAAGCTCAAGTGGCTGCTCAATTCTGGGCTTAGGCCCGAGAGGTATCTCTATCGTATAGAGCATCTTCTCAGCCCCCAGGATAATCCTGAGGTTCATATCTCAGTCAGGAAAGTTCACCCCGTTAAAGATATTTTTGCCCATGATAATGTCTCTAACGTTGATCTTTCCAGCCATCTTAATTGCAATAGTCTAACTATTCAATTAACGATTTCGGGTATAGTCCAACTGTTAAAAGAAAACAATAAACTATTATAAATATATAATGACGAAAATAATTTGAAAGCGTGTGTTTGGCAAGTATTAAACGAAATTGCAAATTTAATACTGGCCTTCCACTATTTTTCGGCGAGCCTCTAACCCTCTGTTGAGTACTCGGGAAACCTATTTTCCTAGTGGGCTAGGATCCCGTTAAATAACACACAACCTTGACTTTGGCCAACAAGCTGTATGAAACTTAACTAGGTAGATCTCTAAGATCAATTGGATCTCATCCAATTCCTAGATTAGGCAGGTGGACCTCCAAGTCTGAAACATATATCCAATATATTTCCTAAATTTTTCCTCTGAATCAACTAAGCCTTGGCTTTGGCTCAACAAGTTTAATGATTCCAGTTAAGCGCGACCCATTGACAGTGGGAAAGCTTCGTAATCCACGTCGATGTACAAAAGTGACTTTGACTTTGGCCAACAAGTCACAACTGCCCAAGACATGCGATATATAACAAAGCTTTCGTGGTTCAAACACATCCGCGATGGACATTGATCTTGACTTTGGCCAACAAACCAATGCCAATCTTGGATCTTGAGAGAGAACCACTCAATGGAATAAAAATGTTTAATATTTGATTGAGGGTTTTTTTTTTTTTTTTTGCGTAAATTTACAACTAATTTATTATCTTTGATTAGGTCTCATCATACACCCTTAAACATGCATTCTAAAAGCATAATAAGGCGCGAAATAAATTAATAATGATATGCAGATGGATATATAACAAACTTTATTATAGAACAAATCTCTCACTTTCCTCTCTCCCGCTATCATTATTCTTACTTCTACCCAATTACATAATACATTAAAGAAACATCATTTACATTGAGGTGAATTAGTGAGAAGAGAAGTACAAAGAGATAAAGAGATAATATGGTGGACACGCATGTCCAATTTAATAAATTCTAAATTTATTACAATATTTTCCAAAATTTCCCCCATCCTTCTAATATCCATCTGATATACATTATTCATACAATACATCCATGTATTCACACAAAGCATGTTATTCAATCAATCTAATCCAATTAATTAATCTTTGGATTAATGATCATCCAATGTTCAAAAAATGATTTGATTTGCGCGAGTCTAACTCGTTTAAGAATAAATACTCAAAGTACGTATTCTTGAATTATATCGAACTACAATTTTAAATCCAATTTAATTTGTATTCAATACTAATTCAAATTTAATTTCAAATTAAATAATTACACTTATTTATGTGCCCTTTAGACTTAGATTCTAAATCTAATCTAAATGGGTCTCAAATGCCCAATTAATATCCAATACTATTTTAATTAAAGTCCAATGGGCTTTTAATTAATTCTTAAGGCATGGGCTTTGGCCAATATGGGTCAAACCCAAGATGCCAAGGCCCAATTAGGAATCACCATTTGCCATAAAATCAATTTTGGCTCATTAGGCCCAATTAAATATTAAAAAGCCCAATAGTTATATTTGGACTTTATGAAATGGTTTTAAACCCAATTTGGATCCAATCCAATTGTCCTAAACCAAGCTTGGCCCAACCAAGCCCATTAAGCACAAATACAACAAAATTAGCCTAATCCAATTTTAAAGACTAATTTTAATTAATATAATATTCCAAATATCACATTAATTTTAATTAAAGTGTAATAGCCATAATTAATTAGTTAAACTAATATTTCCAAAACATCAATTAAACTAATTAATCATGCTTTAATATATTCAATTCATGTCCAGCACAATTGAAGCAAAAATCAATCTTTTTCATGCTTATGGTTCACGGCAATCTCAAGAAATAATATCCAATTTTGATTTCAATCAAATTAAATCAACAATCAATATTCATTTCATACTTTAAACATATCCAATAGTCTAAAATCAAAAAATCACCATGATACACTAGGGTTCATATTCGGCCACTTGGTGAATTTTAGGGAAAATTAATCCAATCAATTTTTCTCAAATTTTAAGATGCACAAATCTAATTCATCATCATCAAAGCTCAACCAAACAACCAATTTGAAAAAATCATGCTCCAAACATAAAAATCCCAAATAAAGTCCATAAACCCTAAATGTAAATCATGCTTAGAAAAGGCTCTTGATACCATTGTTAGGGTTCCCAGAACATGCCAAGGATCTCTAAGTCATGATTAAATGTGAATAAATCAAAGAAGTTGCGGAAGTACTTACAATGATCAGATGTTGAGATTTCAAAAATCTTTTCGTTTCGGAAGCTCCAATCTTTGTGTTTGTGTTCCAAACTCAAGGATGAGTTTCCCTATCACTTTCTTTGACTCCTTGAAAGTCCTAGTTTAAAGAAATTTTGAAACAAAATTTCCCTTGGAGATGAAGAAGCTCACGACAAACAAGAGGAGAGGGAGAGAGTTTTTGTTGTTTTGATATTTTGATTTTCTAAAAATCAATTACCAAATGCACTTTCAAAGTTGGTATATGTCTTTCCAAAATTAAAACAAAGTGTGTTGGTTTGGTTTGTGTGTTGAATAAGCAATCCAATTCTTACACAACCTTTAACAACTTTAATCACATGTCAAACATGTTGATGTAAGTCAAGTGGGTCCTACCTCTTTTAAATTCCAAATTTAAGTCGAACAACTCAACACGTAACTTCGCTCGGGCCCGGGTTTGTTTAATTCCGAATTAAATGAATTTTCCGTTGTGACTTAATTAAGTCCAATTTAATTAAATAATAATACCTTGTAATATTATTACGAAAGTCGCTTACAAATTAATTCTAAATTAATTCGTTCGCCCGAATTAAAATCCAATTTTAATTCCGCTTTGAAATCTAATTTCAATTAATATATCTAATATATTATTTAATCGATTAATTCCAAATTAATCGCTCTCTCTCTTCTATCCGAATTTTATCCCAGATAAATTCTTACCGCTATTAATCCTAGATTAATTTTCTCTCTCATAATTAATCTCAGATTAATTCTGTTCGAGTCAAATGTCATCGGTGAATCTTTGGGAAGCGACCCATGAGATCCCTGGATATGTTGACAGTAAATACGGTTATTGGACTATCCGAATATGTGCGTACCTAGTACCACGTTCTTATCGATTTATAAGACATGGTTGGGTTCTAGCAAAGCACCGTGCCTACCCAATTCTCCATAAATATTCTTTTAAGGAATATATAATCTTTGTCAAGCGTAGTATACTAAGTATTGCGTATTACGATCCAGTATCAGATGTCACATGCTAGGCTTGGGGCTAGAATTGTGTATGCCCCGTACGAAGCATATATCGGATCACTAGCAACTAGTCTCTTTAATCGGATAATCATGACCTTGTCATTCTATCCCGATAATTGCAGTATATAAGAGTACCAGTTATGTATCCTGCGTGATCATCTTCTCCATATGACTGAAGTGACACTTCCATCTTGACATCACACCCAATACACTACGATTCTCAGTAAACCCAGAAGAGACGTACACAGAACCTTTTTAAAGCCTCAGACGACCAAAACCAAAGCGTACTGATTGTCGCAAGTATTATCGATGCAAGTCTCAAGTTAAGACCACATACACATACCCTGATTCGGATTCCCATAGACACATAGTCATACTACCAATGAGATTCTGAGGGGTCTATCCAGAGCGAAAATGTTCCCGGTCTAACGGCTAACAGAATCTCTTATCACACTTGCATAAGTATCCAATACTTAAATATATGAGAACTATGCTGTTAAGCTTTCATAACGCGCACAAGTGCAATACTAGTCTATTCTGCATTATCGATGTCCAGTCTCGATAATACTACGACTAGGGATATTCAATGATTAATCATTCGTGGATTAATACTGTCTAATATCTTATTAATCTGGAACTAATCATAATGACTTTTATCATTTATATATCAAAGTAATCTAATTACAAAATGATAAAATAGCAATTTCTTTTGTCACATAGTTAATTTATACAAAAACCACAATGTCTTTTACAAATAGTGATGCTATGGGTCATAATTGTCCAACAGTAAAAGCCCACGGTCCTTGTGAGGATGAGATGTCAAACAGAGGGGCCCGAGCCTGAGGTACAGAGAGGCAACCTGGGCAGAACTAGATGATTGGTTAGGAAACCAGGTAAGAAAATATCAGACTCAACCGCACTGGAACATTTATGAAGATTGACCCGAGGTGGTCATGTCTGGCCCAACATCAGACTTTCAGAGCATCCTCGACATCAGACTTGGCATTAAGAGCCTCGTGTTAGCCTCTGAAATCAGAGTTGAATCAGCAAATCAGACCTGATTGAGGAAATGAGAGGAATACAGACCAAACACCGCAAGTCTCAGCATACCGATCCGACCTACTAGTAGATATAATGAAGGAGGTTACTCATTCTGACATGTCGACCTGATGATATTGGTCGGGGTTGCAACATTGTGTTCTTAGATAAACAACGTAAGCCCTAAATAGAAGTTTGGGTTCCCCAAGTATTTATGAGAATGGAAGTAGGACAGCGGCTGATGGGACAGAGCATAGCTGTAAGTTTATCTACTGACACACGTTATCGCGTGGGTACAAGCTGACACTGTGACATAACGTGTAACAGTTACCAAAAATAGTATAATTTGATCAGATTTGAGTGGTTGAGAGCAACTGCGTCAGGTGGTAGGTCATAGCCTTGTCAGACAACTGGCTATTATCCGTAAGGTAATTGGGAAAGAGAGCATAAATAATAATGGTTTAGCAGCGCGAATAACGTCACGAAGAGAGCGTAATAGTGTAATTAGACTTGGTATATAAGGAGGCTGAGAGTTCTTGGTAAAATGTTGAGCATTTTCATTCACAAACACTTGTAACTTGTAATAGAGAGAAAAGAATCTCGAGCTAAAGAAGTAAAAAAGGTCGGTCAGACCCGAGGTAGTAATAAAAGCTTTCTTTTCCCTTGTGCTCGTGGAGATAGGTTGGATCCATTCCGTCGAACCACGTTAAATCATTTATTTATCTATGTGTATTCTATCTTTTTGCCAAGTTTGTATTTAGTTCCCAACAAACCAAATAAATTCACAGTTGAGGTATGATTGTTCGAGGAATGGTTTTCTCGAATTACCCTTGCAACGAAAATCAGTCATCAACAGTTGGCACCGTTTGTGGGGAATAGTATAAGATGCAACAAACACACTAAGGCGATGGCATGAGACAAGAACCACAGATCTTCAGAGGCCTCAACAATGGAATGGATGGAGAAGATGGAAGAAACCATACAGAAGGAAACGGAAGAAGCACGAAAGGAGAGAGAATCAACCCAAGCCTTCATGAAGGCCATGATGGAAAAGTTGGAAAAGAAAAACGGATAAAGAGGAGAAGTAAGCTAAAGTCAAAGAAAATATGAGATAGCAAGAGGAAAAAAGATCGGTGAAGTAGATGGGGACAATGAAAATGGAAAGAAGGGTACCCATAGGATGAGATATGTCTATTCAATTTGTGTATTTTACATTGGAAACTTTGTTAAGGGACATGTCTCTCATATAAATATAAATATTAGAGAATTTTCTATATAAATAATTTCATTCTAAATTAAAGTATTGAAAGTAAATTTTAAAGTATATCTTTATACCCTATTGTTGTAAATATGAATTTAAATAAATGAGTTACAAGTTTTTAAATATAGATAGTTGTTAGACAAAAATAAAAAAATTAATTGGGAGTTACAAGCTTTTGAATGAGTAGAGATGTTACAAAAGACCACAATTTATTAGGGAGTCCAATATTGGAAAGCTACACACCAATTTTATTATTTATATGGTGTTGTGTAGTGAGTTGGGTTTGGGCCCCAAGGGTACCCACTTTTGTGGAAAGGTGATGAGTTAGGTTAATGGTGGTTCACCACACACGCGCGCGCCACCGTCGTCGATCGGTTCGGTTCGAGACAGGACGGGTGCGATATATATCTATCTTTTTGGAGAAAATACTTTTAAATATTTTTTCAAAAGTTTGTAACATTCATAACTGATTTCCCCTCAAATTTTTTAACACGTTTTGAAAAATAAATTTTATGTAACAGTTCTCATTTTAAATTCAACACGTTTTTCATATAACAGCAATTATAACATGAAATTGAAACTGTTGTTTGTTATAATTTTTTTTTTAATTCTTTACAGTTTTTTTAATTTCTAATCAATGTTTATGATTTTATTTTGACAAAAATATCCTTTTCAAAATACTTATTAGAAGAGGTTTTTCCATTTGTAAAAGATACAGACTTGCGAAAATTCTCTCTTCAAGAAAAAAAAACTCATTCTGTTCTATTTGTTGACTTTAGTTTCCTAGCAAAAATTTGAGTTGTGGGTGTGAGCATACCAATCAGATTTATGTGCTGACCGATTGAGACAATGTTTATATGGGTTATTTTTGTTAGGGTTGGTGCTCCGAGCACCAATTTTATTATGTATTTCTATGTAAAAACTAATGTAACGTTTTATTATGAATAAAATGAACAGTTTCTTTTATATAACTTCTTCTTTAATATGGTAAAGACGTAATCGACCTTAGAATGATTAGTTATGATATTGTTGCAAAAGCGTCGCAACTGACATTGAGTTGTATCATGACGTTGTCATTCTTAAACAGTTCCCGGTCAAGGTTTACACTACTTGGTCAGTAAAGTAAACCCGTAGAGACTGGTACATGTCGTATATTGGAATCTTGGATTTCGATGGTTTCTCAGTGAACCATGAGTCTTGGAGACTCGTATAGATGTATAGGTGTTTATAGCGGATAAACACTGAACGACTCACCGAAGATTCTTAATGGATGGTACACCAACATCAATAAGAATCTTCTCGGGTTGAATGAGTATAATGATTCTTTGTCTTGAGATACCACTGTGGATATCTGAGTTATCCTCCACACTTAGATGATAGTCACGTCACCGATCTATTTAGATCAGACCTCCGCATGTTCGTTGGGTGTGGACTGATGTTCAGGATATTCTGTGTGTATCAAGATAAGATCCGTCAGCTCTGTGTATAGAGTATAGGTATTCAATATGGTATATCAATCTGTTAAATCCATGGGCCCGTGGTACACTTTAGAAATTAGTTCTAAGTGTTATTTGAGGGATTGCTAATAGAAACGTCGACGTGATTATATATATAGAGATTTGACGTTTGTATCTATATCTCTGGATTAATCCGGATACCTGTGACGGAAGGATTATACGTATGCAGTGACCTCGACCTGTATGATTCAGTGAGTTTATCCGTGTTCGTCATAATTTACGGGTGGGTGAATTATGGACACGTAATTTGATTTCGTGACGGATATGTCTGAATCTAGAGAGTCTCACTAATGAAATTTACTCGTAGAGCACTAGGGCAACTGTTATGAATAATACTGATTATTTATAACTCGTTTAATGGTTAAACGAAAAATACATGCAATCGGGACCTATCGGTCATTTCCAATATTAATGTGTATTTTATTTAATACTTGATTTTATTAAATACACATTAATAAAATATCAAATTGTGATATTTGACTTATATCATTAATATATATATTTGAGATATTTATTTAAATATAATACATATATTCAAGATATTTAAATTTATTAATTAATTATTTAATTGTTAAATAATTAAATTAATTTATAAAATAAATATCTTAAGTAATGATTTCAACTTTATGAAAATTGGAAATGGCTTATTCTAATTGGAACACATTTTGACAACTTTATTAAAGTTAAAGTGTTACTTTAATTAAGCCAAATTGTGTGCCAATTGAATTAAAACAAAAATAAAGTATTAGATATTTATTTTTTGGTTTCAAAATTTCGGCCAAGGTGTATTGTGTATATCAAAATTATTTTGATTCATTTTACACACTAACACAACTTCAACAAAAAATACAAGGAGAGAATTGAGAGCAAAAAGGAAAGGAAAAAGAAATCAAAGCAAAATTTGGATTTTGTAAGTTATTTCACTTCTTCTTCTTCATGAAAATTGTTTCAATATTTCTTAGCTTCAATTGTGATGTTAAGATCATGTCTCTACTCTTTTAGTTTGTAATTAAATTTGTTGGATGCTTGTTGGATGTGTTTAAGCATGTAGAATTAATTTATTTGCTTATTAATGTAATTAAGCTTAATAAATTAATTAGAAAATTAAAGTTGCTATTCTAGAGTTAATTAGCCATTCATAATTAGCCTAGAATTGTTCTTGATTAATTTCATGATGGTGAGAATTAATTGGTGTAGTAATTTGAAGATTAAAGTATTGAATTTTATTAATTTAGTGTAAATTGCCCAATTTGAGTGATTTGTGAAATTAGGGTTCTTAACCCACTCAAATTTTGGGGCTTTTCATATATAAGCTTTAATTTGATGTATATTTGATGCATTTAATTTGGGATTAATTGGATTTGATCTTGACATGTTTTGAACAAATTGGGCCAAATTGCAATTAATTAAAATTCTGGGCTGTTTTGTAAATTCCAGAAAAATATGGGCAGTGGCGCAAATCTGAAAAATATTTCTGGTTTTGTAGCAAACTTGTAAAAATTATTTTGGGATTATTTTGGAATTAATTAAATATGTAATTGACATATTTAAAACTAAAATAATTAATTTGCAAAAGTTTGGGGTAATTTTGTAATTAAAAGAAATATGATTCTTAGGTTATATTTCATAATTTAAGTATCGGTTAATTAAATAAATAAGTTTATTTTATTGTTCTAAGAAAAATTTTGAAATCGGAGAAATCGTTTTTTTCCGCGTTCCGCTGCGCTAACCTTGTAATTCCCAATAAAACCCCAACAATTTTATCCTAGGGATGTCGGGGAGGATTATTGCTAGCACAATTTATTGGGCAGTGCCGCGAAACGTCTTAAAAAGTGCGACATAGTCCACGACTCAACCCAGTTCCGATTTTATTTTCCTGGTGAACAGTAATATTGTTCTGATCCTTGCAGTATGTTTTAACAATTTTAAGACGTTTGAAATCTACTATGTCTACTTTTGCTGCCGCACACATGAATGCTATTACGATTGATGCTACTGCTGTTGATTTGAACAAACCTTTTCGGTTTCAAGGATTTCACTTTAAACGATGGAGATTAAAAATGATATTTTTCCTCACCATTAGAAAGTTAGTGAACTTCTGTATGTATGAAAAATCTGAATTGCCTCATGACCCTACCGTAGTCCAAATTAGGAAGCATGAAAATTGGGAAGAAAATGATTTTATATGCAAAAACTATATACTTAATGGCTTGTCTGATGAATTATATGATATATATAGTTCTAGGAAAACTGCTAAAGATGTATGGGATGCCCTTAAGAACAAATATGATACTGAAGAGGATGAGTCTAAAAAATATGTTATTAGTCGTTACCTTAGGTACCAAATGGTAGGTGATAAATCCGTAGAAGCCCAATCCCATGAACTACAAAAAATAGCTCATGTTATATCTGAGGGTATGTCTCTAGATGAACAATTCCAAGTAGCTGTCATAATTGATAAACTTCTCTCATCTTGTAAAGACTTTAAATGTACACTTATGCATAAAACTAAGGATTTTTCCTTAAAAATTTTGATTACCCACCTTCGCATAGAAGAGGAAGCCCACAAACAAGATAAAAAAGAAGAGATCCTAGTTGTGTTAAATAATAAGAAACCCGCCTCAGTAGTCTTTAACCCTAATGGTAAAAATATGAAAAAAAGTTTACCCCTAAGAACAATAAAAATCATAATCACCAAAATTCCAACAACAAAACCTAAGATAACCAGAACAAGCACCAACATCCCTTAAGAAATGAAAATGGTCAATTCAAATGCTATAACTGTGGAAAATTAGGGCATCTTGCTCGGAAATGTCAGAATAAACATTCTGCTCCATAAACGAACTTTATCGAAGACCAACTTATTGTTATGATCTCTGAGATCAACATGGTTGGTGGACTCGAGGGTTGGTGGGTTGACATTGGCGCTTCTCGTCATGTCTGCTATGATCGTGTTTTGTTCAAGTCCTATGCAGAAGCTGTAGACAAGAAAGTGATGCTAGGTGACTCCCACACCACTATGGTTGCTGGGACTGGTGACATGGAACTAAAGCTCACATCTGGGAAGACCATTATTCTCAAGGATGTGCTTTACACTCCTGAGATAAGGAAGAACTTGATTTCAGACTATCTCCTTAATAAGGCTGAGTTTACACAAACTATTGAGACTGATTTGTATACTCTCATTAAAAATAATATTTTTGTGGAAAAGAGTTATGCTACTGATGAAATATTCAAACTCAATGTTTCTATTAATAAAATTGATTCTTCTGGTTACATGTTGTGTTCTTTTAATGTTTGGCATGCTCGACTTTGTCATGTTAATAAACGAATTATTAGGAGCATTAGTAACTTGGGTTTAATTCCTGAATTATCTTTAAATGATTTTGAAAAATGTGAATTATGAAGTCAAGCAAAAATCACTAAAACTCCACATAAATATGAAATTAGAGAATCTGAACCATTAGACTTAATACATTCAGATATTTGTGAGTTTGGTGGAAAATTGGCTAGAGGTGGAAAATGATACTTTATCATATTTATCGATGATTGTTCAAACTATACATATGTTTAGCTAATGAAAAATAAAATTGAAGCGTTTGACATGTTTAAAATATTTCACTCAGAAAATTGAAAATCAATTTAATAGGAAAATTAAAAGATTCCATAGTGATAGAGGCACTGAGTATGACTCTACGCCTTTTATTGAATACTATAAATTACATGGTATTATTCATGAGAAAACTGCACCCTATTCACCTTAAATGTGTTGGGGCTTCGGGCGGTAATTCGGGTAAACACAGCGGAACGAGAAAAATCAAAATTTTCCAATTTCAATTATTTTTCTTGGGTTATCAAAATAAACTAATTTATTTAAATTACTAAATACTTAAAAACTGAAATTCTTACCCAAAAATCAGATTTTTCAGTAATTACCATTTCGCCCCAAAACTTTGTATTTTAATCATTTTAGTCCTAAATTGTCAAATAAATTCTAATTGATTCAAATCAATTCCAAAATGATTTGTTCATGTCTTATACATGAAAATACAGTTTTCGACTCAAGCAAACAATTTTTCCTCTTACTGCCGAATGGTCCCTCAACTTTCAAGAATTTGCAATTTGGTCATTTTTGTTCAAAACATGCCAAGATCAAATCCAAAAATTCCCAAATTTAATATACATCATATATACATCAAATCTCATCACATATATGAAAAGCCTCAAATTTGGTGAAGGTTAAAAACCCTAATTTTATAATTTCACAAATTAACAAAATTAACACCAAATTAATTAAATTCAATACTTTAATTCAATTCTCACAACACCAAACAAGCCTCACCATAATGAAACAACTCAAGAACAATTACAGGTCAATCATGAGTGGCTAAGTAACTCTAGAATGGCAACTTCCATCAATATGGCAAAAAGAAAGCTTTATAAATACTTTTAAGCATTCTAAATTAACATACATGCTTCCATCTTTCAATCAAGCTCCCAATCATCAAAACACAACCATAAGAAAAATAGAAGAAACTAAGCTACACATGTTGAAGCTTATGATCTTAGAAACAATTTTCAAGAAGAATAAAGTATGAAAATCCTTACCAAATTTCCAAAATGCAAGCTTTTCTTCTTTCTTCTCTTTCATCTCTTTCTCACTTTGGATTTGATTTTTAGGTTTCTTGAATTATGAAACAAAAATGAAAAGGATGGCTTATATATTTTTTTTTTCCAAAAGCCACAAAAATTGGCAAAAAAAAAATACAAGCCAAGTGTTTTATTTTTATTTCATTAATTAATTGGAAAATGATTTAATGAAAATTTGTGGTAATAAATCATCAAATAATTTGATGCTTATCATAAATAATCCAATTAAATCATGCCATTTTATAAATAAAAATTGTCCACTTTATCCAATAAATTAATAAAGTCATTTATCTTACTTTATTAAAGTAAAAGATATTTAATTATTTAATTAATTTAATTATTCAACATTTGAATATCAAATAATTAAATACAAATATCTCAAATTATGTTTATATTACATTAAATAATCAAAATACATATATTAATAATAATGTCAAATATCACAATTCGACATTTAATAAATGCCGAAAGAACTCAAAAGCATGTATTTTCGTTTAACCGTTAATTAATAATATAAATAATCAATTAATAAATGCCTAATAATCCAGATAGCCGAATTAGTATTTATAAAATTTGCCCTAGTGCCCTACGAGTATATCTCATTAGTGAGACTCTATAGGTTTAGGCATATCCGTCATGAAATCTAATTTCCTGTCCATAATCTACCCACCTGTAAATTATGACGAACACATATAAAATCTCTGAACCATACAGGTCGAGGTCACTGCATACGTATATAGATATAAACGTCAAATCTCTATAGGTATAATCCCGTCGACGATTCCATTAGCAATCTCTTAAATAACACTTAGAAATGATTTCTACAATGCACGACAGGCCATGGATTTAACAGATTGCTAATTCCATAATGGATACCTATGCTCTGTACACAGAACTGACGGATTCTATCTTGATACACACAAGATATCATGAGGATCAGTCCACACCCAACGAGCATGTGGAGGTCTGATCTAAATAGATCGGTGACGTGAGTGCCATCAAAGTATGGAGGATACCTCGTATATCCACAGTGGTATCTCAAGTTGAAGGATCATTATGCTCACTCAACCCAAGGAGATTCTTATTGACGTTGGTGTACCATCTATTAAGAATCTTCAGTGAGTCGTTCAGTGTTTATCTAATATAAACACCTATGTGTCTATATGAGTCTCCTGAGACTCATGGTTCATTGAGAAACCATTAGAATCCAACATTCCAATATACGATACGTACCGGTCTCAGCGGGTTTACTTACTGACCAAGTAAGTGTAAACCTTGACCAGGAACAGTTAAAGAATGATACAGTTATGATATTGCTCAATGTCAGTTGCGACGCTTTTGCAACTGTATCATAACCAATCACTCTATGGTCATTTACGTCTTTACCATATAATAAAAGAATTTATATCACAGAAAATGTTTATTTTATTCATTAATAAAATATACACAAGAGTATTTACAGGGAAATATATAAGAAATTGGCGCTCAGAGCACCAACCCTAACAAAATGAACATAAAAGCTGAAAGGGAAAATAGAACTTATGTTGAAGCTGTAGTTTTTATTTTACTTAATTCTGGTGTTGACTCATTTTGGTGGGGATAAATTTTATTGACTGTCTGTTATGTTTTGAATAGAGTGCTTAAGTCAAAATTTTTAAAATTTCACCTTATGAAATTTTGAAAAATATAAAACCTACCTTGTCATTCTCATACCTTAGAACTTGAGGTTGTCTTGCCTATGTTAGAATCTCTGACCCTAAAAGGATTAAACTTGCTAGTAGGACATATGAATATGTTTTCATTGGTTATGCTGTTAATAATAAAGCATATAGATTTTATGATTTGAAAAATCATGTTGTGGTTGAATTGTTGATGCTAATCTCTTTGAAAATAAATTTCCTTTTATTTTGAAGAATATTGGGGGCTCATCCTCTAGCATTAATCCAACAATAGAACATAATGAATCTGATAAAGAAATTGAATCTATACCTAGAAGGAGTAAACAGTCTAGAAAAATTAAAGATTTTGGTCCTGACTTCTATGCATATACCTTAGAAGAAGATCCCACTACTCTGAAAGAAGCATTGTCATCTTTAGATGCTGATTTGTGGCAATAGATGCCGATTTGTGGCAAGAAGCAATAGAAGATGAAATGAGTTCTTTAGAGACTAATAGGACTTGACATTTAGTAGATTTACCTCCATGTTGTAAAACCATAGGTGTAAATGGATACTTAAGAAGAAATTAAAACCAGATGTTTTAGATATAAATATAAGACTAGACTTGCTGCCAAAGGGTATAGACAAAGAGATAACATAGATTTTTTTGACATTTTTTCATTAGTAACTAGGACTACATCTATTCGTGTGCTTATTTCTCTTGCTGCAATCCATGATCTTCTTGTGCATCAAATGAATGTTAAAACTGCCTTTTTGAATGAAGAATTAGAAGAAGAGATTTACATAGACCAACCTGAAGGATTTGAAATTCCTGGTCAAGAAAATAAAGTTTGTAAACTTGATAAATCTCTATATGGATTAAAACATGCACTGAAACAATGGCATGAGAAATTTGATAACCTAGTTTTAGCAAATGGATTTAATGTGAACGAAAGTGATAAATTTATATATTATAAATCAGAAAATGGGATGTATTCTATCATATGTTTGTATGTGGATGATATGCTTATCTTTGGTTCCAATATCCATATTGTGAATGATGTTAAATTTATGCTTTGTGCTAATTTTGATATGAAATACTTAGGTGAAACAAGTGTAATTTTAGGTATTAAAATTACTAGGTCAGAAAATGGAATTACTTTAGATCAATCACATTAAATCGAGAAAATCTTGAAGAATTATAATTATTTTGACTGTAAACCTGCTAGTACACCTTATGATCCTAGTGTAAAGTTGTTCAGGAACACCAGTGACGGTGTTAGACAAACTGAGTATGCGAGCATCATTAGTAGTCTTTATTATTCTATTGACTGCATTAGACCTGACATTGCCTATGTCTAGGATTATTATGCAGATTTACTAGTAGACCTAGTATAGAGCATTGACATGCTATAGAGAGGGTTATGAGGTAGATGAAAAAGACCATAAACCTAGGATTACACTATCAGAGGTTTCCTGCTGTCCTTGAAGGATATAACGATGTTGATTGGAACACCCTTTCAGATGATTCCAATGCTACTAGTGGATATATTTTCAGCATAATTGGTGGGGATGTCTCTTGGAAATCCAAGAAATAAATCATCTTAACTCAATCCACTATTGAGTCTGAGATGATTGCACTGACATCTGCTAGTGAAGAAGCAGCTTAGTTGAGAAGCTTGCTATCAGATACCCATTTTATGGGAGAAACTGATACCAACTGTATTAATCTATTGTGATAGTACCGCAGCTATTGCAAAGATTCAGAACCGTTATTATAACGGTAAGAGATGAAAAATACGTCGTAAACACAACACAGTTAGAGAATATCTCTCTACTGGAGCTGTAAGAGTGGATCATGTACGGACTGACGATAACTTGGTTGATCTTTTGACGAAAGGTCTAGCAAGAGAGAGGATATTCAATACTTCTAAAAGAATGAGACTATTGCCATTAAATAATTAGATTACTTGTGATGGTAACCCGACATACAGACTACAGATCCCAAGAAATAGGTTCAATGGGTAATAACAAGTCATAAAGTAATGAGAGTTGAATCATGATAATAATCGACGAGTTCCATTCTGATAGCATGATATCCTGAAGCGATGTAAGGATGAGTTATTTAACTCTTAATGTGTTTTATATTATATATAGAGTGGAGTACCTATCTACATGAGTAATCTTGATAGACATACCTATATAAATGTAGAAGTGAGGCCGTTGCTTATGAAATTTTTTGGCAAATTGTTTTAGAGCATTCACTATACTGAGATATACGTGCACAGCCGTAATGCACAAGCTTTTTGACTTCACCCTGAAAGCTTTGTGTGTGTAACATTGTCAGATATAGAGTTCAAGCCTACGAGTTACTCTAGTATAATCTGAATCGTCAACACTATGTAAAGGTTCAAGTCAATAGACACATTTATTTATGCACGACCTTATATTAAATTGCTCGATGAAAATATTTTATTAAAATTCAAGTGGGGGATTGTTGTAAATATGAATTTGAATAAAGGAGTTACAAGTTTTTAAATGTAGATAGTTGTTACACAAAAATAAAAAATTTAATTGGGAGTTACGTACAAGCTTTTGAATGAGCACAAATGTTACAAAATACCACAATTTATTAGGGAGTCCCATATTGGAAAGCTATACACCAATTTTATTGTTTATATGGTGTTGTGTAGCCAGTTGGCTTTGGGCCCCAATAGGTACCCACTTTTGTGGAAGGGTATGAAGCTGGGCTAATGGTCGTTCACCACATAATCGCACATTCGGTTGGTTCGGGACGGGTGCGGGTGCAATATATATCTATCTTTTGGAGAAAATATTTTTAAACATTTTTTTTTTCAAAAGTTTGTAACATTCATAACTGGTTTTCCCTTAAATTTTTTTAACACGTTTTGAAAAATAAATCAAATAAATTCTATGTAACATCTCTCTTTTTAAATTCAACATGTTTTTCATATTACAACAATTATAACATGAAATTGAAACTGTTGTTTGTTATAATTTTTTTTAATTCTAACATTTTTTTTAATTTCTAATCAATGTATATGATTTTATTTTGACAAAAATATCATTTTTCAAAATACTATATAAGAGGTTTTTCCATTTGTAAAAGATACAGACTTGCGAAAATTATCTTTTCAAGAAAAAAAACTCCCTATGTTCTATTTGTTGACTTCAGTTTCCGAGCAAAAATTTGAGTTGTGGGTGTGAGCATACCAATCGGGTTTCAACTCAGAGAAAAGAAACTAATTGCAGAAACAAGTAAACAACGCACAAATCAAGCACATCAAGAACACAAGATTTTTACCGTGGTTTGCCTAAAAGATTCATACTACATCCATGTTGAACTCCAAGAACTTGGAGCTCACTGCACTATTATTAACAAGATCTTACAAGACTCCATTCACTTTATTTTTCACTACAACTTCCCAAAAAAAAACAGAACAATAACACAAACCCTAGAATTCCACCGCAACCCCATTGCTTCTCAAGAACTCAGTTACAGTCTCCGATTATTCAACACAAAGAAAATCAAGACATGCACTCACTGATTTACAAGCTAGGTGCCACTCTTTGACTCTGGTTTAGTTTGTTGTTGTGACAAAGGCAAAGGAAAGAAGATTACAGATTGTAGCCGAGAAAGAAATGAGAGGAAATGAGTCTTCTAATCTAATTTCGTCAACCCTAAGCACAATATATATGAAGAGCAAGAGAACTGCAACGGTGGAGATGCTTCCAAGTGTTCAAACCCAAGGGTCAAATTCAATTCACAGCAAACGACATGTCGTACTGAGAATTAACAATAGAACTGACAAGTCGGTTAAAGAATAAATGGCTTCACACTTTTACAATCTCCACCTTGAAGCCTTTATTCATCTCGCTTCAATTCAAAAACATCTCATGCAGGGCTGACCTTAGTGCAGCAAGTATCAAAGTTCATTTCATTGTTCATGTTGACTACGAATTTAGCCAACTCCCACATGCAACAGTTTCATGCAGTGGGTGAGTTTGCCAGCAGTCACAATCTTTGTCCCCATATCAGATGGGTTATCTTCAGTTGGTATCTTCTTGATCTCAATCTTACCACTCGAGATGATTTCCCTCACAAAATGGTACTTGACATCAACATGCTTGGTTCTCTCATGATGTACTTGATTTTTGCTAAAATGTATTGCACTTTGGCTGTCAGAATATACAACTGTTTTCCCATGAAGCTGTTGTATTTCGGTTAAGATACCCTGAAGCCATATGGCTTCTTTGAACACATCAGTTATGGCAACATATTCTACTTCAGTGGAAGAAAGAGTGACTAAGGGTTGCAGACTTGATTTCCAGCTGATGCAGTTTCCACCAAGAGTGAAATAATATGTTGTAGTTGACTTTCTTGAGTCTCTATCACCTGCAAAATCAGAATCCACATACCCTACCAAGTCTAAAACGTTAGTTTTGTTAAAGCATAAACCATAATCAACTGTCGTATTTATGTATCTTAATAACCACTGCAAAGCACTCCAGTGTGTACCACCCGGATTTGACATAAATCTACTTAACAGAGACACAACATATGACAAATCAGGTCTAGTACTAATCATGGCATACATCACAGAACCTATAGCATTTGCATAAGGTATATTTTCCATTTTAACCATCTCAGACCTACTAGTAGGACACTGGGATTTAGACAAGATAAAATGACTCGCAAGTGGTTGACTAACAGACTTACAACACTTACCCCAAACCTAGTTACTACATTTAGCAGATATGTAGACTGATGTATTTTTAGATAATTTTTACTTCTATCTCTATCAATGGTGATACCTAGAATTCTTTTTGCACTACCTAGGTCTTTCATATCAAATTTATTGTTCAACTGTTTCTTAAATTTACAAATCCCATTCCTTGATTCAGAGATTAGAAGCATATCATCAACATACAATAACAAGTATACAGGACATTTATCATTAAGCATGAAATATAAGCAACTATCATATTTACTTCTAACGACTCCAATACTAAGAATATAAGGATTTATTGTACCATTTCCTATGAGACTGTTTAAGGCCATATAAGGATTTATTGAGCAAGCACACATACTCAGGGTGATTTTTATCTATAAAATCTGCAGGCTGAGACATATAAATTTTCTCTTCTAATTCACCATGTAGAAATGTTGTTTTTACATCTAATTGTTCTAATTCAAGATTTTACTGAACTACTCGAGCTAGCATCATCCTAATGGTCTTAAATTTAACTACAGGTGAGAAAATTTCATTATAGTCCACCCATTCCCTCTGTGTAAATCCATTTGCTACAAGTCTGGCTTTAAACCTAACTGGGTCACTAGGCAGTATTCCTTCTTTGACTTTAAACAACCACTTGCACTCAACCAACTTTTGGTTCTTAGGTTTAGGGACCAGAGTCCATGTTTTATTTTTTCTAAGAGAAGACAGCTCTTCTTCCATGGCACTTTCCCATTCGTGTTTATGGGTTGACCTCAGGGCCTCTCCTAAGCTGGCGGGTTCAACTCCAGTTATATCATGACTTGAAATTAAAGCACAAAAATATAAATCAGTAGTTGAGTAATCATACCTGGTAGGAGGCTTTACCTGCCTCCTACTTCTATCTCTTGCTAGTTGGTAATTAGCCAATGTGTCTTGTGGTGTTTCCTCATGCTGCTCATGTAATTCATTCTGCTGAGTTGGATATAATCGATCCACCATGTCCTCTGCATTTTGTTCCTGCATACCAATCACTTTATTTCTATCATCTTCAGGGTTATCACTCCTAGGTTGAGTGTCCTCAGATGTCTCTGTCCCTGGCATGTCAACACCTTGTTCGGCAGCCCTTGATGGGCCTGGCTCCACCGGCATCTGAGCTCCACCTGCAAGATCAAAATCTGCTAGATCATTTTCTAAGGCACCTGCATTCGTGTTAGTAGATTTACAAGGAAAACTAAGTTCATTGAATATGACATCCCTACTAACTATTATTTTGACTCCAGGCGGCTCCATTTCCCATAACTTGTACCTTTTTGTCCCTTCTTGGTATCCTAAGAAAACACACTTAAGGGATCTTGGTTCAAGTTTTCCTATGGACTGATGAGCATAAGCTTCGCAGCCAAACACTCTAAGGTGAGCAAGTTTTTGAGTTCTACCAGACCAGATTTCTTCAGGACTCTTAAACCGGATTGAGCTATTAGGGATAAGATTAACTAATGTGTTGCAGTGTTAAGAGCCTCACCCCAAAATGATCTTGGAAGTTCAGATGAGAATAACAGACATCTAACATTTTTTAATAAGGTCATATTCATTCTTTCTGCAACTCCATTTTGTTAAGGAGTATTTCTCACTGTTATATGTCTCAAAATACCCTCACTAGTACAGTATTGATCAAACTCGGTATTACAAAATTCTAAGCCATTATCAGTTCTTAGAACTTTCACTTTGTTACTAGATTGATTTTCTACTAAAATTTTACAGTCTTTAAACTTTACTAAAGCCTCATTTTTTGATTTAAGCAATAATGTCCATACTTTCCTACTATAATCATCAACGATAGAGAGAAAGTATTCATTACCCCCATGTGTTTGGACCTTGGCTGGTCCCCATAGATCACAATGTAAATACTTCAAGCATGTTTTTGACAAGTGAATTTCAGTTGGGAAGCTCTGTCTGTGCTGTTTGCCTAACACACAGATCTCACAGAAGTCTAGTGGCATCAACTGGTCCTTTCCAAATAATCCTTGCTTGCTAAGTACCTGCATGCCTTTATGGCCAATGTGACCAAGTCTCAAGTGCCAAATATTAGTCATATCAGAGTTAGAAATTAGGGCAGAGATGGGCTTTTCAGAGAATACATGATGTCCATTCAGAACATACAATCCATTTTTCTTTATACCATTTAGGATTAATGTCTTACCCTTTAATATGTACATATTTCCTTGGTAAGCCTTATATGTGAAACCTAATTCATCTAGAGTTCCTAGAGATATTAAGTTTCGTTTTAATTCAGGTACATATCTTACATCAGTTAAGATCCTAATTTTTCCATCATGGAGTTTGAGTGTGATATCCCCTACTCCCTGTATCCTACATGTGTTATCATTTCCCATATACACAGTCCCTTGGTATGAATTTCTAAAGTTGATAAACCAGTCCCTACATGGAATCATGTGGAAGGAGCACCCTGAGTCTAGTATCCACTCTCTGCTAATATGATCACTAGATACGGTCAATGCCTCAGATAGGCAAATTGACCCCTTTTCGGCAGCCACAGTAGCACTGCCTTCACTTTTCTGTTCCCTAAGGAATTTATAGCAATTCTTTTTAAGGTGTCCCTCCTTACCACAATGATAGCACTTTTTTCCACTGTTTTTATGTTTATTCTTTTTCTTCCCTTTAGATTCTTGGTTATTTGAGGGATTATGATTCTGCCCATTTTCTTTCATGTCGTTTTTTCCTTTTACGAAGAGGTTCGTCCCACCTCTCCTACTGACTCTAAGTTCTAACTCTCTAGCCCTTATACTAGATATTACCAAGTCTAGTCTAGGGACAATACCAGTGTACTGCAGTGTGTTCTTTACGACACTATATTCTTCAGGTAGTGAATTTAATAAAATCATTGCTTCACTGGAATCTCCTAAAGCTTGGTCAGTTCTTTTAAGGATTTGAGTCATTTTTGTGAATTCATCCAGGTTATCATCTATAGACTTGTTTGTGTCCATTTTGTAATTAAACAAATTTCCTTTCAAGAAAACTAAATTTGGAGCAGAAATGACAGAATAAAGGGATTCGAGTTTACCCCAGAGCTAAATGGCAGTGTCAATTCCATCAACTTTTCTGATGACCGAATCTCCCAAATGGAGGAAGATCAGGTTGTAGGCCTCTTCCAAGATTTCAGCCTTCACATCATCTTCAATATTTGGCCATTTTTCGGGGTCTGATTCCAGCGCCAAGGCCACCTTGTGGTGGGAAAGCAGTACTCTCATTTTCTTTTTCCAAGTAGTAAAGTCCCTTTTGTCGTCAAAGATACCGACTTCAAGTTTGATTGTCGACATTTCATTTTAACCCAGAACCTTGATCTTTGCCGGTTCTTTAATTGCTTTTGTTTATGTTCACTGATTATGGCCGAGCTCTGATACCACTGTTGATAATTTTCCAATTCGTGCCCAGTACTAACTTCAACTCAGAGAAAAGAAACTAATTGCAGAAACAAGTAAATAACGCACAAACCAAGCACATCAATAACACAAGATTTTACATTCAAAGATTCATACACCACAATTGTAATTATGATTCGCTGAGAGAACTCCAGGAACTTGGAGCTAACTGCACTATTAGTAACCAGATCTTACAAGACTCCCTTCACTTTCTTTTTCACTACAACTTCCACAAAAAAACAGAACAATAACACAAACCCTAGAATTCCATCGCAACCCCTTTGCTTCTCAAGAACTCAGTTACAGTCTCCGATTATTCAACACAAAGAAAATCAAGACATGCACTCACTGATTTACAAGCTAGGTGTCACTCCTTGACTCTGGTTTAGTTTGTAGCTGTGACAAAGGCAAATGAGAGAAGATTACATATTGTAGCCGAGAAAGAAATGAGAGGAAATGAGTCTTCTAATCTAATTTCGTCAACCATAAGCACAATATATATGAAGAGCAAGAGAACTGCAACGGTGGAGATGCTTCCAAGTGTCCAAATCCAAGGGTCAAATTCAATTCACAGCAAATGACATGTCGTACGGAGAATTAACAATAGAACCGACAAGTCGGTTAAAGAATAAATGGCTTCACACTTTTACAATGCTTGATTTCTATCCATGATTTTGTAATTAGAATATGTACCGCATTATATTCAAAAAAAAAAAAGAATATGTACCACATTGGGTGTGAGATCGAAAACATGATGTCGACTATGAGATTGATATAAGTACGGTTTCATGATCGCCATTACAGATGGGCTAATTTAAAGAAGGTTATTAACTGAAGATAAAATATGCGAAGTCATTCAACTAGATACGAAGAACCACCATAAACATCGGTTTTGCAAAACATGATAAGATTTAAGATTCTAAATCCCACATAATTTAAATAGAATAAATTTAATAAAAATATAAATCCATAAATCTCTATTTTTATAAATAGGTCTTTAAAAGATGGATTCTATTTCTGCCCCATAATGGATCTCATATTCCCATTTCCAACACATTATAAAAGAACTGAAATCTCTGCAACGAAATGGTTATGGCGTGCGACTGTGTGTCAGAAATTGCTGCACGATTCCTTTGCTTTCGCCTGCCCATTAATTAATTCATTTAATTCCACCTTCCACGTGTCCTAAAATCTTTACACATATCTTTGCCTTCACCTTTTCCTTTTGTTTGTTTATTCATCTGCGTTTGTCAAATTCAATGACTATATCGGGGGCAGCAATGATATACCTACGGAATTTCTTACAGAATTTTTTCCCTTCTCCCACCTTGTAGCTACCATTGTAGCTCACTGTAGCAACAGTGAGAGGGGAGGGAAAAAATTCTATAAAAAATTCTGTAGGTTTATCATTTTTGTATCTGGAGGCATGGTAATTAAGGATGATAGTTTTTTTTTAGATTTAACGATATATAAGATGAGATTTAAATAATTTTTTATTCCAAAAAAATATAAGGAGACGAGATTGAGATGTGATATCAAAAACGCGATGAGATCTGAATTAACAAATCCTGTCATAGTCCAGCCCTCCAGCCCATTATCAACCTAATGATAATTCACTAATCTCTTATTTTACAAACCATTGGAGGGTTAATTTTCGTTCAAATATTTAAAAATATATCTTATACTATTTTTGTACTCAAATGTCCCAAATTACTCCATCATAAAATTAATCTCCAAAACTTCAATTTATGTTAACGTAGAATTATCGGCCGGAAATGATCGATCGACTATTTCGATTGGTAATTTTTTGGTATTTATCGGCTGAATACCGATCGAAAAATATAAAAATAATTTATGACCAATTACCGATCTATTACCGACCGAATATTCAGTTGATAGTCGGTCGGTAATACGGTGCGTAATATTCCTGAAATCAGAACCGGACCCTAACCGAACCGGAAAGAACTAGACAGTTCCAACCGGAACCGTTGGAACCTTCCGGTTCTAAAGAACCGAATCTGAACCTTACGGTTCCATTGAACCGTAAGGTTCCGGTTGGAATCGTTAGTCGTCGGTTTTATTTTATTTTATTTTATTTTTAATATATAATTGTAAAATAACTAAATTACTCTCAATAACAATAATAAAACGACTATTTTAGGGACAATTTAGGCATCATAAAATTAACCAAATAATCTATAAATATGGGTCATAATTCATTTGTCTACACACCAACTATTATCTCATTCTCAATTTTCTTAATTCTCTCATTTTCGATTCTCCAATTGATTTAATTTTTTAATTCTTTAATATTAACAAAAATGACAAGTTCCTATGAGAACATTATGTCTAATATCACAACCCAAGAGAGTGATCAAAGTGTCGGTACACGAAGAACATAAGTTAAGTCTCGATCTTCTAATATTTTTAAAATTCATTTTCATTTAGTCGAGACCTCAAATAAAAGTCCAAGAGCAACATGCAACTATTATGATGTATCTTACAAATTTATGACGGCTATGGTAATATGAACAAGCAATTGGATATACATCATACAATTGAAATCAGACTTGATACAACACAAACTCAAATAGGTATGTGCGTTTCCTCTAATAGAGTTACAAGTTCTTTAGATTTATTTAAATATTTTGGTGCTAAAAATAGAGAATTTGCTAAATTTACTCGCATGGTACATCTTTCTTTAAGTTTTGGTGAAAATTTATTTTTATTAATTAGTGTCGAAATGCTTTAAATCTCGTTACCTGTAAAATGCCTAGAAATACAACAGAACGACAAATTTTTAAATTATACAAATATGGTAAAATTATTTTAAGTGAATTATTTAAAAATATTAAAGGTCGTCTTTCTATTTATTCTGATATTTGGAGTGACCATTGACAAACACACTCATACATGGGTGTGAATTGTCATTGGATTGATGCATCATGAAACATGCAAAAATGACTTATTGCATTTAGAATTTTTGATGAGCAACATACTGCAAATAATATTTATAAAATGATTAGAGTAATTTTTTATGAATATGATTTATTTGGTAAAATTTTAACAATGGATTTTGATAATCCATATACAACTACTGCATCAATTAGAGAATTAAAAGAAATATGCTAACCAAATTTGGAGGGCCGATTTTTTCATGTTCGCTGTACATGTCGTGTCCTTAATTTATGTGTTCGAGATGATTTGACTAAATTAGAAATGCACATCAATCCTATTAAAGTTGCACTTAATTGTATTTGGTTATATTTTAATGTTAGGAGAGAATATATCAAGTTTTGTAAATTAAATGGTGTTAAATCAATAAAAAATTTACGAGATGTTCCAACTCGTTTGAATTCAACTTATTTTCTTTTAACTCAAATTTTTACTTACAAATATGTATTATGTAGTTTTTTTTCCCCAATATGGTCCACAAATAATACTTTTTTCCTAGTCAATGAGATATTTGTGAAAAATGTTTAGATATTTTAAAAAAATTTAATGATGCAACAAATATTTTTAGTGGTGTTTATTATCCAATAACAAATTTATTTCTTGTTGAATGTTTGAATATTGTTGGTACTCTACATGAGCATGTTGAAAGTTCAAATGTTAATAATATTATTTTATTTGGTGCTATTATTGTAATGAAAAGAAAATGATTGACTTATTTTAAAAACATTTCATTACTTTATCTTATTTCTACAGTTTTTTTATCCTAAATTTAAATTAGAAAGTTTGAATGGTGGTTTACAAACTTACTATGAATTTTTAGGAATAAATGATGAAATTAACGTTAGAAAAATAATAGATAGAGTAAAAAATGATTTAATAGAATGATTATGTCACTAGATACAACTTGCACTTAGTAGCTCAATTTAATAGCCAACTCGTACCAGATTCAAGACTTAGTATAGATGATCATTGGTTACTACAACGAAATAGAAAACAGAAGGAAGCCACGACTAACAACCCAGAATTATATATTATTTATCAACAAATTCCGAGTTTCCTGTTGAAAATATTGTAGGTAAAATTTTTCAAATGCTTGAGTGGTGGAACCGACATAAAAATATCTATCATGTTTTTACTAAATATTGCTAGAGAGGTACTGACAGCACATGTTTCCACCGTTGCAGTTGAACAAACATTCAGCTTAGGAGATAATATTTTGGAAGTGAGACGGTCTTCATTACATCCAAGCACCTTAGAAGTAACTGCATGTGTCTATAATTCGATCAGAGCTGATTTAAGGCAATAAGAATATACCACTGATGATTTTGAAGACTTGTTCAACAATACATCTGCAAGTGGAACGAGAACTGGAGGATCAACAACAGGAACAAATAACGATGATGAGTAAATAATTGTAATGGAACTACGTGAATTTTGATTTCTCTCACCCCAATAGGATACATATGCAGCTTAAATTTTTATAAATTTAAGTTCAAACTCTTTTAGTTTTAATTTAATGTAATAATTTTTTCTTTATTTATATTTGGGAATATTAATAATATCCCATTTCTATTTTTTTAAAATGAATTTTCAATTTTTTTAAATCCAATTCGATTCCGATTCCACAAGATTGTGGTCCGGGTCTAGACGTGCCAGTCCTTCCCTGGTAATGTTAGCTTCCTCATAGATGTTTTTGTTTATTTTTATTTGGTTTCTGTTCTGTTTTTGCTGTGTTCTTTTTGGTTTTTGTGTTTTCTAATTCGGTTATTTATTTGATATTGGATTGATGTTCTAATTTTTTTCCCCAGGGCCTCCCTCCTTTTGTTTGTTTTTGGCTCAGGAAGCTTTGTCTCAGTTTCTCCTCCAAAAAAAACAAAAACTTCCTGCAATCTTAATAAATGCATGCCCTTGTCCAGATCATATCGAACTTGCTGGTCTGTTGATTATGTTCTTATAAAAAGAGGAATTATCTGAAATATTAAATTTACATCACTACAGAGAGATTAAACTCTATAGTTGGTACATTTTCTACCCTGCAATCTTACTAACTAATCTTATATTCTAATTATTTGATATCTTCATTGTAATTTTATGTTCAAATTGGCTAAAATTTGTGTTCAAAGTGACACTTACACTCTTTTATATTATATATTCTTTCTCAACATATGTTATTAATAATTACTAATGATATGAAACTTGTTTTTGAACCTTTAGATGAAAGTGACAAAGATGCAATCTCATTCTATTTTTTTGACAAGAAGATGCAAGATGTTTAATGGAATTTTGTTGTTTGTACATGATGGTTGTAATGATGTTTCAAACGTCTTATGTTATAATTTAAATTCTTGACAAGTTAAACATATTTTGATTATGAAATATATTATCTTTTCATATAATTCTTAGTTTAAAAATATAATTTTTAAATATAATTTGATTATACAAAAATTAATACAAGAGCACAAATGTGATTATATAATAGATACTAAAACTTTTAATTATCATCAATAAAGTATTGATATCATAGTAACATAAATCACCGATACTAAATTTTATGATGTTACTGTGGCAATGATATACTGATATTATAGTAACATAAATTACTGACACCGAAAAGTGTTAGTATCTTCCTAACTCTATCGTGTCAGTGATATACTGATACTACAATGTCAAGATTTTACTGACACTATATTTAGTGTCAGTGTATTCTGACTCGAGCAATACTGATACTATTAAAAAGTGTCAGTAAACCCATTTACCGATGCTAAAATAATATCAGTAAAGACCATTTTTAACACAGTATGAACAGTTCCAACCTTTTAACGAGTGGCAGCAACAGTGGTGCCAGCAGCACCAATCCACCATACTGAGCTTTTGCCTGCTACAAATTTGTGTCAATGGCGATTCGGTCTTCTTCATGTTCCACCTTGTTCACCCCTGCACACGTCATAAAAATGGATTGGATTTGATGTTGATAGCTATGTCAGTTGCAAATTTGGCAGCCATGCTACATTGAGGAACATGTTTCACCTGTGACGGCAATCCCTCTCGGAATCCATTGTTGATGATCTTTCTTGCTTTCCTGTGCTAGAATTGCGGTAGTGATAAGCAGGAGGGGCTGCCTGAGGGAGCACTGTGCTTCTGATGAATGTTCTTGGATCATAAGCTCCTTTCATGACGCTTGCATTCTTGTATGGTTCAACTGGCCCCACAACTTTTCCTGGTTTGGCTGAAGAACAGCAAGTTTAATACCAATAAAATGAACAAGGAATAAAAGGATAAAGCACAGCCACAAGAAGATTTACAATATGAGACTAGTAATACCTAACGGAAATCTTTGTTGAGCCGGCAAGGTCCGCGACAGATTCACATGAATTCCTTCTTGTTTCTTGGAATTTTTGTTATATAACTCTTCTGCAGCTTGCCAATCTCTGGATGAGGAGATGCTTGGTTGTATCTTCGGAGAAAATGTATTTGAATGTAAAATTGCTGACCTGCAATCATCAAAGTTAATTAACAATCGTTGGGCTATCTGAAGTGGATACGTACATCTACCATGAAAATTAGGCCCTTGCCATGTTGGTTACAAGGTTGAACAAATAGAACTGAAAGAAAATCCTCCAGAGTGACATTATTGGATATAGAAACTAGTAAGAAAGTGCCATTTAACAGGGTGCTTTAAGATGCCATTTAAATATAGACATATCAAAAGATTCAAAAACATATTTTACAAATAAGAATCTAATGAATATTTGGAAGCTCAAATGAGTCGTTTAAAATTTTAATCATGTGGTGCAGAGTAACAAAGCCATCCCTTAAAATGCATCCTAGACTAATGAAAGAGAAAGGAATGAAACAGTTTACAATCCTACCATGTTCTGAATACAGACTAAATCTGGACCAAAGTGTAATGCACAGTTGCGCGCACACAAACAACAGGCAAGCCACATAGATACATGTACTAGGCATGTAGAACACAGCTCTCTCTCTCACTCTCTATGAATTTTTTTTGCAATTTGAAATTTTCCTACTGCTGATTGTACTCCTACTTACTCTTTGATTTGTTAATGTATAATTATTAATTCACCACTGTCATGGAACTATCGTTGAAGCTTATTATTTTTACTAGAACATCTATAATAAACACGCATCATAGTCACTACGGTTGTCCCCTGCAGTTTCTAGGTTCAATTTCCTCTTCATAACCCTCCATTACAATTCTGAAACGATTACCTTCAAAACTCATTATTTAAGATACCTAACCCACCTCAAAAGCCCCTAGGATTTGAAGAAAATCATGTGCTTAAGTGGAAGCTGCACAGATTCATGAAAATCCACGGATTCAAATATCCGTGCAACAGAAAATGCTCTAACAATTATTATATGTGTAAAATGTGATGGTGAATTTCTATAATTATCCACAAAAATTGTCCTTGAAAGTTTTGAATGGTAACCCCAAGTTCAGAAAGAACAAAAAGGTTGCCAACCACCAAAGGTGTGTGTTAGGTACTTCTTTACCTTCTATAATATGATTTATCCCTTCTTTAGCTGATTTTCATTTTTATTCAACAATCTACATTAAAAAATAGTACTATTTAAAGCTAAAAAGTATAACTGCAATTATGAAGACTCTGCAGGAGCTCTCCTACAGAATTCTGAAACTTGATGTGCTCATTCTTTCATTCGCACTCATTCTCCTGCTCCAACTCTCACTCAGAATCTTAAATTTAAGCATGGAAACATTGCACGGCACTTCAAATGAGCCAAGAGACCTGCACTAACAATAACATTCTTTGGAAATCCAAGTAAAAGCTACTTCCTATGTCATAAAGAATCCACTTGCAATTTCAGTATCCGTGAGCTAAACCATACAACTGACAATCTAGTCATTAACATAGAGCATATGTAGAGAAGAATTCATTAATTGATTCATATGTTATCAACAGGATATGTACGCTGTTTGCATAAACAAGAACAGGCAAACCATTTTGAAAGGGATAAATAAATGTATTAATCATACCTCGGAAGAGATACATGCTTTCTTTCAGAAGGAATTACTGGCCCACTTTTGCCACCATTTTCCTCAAGATGTGCAAACTGCTTTCTGAACTGATCAACAGCACTGTGTACAAATAAGACCAAAACTAAGGATGAATAGACTAAAAAAACCATGACATGTTTTTAAGATAAAGACTTAGTAATAACTGAGAAAGTTATGACCTTGGATAGAGGAAATTAGTCCTCTCAGTTCCATCCATGTAATCCTTGAGCAATTGAGGATGGTATTCCAATATCTCTCGGAAAATTAGCTCCCGTATGTCCTCCTTTGTTACCCTCCGCCTTTCAAATTCAAACTCCGTCTTGGATATTGGCTGACAGGAAGGCTCCCTCTCAACTTTTGCCAATCCTCTAAAATAAGGATCTGCCAGTGCCTAATAAAACAGGAAACCAGAAAATATCAACAAATTAACATGCTATTTTAATATAAGGTCACGATATGATAATTAAATGACAATTCATGATCTAACACAAAGATAAACCTCTTCAGCAGTCGGTCGGTCTTTTGGGTCAAAGGCAAGTAACCTTTCCAACAGTCGCAGTGCTAAAGGATCTGCATTTGGAAATTTTTGTGAAAACTGTGCTGGGTGCTTTTTCCTCATACTCGTTAGGTATCTCCTTGCCTTGTCATGTCGAACCTGGATCCAGAGAGTAAGGAATTAGTACCACGAACTCATTCCCCCTTGTCCTCTTTGGGAAGGGGATGGGGAAAAAATTCTATTCTAATAATTCAAGCTTTGAACGCCATAACAGAATGCTAGATAAATGAATAATCAGAATACCCGAGAGATTGTGTCTAACGAAGGTGTCCCAAGCAGATCTGTCATCAAATCCAGTTGGTGAACAACATTTTTTCCAGGGAAAAGAGGCTTCCTTGTTAGTACCTCAGCAAAGATGCAACCTATGCCCCATATGTCAATGGCTGGTGTATACTGCAAAAAATTGATCATAGATAATGGTGACTTCAAGTAAGTAGAATAAAGCTTCAAAAAAGAAACCGAACAAAAATGGCCTGCAACTGCAATAGACAAAATAATATCAAAGTTACAAATTTAAAAATCAGTGCTCCCTCTCCTAAGTTCCTATGTTACCATGTCATTAGATTTAGGGATGAATGGTTACTGTATTACAGTACAACAGTGGGCATGCCTAACCAACAAAACCAGTCTCAGATACACATTGCCACTCCTTAAAACTTGATGACCATGAATGGAGAAACAATAGATATCAAGGTAAATCTATCTTGTGTCAAATGGTAGCTTGGAGTACTTTTACTGCATGACGTAGATTGTCTTTGTCAAAAATTTCTATTGACATATGATCTAAATCTGTGACAGAACAAGTTGCAATCAATGTCTCATATTGAAAATCCAGCTCTCTTTCAAAAAAAAGAAAGAAAGAAAGAAAATCCAGCCACTCTCAAACTCCCTCTTTCATCATATACCGAAAATATTCAAGTGCCATAACGAAATATCTAAAACAATCAGAACACCTGAAATTCTGCCATATAAGAATTAAATCCCATCTTGCAGCTGTCCCTATTGGAACTGATTGAAGTTGAACCAATTCACAATCGCATAAATCTTAATAGATCCAAAGTCGACTGAAAACACTGGTTCGGCCCCTTTCAAATGCCAAAACACCATTCTTTTATCATGTGTATGCGCATACATCAGAAAATACGATGCCAAGCACCACAACCAAGCCAAGCAATTATGGCCAAAGTTGACAAAGCAGCTGAATAATATTTGTTTGACAGACCTAATTAATAGCTCAGCTATACATATATTGATTGGGCACAAACAGAATTCCTTTATCTTGAACTTGGGATTCACAGGAGATATTATGTGTTTTGTGTAAGGGTCTGTTTGGTTCAACGGAGGGGAGGGGAGGGGAGAGATTTTAATTAAATATATGTTTGGTTCAAAGGAGGGGAGGGGAGGGGAGGGGATGAGAGCGTTTTTAATTAAATATATGTTTGGTTAAAGAAGATAGGAGATAGATTTTAAAACTAATTTACTATTTTATCCTTATAGTATTTTATAAATAAAATTAAAACAATATAGGCTTATATTATCTTTGAATTAAACAAATAATAAAATTAAAATTAAAAGCTCTACATAATACGTGTTATTAAAAATAAAATTAAAACAAATATAAGATAAGAGAATAAAAAGAATTGAATGGTGAAGCAAATATAAGAGAGATTTGTAATTAAGATAATTTTGGATTTTAATGTATAAGTAGGGATAATTTAGTCGATGCATTTAATATTTAATTGCTCACTTTCTCTCCCCTCCAAAACCCCCCACTTTTGGAGGGGAGCAAAAATTGGCTTAGGAGGGATTTTGCTCCCCTCCCCTCCCCTCCAAAAAATTGAACCAAACAACCATAATTTAAAATAATCCCTCCCCTTCCCTCCCCTCCCCTCCAAAACCCCCCCAACCAAACAGACCCTAAATGAATACTATTGAAAATATACGCTAACACTTTCTTCAAATTTCTAACTTAACAATAAAAAGAAAAGTTTGGACACTATTTAACATCTAAACATCATGTACAGCTTCCTAAAAAATTGCTTAAAGATGGAAAAATCCAAAATGATTCTCTTGCAGTCATGGTGAATGAAACTTCATAAATCCCGAGCTCAAGTATTGTGTGACCACTTGGAAACTGCAAAATGTTTATCAATGTTCTAACCATACACTAAGTAGAAATCCATGCCCGAAATCCTGACTAACCAATCAATTAGAAGCCATCAGGAAAAAGTTGTAATTCCGGCGGAAACCATTTATTTTGAGTCAAGCCCACTATTACTATACTTTGTTGATACTCAGACTGGTCATACCTTCCAAAGACAAGGTCAACCTATATTTTGATCACAATCCTTCTAGATTGTGGTCACATCAAAGTCATCATATCTAATCATAAGCTACTACATGATCCATCTATAAAGATCTTGATAGGCGAAAATACAACATCCAGGAAGATAAATGCAAGCAAACTCATAAATAAAGGACCTTCAAAATGTCATGGTCCAACACTAGCACAAGGATGCAACGAGTTTACAAACTTCAGATCTATCACATAGCACAAAATGTTGTATCATTAGTATTGTCATTTTTTAAAAAGATACCATTGTTGTCAACACTTAGTTCGAAACATGTAAGCAACGCCATACCTTAGAATAAAATGATCCACACAACTCCGGAGCTCTATACCATCTTGTAGCAACATAATCCTGCAGGTGTACCATAAAATGACAAGAAATATTAGTTCCTGTGTTCACATCACAAAAAAACACAGGACACATATATAGACAAAATGGTAATATAACAATCATCAGAAAGGTAATATATAAACATACAAGAGTCATACCGTCCAGAAAACTGTAGTAGGTGTGTCATTTAATGCCACTCTTGCTAATCCAAAATCACAAATTTTAAGTTTACAATTTGCATTTGCCAATATATTCTTTGGTTTTAGATCTCGATGGTAGACATTTGCTGCATCCAAGTATATAACTATTAGATACATACCACCTCCACTCCCCTAAACAAGGGGGAAAACGGAGCAAGAAATAAAGGAAATGACAACATAGAATGACAGTCAGATACATTATCCAACTCAAGTAAGCAAACATAACACATAAAAAGCACACTTTTCAGTCTTAAAAATAAAAAAAGGAGCAATATTCAATAATGATATTTTTGCAACTGTTACATTTCAACCAGTAAGCTGACTCAGCTCCATTTTGTTATTAATTAAGCCAGATTACCAGAGACACAAAAAGTCCCTAGAGAGTGGGTTACCTGTGTGAATATATTTTAGAGCACGGAGGAGCTGGTAAAGAAAGAATTGATAGTGCTCTCGAGTAAAATCATCATTGGCTTTGATGACTTGATGGAGGTCCGACTCCATGAGCTCAAAAACAACATAAATATCTTTAAAGTCCCTTATCGAAGGGGGAAGCATAATGTGTTTGATTTCAACAATATCAGGATGCCGTAACAGTCTTAGTAGTTTTATCTCTCGCAGAATACGCATGGCGTCAGATGTGTGTTGGAAAATATCATGTATTTTCTTTACTGCCACTTTCTCACCAGTATGAGTGTCAATTGCTGAGCAAACAACACCATAACTACCTTTCCCAATAACTTCCTGAATTTTGTACCTACTGCCATCACCATATTCGGAGTAAAACTCCATCTCTGGAGAATTCTGCAACATAGAAAGTGGCGGAGTAAGGTTAGCATACAAAATGCAAGTAGCTTGTACCAACAGATTCATATATCCACATATACAGGATATTATGCCAACATGATTATTAAAAGTCAAGTTCATCACTCATGAAAATTAAAAATCATTAGTAAATTCGACATGAACACTTATTATGATACGGGACTTGAACACCAACAAGTCAAAGCTTGAAAAAACAGGATAAAAAATAGAACCAGCACAAAAATAGCCATTAATAGCTTATCTACAATAATTCTCACATATTGTGTTTTTTTTTTTAAATTTAGCCTAACGAAACTCAACCCCCTCCCCATCCATCTGACCGGGGTTTGAACTCCAGACCTCTTGTTTTTCAGTGTAAGAGATTTTTCAGTGAAAGTATGTTTCAGAAATGTGATAGCTAAGGCATCTATTAGTTCACATCCTGCTATTATACGCATTTCTGAATCTAATTCTACATTTTATTTCCCTTCCTCTAGCAAACAATCATATTCTAGGGATGGCAATGGGACGGGATTTGTCAATCCTAGTCTCGTCCCATTTATATAACAGGGACAAAAAAAGTCCCGATCCTGTTAAATCCCGTCCCGTGCCGTTAAATCTCATCTCGCATCCCGTTAAATTCCCATTTTGCTAAAAATTTCGGGACATTTTTTAATCCAATCCCATTCCGTTTTCAAATCGGGACAAAAAATTGTCCAAAATCCCATCCCGAACGGGGCAGGATCTTGTTGGGACGGGACAGGGAAAATTGCCAACCCATCATATTTGTAGCTAATTAATAATTATGAATAACAAATCAAAAGCCCAAATGAGTACAAAGCATGTTCAGAGAAGCACACAAAAGGATCCCAAACAAGAGAAAAGGAACAAATAAATAGACATATAATTCTACAGCCTTCATACCAAACAAAAAAATTATTATACAAATGGAAGAGATTGAAAACATTGGCTTCTTCCTCGAAACCAAGTAATTTTTTCCCTGTGGCTAGCCTCTAGATTTTATCTTCCTATGCATCCAGCTAACAAAATATTATTTTCTTGATAATTTGATAACAGAAAAGTCAAGTTCACATATTTTTTAACTTCAATTATTCAGCTGGTTTAAAATTTATCAAGTAAAATCAGTTTCACCTATCAGACACAGCATCTAATTATGCTGTTTTCCATTAACCAAAACAATATCGCATAATCAAATAAAAACAAATACAAATTCAAAATTTGAAGAAAAAATAATAATAATAATAACCTTCTTGCGGTGATCTTCCTGCATAATTAGTTGAAAACTGAAAAAAAAAAAATCTAAAAAATGGAAACGAAAATGAAATCAAATTAACCGCAATTGCCCCACCGGCCTCTGCTTCTGATGACAAGGCCGCAGTCCCACCATAAACCTCTCCTCATACAATTTTTACTCACAACCGAATAATCATTAACCGCAACTAACATAAATGATAGCCAAAAAGGAAAAAAAAAATCACAAAAAATTTCAGCTTAATTGAACAGAACAGGTCTTGGATCTTGAACCACCAGCTTTGCTTTCAAAAGCGACCGCCGAAAGATGGTTGAGTATTGGAGCTGCGATATCGACAGTGTGAAGAAAGCTGCACAAAGAGAGAGAGAAAATTAAAGTTTTGGGCGTGAATGCACAGAGTTATTAATTTTTTTTTCTTTTTTTTTTTAAATTAGTTTGTAGCGTATGAGTATCCATAAGGAAGTGGCATTCGGTGTAATTATTAGGGAACTTTAGGGGTGGAATTAACGGATATACAATATGTTCCAAATTATCATCCATACAACTTTCCACCAATCACATTCTGCCACTATAAAATATGAGAAAGGCTTTGTGTGGGTCGTGTGGGATGGTGTATGAATGAAGTGATATATTTCTCCATATATATATATATATATATATATATATATATATATATATATATATATATATATAATTTGAAATTAATTAATAATAATTGAGAGATAGAATTTGATTAAATATTTCTATATAAGTTTCTCTCGTCAAGTATCACAATCACCACCAGTGTTTTAAAATTCGACTCGATCTATCGACCCGAGATAATAAGAGGGTCAAAATTCGAACCGAGGTTCAACTAGTAGTCTACCCATAATCGATAATAGATTATTATTTTATTATGTATTTATATAAAAATATGATAAAAATGACTAATTTTTTTTTAAAAAAAAAAAGTGTAATTAGAATAATTTTAGTATGTTTTCAAATATTATAAGAATTTGATTAAAATTATAAACAAATATAGTTGTTGACGGTGGATTTTGGTCTCAGGGTAATATTGGAATATCACTCCCAAGGAAATCCTCCTCCAACTGTGAATTTGTTTGGTTATGGGGGACCAAATGCAAATTTAGCGGAAAACAAGAAAATACGCCAATCAGACAAGGTGATTTAACGTGGTTCGGTGGATTTTGGGATCCGACCTACGTCCATGGGCAAGAACAGGGTGGTGCTTTTTATTACTCAAATACACTCCTCGAATCTCCTCTTTGCTTTTACAAATTAGAGCTCTATGATTCTGGTCTTTCACTCTTGTGATGATTTTTTAGATGATCTCTTACACATGCTCTACCCTTCTATTTATAATAATACAGAAATCAGATTCCTATTTGTCTAAGAAATCATATTTGGACTCAATCTTCTCTTCTTGTAGGGTTTCCTGATCCGGTATTGCCTTCTTCTTCCGTATTCCCTTTTGGATTCTGACTCTCTCTCCTTTCGAAAGTAGAATATCTTCCTTATCTTATCCATAAGAATGAGGTGCTGTTGTCTTGAACATGGTCTGTCATCTGGTCGGTCTTTAATGAGGTCGGCCATGACAATCTTTTATGCTGAGAACGTTCCTGCCGATATCTATAGTGCTCGGTCATTTGAACCAAAGTGGTCGGTCTTCACATGAACTGGTTGGGTCGGCTAGATGATCTCAGCCAGACAGAGAATTTACCCTTTTGTCCTTGTCGTGCTGCCTTAAATGTTGTAGCGCCTGAAAACACCATCAACATCTGTCCCCTAGTTCTCGGTTCCAACGAGTATGTGAGTTGGTGCCGGGAACTATATGAAGAGGGTGTGCTGATTGTCTTCGCTGGTGGTCGTCCCAGGATGCAAAAAAGGAATTTTTCTTGCCGTTCCAATCATCTTTCCTTGAGACGCACAACCGTCGTGTCTTCTTAAATACCTGTCAAATCAACTTTAGGGTTTCTTCTAATGTTCGACACTTGTCAAGCATCTGCCGGGTTCCCGCCAAAAGAGGGGACGAATCGACCGTGCAGAGGCGTTTTCTCAGTGGGCTGATCTCAGCCGTCTGTTTGAACTTGGGAGGCCCCTTTTGTAGCTGACACTTGGCGTTCATCCGGGCTCTTCCTTTAGATCCAATGGTCACGAGCGCCTTTGCTATGACTATAAGAGGACGAGGCCTTCACTGTTCATTCTTTTTCGGCAATTTCTTCTTCTCTTCTGGAAACATTCCTGTTGACTCGCTTCTCTTTAGCGTCCTCGGATTTCAACTGTGGTCTTTTTCTTCTTCCGTGCTGCGATCATAAGGAACGGGCATCACCGCGCTGTATAATCTCCTGCTTTTGAGAAGAACAAGTAAGTCTTCTGAGCGACCTCTCCTCCTTTTTTTTATGCAGTGTTTCTGTTTGTTTATTTTACTTAGGGAGAGACTTTTTTACGCAGCCCAACCCCGAGCTGAGTGGAAGATTTGGACCTGGGGGAATGTTTCCTCCCCAGTCCAAAGAAACCGACTCGGTGGGACGTAACCCGACCCCGAGCTGTGTGGGAGACTGGGACCTGGGGGAATGTTACCTCCCCAGTCCAAAGAAACCGACTCGGTGGGACGTAACCCGACCCCGAGCTGTGTGAGAGACTTGGACCTGGGGGAATGTTACCTCCCCGGTCTGAAGAAACCGACTCGGTGGGACGTAACCCGACCCCGAGCTGTGTGAGAGACTTGGACCTGGGGGAATGTTACCTCCCCAGTCCGAAGAAACCGACTCGGTGGGACGTAACCCGACCCCGAGCTGTGTGAGAGACTTGGACCTGGGGGAATGTTACCTCCCCAGTTCGAAGAAACCGACTCGGTGGGACGTAACCCGACCCCGAGCTGTGTGAGAGACTTGGACCTGGGGGAATGTTACCTCCCCAGTCCGAAGAAACCGACTCGGTGGGACGTAACCCGACCCCGAGCTGTGTGAGAGACTTGGACCTGGGGAAATGTTACCTCCCCAGTCCGAAGAAACCGACTCGGTGGGACGTAACCCGACCCCGAGTTGAAATGAACCAATTGACCTCGGCGGAACGAATCCAGCCCCGAGCCAGGTAATCCAAGTGGCCTCGGCGGAACGAATCCAGCCTCGAGCCGAATAACTTTTGGGACTTGTATAGAAGGGAAGTGAATCAACCTTTTGAAGTCCTGCCTGATCCGGCATGGGCGTCCCTTCTGCCAGACCGGTGAAAAAATAAAATAAATAAAAATAAGTATCTGGAAATAAAATCAAAAAACCGGGGGTGACTTAGCACCTATCCCTTGAAAATGTTTTTTTTTAAAAAAAGAATAACAACGTGGATGCCTCAAAACAGCGTCCTGCCTGAGGTCTCCAAAATACAATTCTGAATCTTTCAATTCAGCGTCCCGGCGAACCAGGATTCGGATCAAATAGAGCGTTTGATGGTAAGGGCACATCCTCTACACGTCGGTTCACTGGGGAGCATGTGTATCATATGAGGGCTCCTCCTTACCACGCTGGAGTAGGCACACGCTACAGGGGCACCACTCATCCCCGTGTTGCATCTCTCGCGGATCCGAGGTGATGAATGGATCAAAGAGTGTCCGGATACTAAGGGCACATTCCTCCTTAGGCCCGGCATCACTGGAGCTAGCAATCGTCACGGGGGGATCACTATCCCCCGTGCTATGCTTTCCCACGGATCCATTACATCGGGTAAGTGAGGATCAGAGAGTGTTCGGTAACACTGGAGCGAGCAATCGCCACAGGGGTATCATCCCTCCCCGTGCTATGCTTCTTACGGATCTTATGCATCGAGTATGTCCCTGGGGACCCCGAGCTGAATGAAACACTTGGCTCTGGGGGAATGTTACCTCCCCAGTCCAAAAGGGGCATGCTCGGTGGGACATAGCCCGACCCCGAGCTGAAAAATGCACTTGGACCTGGGGGAATGTTACGTCCCCAGTCCGAAGGGCTGACTCGGTGGGATATACCCGACCCCGAGTAGAAAAAGGCACTTGGACCTGGGGGAATGTTACGTCCCCAGTCCGAAGGGCTGACTCGGTGGGATATACCCGACCCCGAGTAGAAAAATGCACTTGAACCTGGGGGAATGTTACGTCCCCAGTCCGAAGGGCTGACTCGGTGGGATATACCCGACCCCGAGTAGAAAAAGGCACTTGGACCTGGGGGAATGTTACGTCCCCAGTCCGAAGGGCTGACTTGGTGGGACGTGCCCGACCCCGAGCTGAACGACCCCGGCGGAATAAGATCCAGTCTCGAGCTGATGGTTCAAGGGGCCTTGGCGCCCGACTGTCTTTATGTAGTGGGCGTTGAGTATGTCCCCTGTCTTTGAATATGTCTTTCAATTTTGTTTTTTTTTTTTTTTTAGAAAACGGATAAAAAAATGTTTTATTCATATTTGGGGACATACTGTCCTCCTTACAGTTCTTCTGCGTAATACTTTGAGAAAAAACTTTATATTTGGTTCATTGGTGGGCATTGTTTGATACCGACCGCCCATTTTGTAATCTCGGGGCCTGTTCCGTAAAGTTCTCTCTCCTCGGTTTCCTCAGCTATTGTGAGTTGAGCACTTTTGTTCGGCCAAACGCCTGGGCCTCTGTCTTCTTCTTATTCTCTCTGGTTCCTTTGTCATTTTCGACTGTCTTCTGCGATGCATAGAGTTTCTCGTGAGAGAGTTGCGAAGCAGCTGCGAGCTATTTTCTAGCTTCCGCCCACAATTCCAATCCCTTCCCGGGTGGGGAATTTCAGTTTTAGGTGGTAGCAGGACATCGCAGCTTTCGTTTTCATCATGAAGGGTCGTCCGACGATGGCCTGGTAACTGCTCATGCAGTCTACCACAGTGAAGTCTGTCATGATCGTCCGGGTCCGGGGATGTGTCCCGACAGTTATTGCCAACTGTATTCTTCCCAGTGGGATAACGGCTGCTCCTCCGAAACCGTATAAGGGAGTGCTATCGTTGGTAAGGGTTGCATATTCTACCCCTAGGTTGCCAGCGCTTCTCTGGAAATTATATCCACTGCGCTCCGGGGTCCACTAGGATTCTGTCTACTTCTGACCCGCTGATGACTGCCTTAATTATCAATGCATCGTCATGAGGGAAACTTACTCCTCGGTATCCTCCTCGGTGAACATTATTGGTACTGACCGGCCTCTTGGTAGCCCTTTGCCCTGTTCTGTTTCTAAGATATCCGGTCCTCGGTTCTGCTGTAATCTTTCCTTGACCGGTTAGAGTTTCCGGCCAGCGTTCTTCCTCCTGTGATGATATTGATTTGACGACCGCGTGCTCTTTGTCTGGCGGTCATGACCTCGTGGTCAATGTATTTGTTTAGGTACCCGTTCCGTGCTAGATCTTCCATTTGTTCTCGCAGATCTTTGCATCCGTCTGTTGGATTTCCTTTGGAGTTGTGGTGCACACAATAAGCTTTTAGGTTCCTTTTGTCCGGAGGGAATCTCCTTTGGTCGGGTTCCACCAAGAGGCCTTTCCCCTGGATCTCCATGACGATTTGTCCCAATGGTTTCTTCAGGGGAATGTATGCATCTTCCCTTACTACATGGTTCACTTGGGTCGGTGCCCTCCTCTCTTGATTGTCCCGGTGCAGTGGTTTGAATTCTTTGTGCTTTGGGGGTGGTCTTCTGGATTCTCTTTCTGTTCGGCGGGGGGCACCCTCCCTTGCGGTTCTTTCTTTGATGGTGTTCCCTTTCCGGGATGCTTTCTCTTCGTTCTCCAACAAAACGAATTTTCGGGCCACCTCCAGAGCGGTGGCGTAGTCCGGGGTGTCTTGGATCCTTAGATGGGTCCATAGCCTTCCGACCCTCAAGGCTCCTTTCAAACTTTCCAGGCCTCGGGGGATTCATACCCTCCGACCTCGAGTACCATATTATGGTATCTTTCAATAAATATCTTCAGAGGTTCATCGTCTCCTTGCTTCATGAGCCTGAGTTCTCCAATCGTTTTCTTAGGAACACAAGCCCCTTTGAAGTGTCGTATGAATGACTTCTTTAGTTGTGTGAAGCTGTTGATGCTTCTCGGAGCTAGGCTTCTGTACCATAGGATGGCCGGTCCGGCCAGAGTTAGGGGGAAAACTTTGCATATGGTGTCGCCCGTTACTCCCTGTACTTCCATCAGGAGGACAAAGTTTTCGATGTGGGATTTTGGGTCGGAGTGGCCTTTGTATGGTGCCATGGTCGGCATGTTGAATCGCTTCGGGAACTGTGCTGACTTTATCTCTTCCGTAAGGGGAGACCCCTCTTCCTCGCCTCGGGTGTCTCCCGCGCCGATCTTGAGGCCTTCTTCCCATCTGGTCATCTCCTTTCTTAGCCAAGACTTTATTTCACGGGTTGTGCCCCTGTGTCGCCTTCTGTGTCCTTCTGTTCGCCTGTCGTTCTGGGCGTGGCGTTCTTTGAGCCCGGGGGTCTCCTGTACGTCTTCGCTATACTTTCTATCTTCCCTCTCGGAGCTGTAAAATCTGTCAGATGAGGAGTCGGGTGATTGTTCCTCCTCTTCTTCTTCCCATGTGTCTTCTGATCGTGGCTCTCTTCCTACCACTTTAGATCTTATCCCATAGGGTCCTCTCTTTCTAGGTCCCTCGTTTTCGCTTATATCTACTACTCTTTTCCCTCTCTCCCTCTCTTTCCTCTTTGTGTCGGGGTCTCGGTTTCAGTTTCCTCGTTGTTTGCTTCTTCCATTCTTTCTAGTCGATCCATCATAGACCTCATGCCATCTTCCATTTTTTTCATCCAGTCTATTGCCGGACCTCCTGGTTGGTGATTTCCGTCCTCCGCCATTTGTCTTATCACGTGAACTGCTTTTTGTGAAGTTCCCCACAGACGGCGCCAACTGTTGACGGTGGATTTTGGTCTCAGGGTAATATTGGAATATCACTCCCAAGGAAATCCTCCTCCAACTGTGAATTTGTTTGGTTATGGGGGACCAAAGGCAAATTTAGCGGAAAACAAGAAAATACGCCAATCAGACAAGGTGATTTAACGTGGTTCGGTGGATTTTGGGATCCGACCTACGTCCACGGGCAAGAACAGGGTGGTGCTTTTTATTACTCAAATACACTCCTCGAATCTCCTCTTTGCTTTTACAAATTAGAGCTCTATGATTCTGGTCTTTCACTCTTGTGATGATTTTTTAGATGATCCCTTACACATGCTCTACCCTTCTATTTATAATAATACAGAAATCAGATTCCTATTTGTCTAAGAAATCCTATTTGGACTCAATCTTCTCTTCTTGTAGGGTTTCCTGATCCGGTATTGCCTTCTTCTTCCGTATTCCCTTTTGGATTCTGACTCTCTCTCCTTTCGAAAGTAGGATATCTTTCTTATCTTATCCATAAGAATGAGGTGTTGTTGTCTTGAACACGGTCTGTCATCTGGTCGGTCTTTAATGAGGTCGGCCATGACAATCTTTTATGCTGAGAACGTTCCTGCCGATATCTATAGTGCTCGGTCATTTGAACCAAAGTGGTCGGTCTTCACATGAACTGGTCGGGTCGGCTAGATGATCTCAGCCAGACAGAGAATTTACCCTTTTGTCTTTGTCGTGCTGCCTTAAATGTTGTAGCGCCTGAAAACACCATCAACAATAGTAATAAATTAATTTACTATTTTAATTTGAATAAAAAAAATTAAAAAAAGATGAGAAACGTGGTTGAACTATGATCGATTCTACATGGTCACGGTTCAATCGACTGGGTCACCGACCAATGTCATCACCTAGACCGACCAAAGGACCGGTCCATTAATCAATCGATCAAATCAACCGGGTTTTAAATCATTGGACACGACTATATATTTAAAAATATGGTCAGACCGGTTGGTTGAATTGGAAACCGACCATGATTTTGGTCGAAGTGTTAAAATTTATCAAAATCGGTGAAACGTATCGACAAATTCTAATTTTTCCAAAATTAAAAAATTAAAAATAATATTTTATCATTTTTAATTAATTAAAATTATTAATAATGTTATTTAATTTACCGATTTAATCAATTAAATCAATGACTTATGAAATCTTTTAATTCTCACGCTTCATCACCATTCCCATTTTTAAAAAACTGCCCACCACACTCCCAATGCAGTCCCGTAATTATGTCAAATTTGCAGGTTAATTATTTTTTTTTAAAACACTCCATCAAATTATTATACATGTAGCATATAAAATTCCGACTATTCACATTCTTATAAAAAAATATATTATTTGGATTTCTATGCTTCTAGGACACTATTTCTCTCTCTCTATATATATACATAAATATTTGTGTGTGTATATAATCTTTGATCAAAACAAAAATTTACTTTGAAATTTTATTTTTTTATTTTTAACACGGCATCATCTTAAATGGACTCTATTTATCATTTATTTTCTCTCTCCAAACAGATACTTTATCTCTCTTAATTTTCGGATGTGATCAGTTGTTTTATTTGCTAGTAATTGTTGGTGGTAATTTAAGCTAAATTTTTCAGCTTAAGAGTTGTGTGTTATGTTGACTTTGTGGTGGCTACTGAGTGAGCCTTTTTATGCTGAATGAGTTGAGTGTCTTATTATGATATGATTATATCCAAATTGAGAATTTGATTTTTTTTGCTTTTGAGTTTTGACATTTCTTCATGCGTGTGTTGACTTTGCACGCCTCAGGGCGGCATAAGCCTTACCATTTGGTTGTTCAAATCCTACTTTGAAATCCATGGATGCACTTTTTGTCATGGACTGTTGGGTAATAGTAATTCTGTTTGTTTGATTTTGATGGTTCGTGTTGTTTTGTTTTTTTCTTAGACTGTAATTATTAGGCGGTTTGAAGTTTGTAATTTTATTCCTGCCTGATCTTGAGAATTTGCATGATCAATTATGTGTAGATATGTGTAGAGGTAAGAAACAAAAAATGTATCTTCTCCTTTGGAATAGTAATAGGATCAAGTGAATGTTGTTTCAGAATTGGTAATCACTTTTGATTGTAATGATCATGGAGCTGAATTTTCTTACTTAGTGGGATGTAATTTTATTTGTACATAGCTGATTAGTAATGAATCTGGTAAGAGCTTCTACTGATAGAGATCAATAAAATTGGTGGCAATTGATTAACAAATAGTTTTCTGAATCAATAGTAGGGGAAGAAATCATGGAAGATTGATTGCAAGTGTCCTTTGCCTGAGGTATTGTTTTTTTTTTTTTTTTTTGAATTTGATTCATCGTGAGATTTGTGTAATATTTAGTTGAGCTCTTGGGCCATGTTTGCGTCACATTGATCATTTCTGAAGAATTTAGTGCCGGTACTTGAATTAAGTATATTCCTCTTGATTAAATATTTATACCATCTTTCATCTCTTTTCATAATCTAACTGTTTTCTGGGGAACTTTAATGCTTATTAATTGATATATGTCTCTCTTTATAAATGGCTCTTTGATGGTGTGAAGGAAGTTCCATAACAGTGAAAAAATTGAAAATTTGTTAATAGCTTTGTTTCCAGGTTTTTTTGCTTGCTTTTGCTGCAGTAAGTAATTTATGGAGCAACAATCGGAGGATTCTGTTCTGGGCCATTCTAAAGGTCTCTCTCTCTGTGTGTGTGTGTCTGTGTCAAGCTGATGAAAGCCAGGATATAAACATTTATGTCTTTAGTTTAATTGTTGTTGTCATACCCTGAGTGGTCTTTCAATCAATGTTTTTGTAGGCTCATCGAATATTCCATCATTGACTATTCCTAGAAAAGTGGGAAGTGGTGTGTGGGGGATCTCATTTGGAACAGAAGCACATAAAGCATCAGATGATGCAAGCTTGTTTTCCAGTTCATTGCCTGTCCTTCCTCATGAGAAGTGTATGTGTGAGATCTTCATACAAGATATAATAAATATCTATTACTTTAAATAATATTCGAGGCCTTATTTTGCGAACATGCAGGTAACGTTGCTGATTCAGAGCACCATGGTCAATCGGTAGATGATAGCTCACCAACATTAATCAAAATTGACCTGGAAAATGAAGGCAGTGATCCACTTGCGGGCTTTGGAATGATTGGAAGCTTGCTCCCCAATGAAGATGAGCTTCTTGCTGGCTTAGCAGATGATTTTGACCTAAGTGGATTGCCCAGTCAACTGGAGGATTTGGAAGATGATCTATTTGGCAGTGGTGGAGGAATGGAGTTGGAATTCGAGCCCTATGAGAGCCTTAGTATTGGAATGTCAAAGCTTAACATATCTGAAGGGATTGCTGGCAATGGCATTGCTCACTATCCTCTCTCAAATGTTGTGGGACAGTTGCTGGGGAACATCCATACGGGGAGCATCCTTCAAGAACATTGTTTGTAGGAAATATCAATAGTAATGTCGAGGACTCGGAATTGAGATCACTCTTTGAGGTATATCACATTTTTCCTATTTTCTTTTATAAAACCATTTTATGTCTACTTTGGCATTAGTGTCTGAGAGAAATTATATAATTTAATATGCTTGCTAATCATATTACTTCTGAAATTTCGATTTTTTTTCAAATATGGATAAATTAGATGAAGTTGACTTGCTTTAAACATTTTAACATCTAGAACTAGAAGAAAAAAATTATCTAAGATTTAAGGGAAATATTATCACATGCTTTTCCTTATACCTGGTTAAATATTATCATCTTGTTTTGAAGAGGAATTTAATTAGAGATCCCCATTACCTTTTGCAATTGAAAAAGATAAGTTGATATTTTGTGTTATCCTCATTGTGAGTATATCAATCTTGTTTAAAATTTGAATTGTGGTTAATATGTGTATTCTGTTGAATTTACATTTCGTTTCCATGTGCATTGAAGTCTTTCACATAGCTTGTGTATCTTCTTTCCAAAATATTTGCTGAAAGTGCTCAACCCTTCAGTTTTTTGTGATTTCTGTTTCTGGGTCTGGTTAAGGCAATTTATTATTGTGATTTTTCGGTGTTATCTCTATTTTTTCTGCCATTTATCAGGGTGAGAATGACTTTTGAACCCGATTTGATAGTTTCTGTGCTCATTATTGATTGAATGCTTATTTTCCTGTAGCAATATGGGGATATCAGAACTTTATACACTGCATGCAATCATAGGGGTTTTGTGATGATATCTTACTATGACATCCGAGCTGCTCGAACTGCAATGCGTGCATTGCAAAATAAGCCATTGAGACGAAGGAAACTTGATATCCATTTTTCCATTCCCAAGGTTTGAATCAGGATAGTTTGTCATATATTTTTCTTGCTAAATTCCAGGATAATCCATCAGAGAAGGATATAAATCAAGGGACCCTTGGATGCTTCTGTTTCAAATGACTACCTTCGTCAAATTTTTGGGGCTTATGGGGAGGTGAAAGAGGTGCTTCTTTGTCAACATATATTTATCTTTGACTCATCCTTGTAATTATACCTGCAAGCTATGCTGATTTTTATCTGAAATGTAAGTTCTGTGTACAAATTGCAGATCAGGGAAACCCCCCATAAGCGACATCATAAATTCATAGAGTTTTATGATGTGAGAACTGCTGAGGCAGATCTCAGAGCACTAAATAGGAGTGACATAAATGGGAAACGAATAAAGCTTGAACCTAGCCGTCCTGGTGGAGCGAGTCGAAAGTAAGTGTCAATTTGCAGACTAAATATGGTTTTGTAAGTTCAACATGCATTAATCTATTCCCTATCTTGGTTCCACATTTTCCCAAAAGAGTAGCAAAATTTCCTTTTGGTAATCAAAGCATAGCATTAGCTTCAACAGTAGTGTTGTGGCTTTGTTTATGCTTCTTAAATTTCTAGGTTCCTCCTTGATTTTTTTTTGGAAACGTTTGAAACTCGCCGCCAAACCACCCGACCCGGGCTTAAGCGGAGCAGGTAAAACCTCCAGCTGCCCCCAGGCTCTTACAAGAAATGCACCCCCTGGACTCGAACACGGGACCTGACAACCAAATCTTAAGCCCTTTTGCCACTAAGCCACACCCCTTGGCTTGATGATAACTTCAAGATTATCAAACAGTAAAATATTATTGCAACCTGTCAGCCTGCCATCATAAAACTATTTTTAAGTCCTTTATTTAAAAGAATAAAAATGGAGATATCCATATGTAAGAGTTAATTCCAGTTAATCGGAAGCAGTCAAGACTAAGGTATCTGCACCTTTCTAATTTGTGAGTACAATTTCTTACAGAATTCCTAGTTAAACAAATGTGATTGTTTTCTTCTTAGTATAAGGTTCTCAGTTTCCAATAAAAAAAAAGTGATTATTAAAGTGGTATACAAGTTAATTGTTGATGACATGGTTAAAACTGGGAAGCCAAACTCAGTTATATTCTTTTAAATAGAAACAAAAAGATGAAGTTTATTTGCCATTTTTTTTTTTTTTTTGAATTACAATTCTACAGATATACAATCTGAAATCTATTGGATATTCAATACATATAATTATCGCACACCCAGACATCTATATCTATTAAGAGACGAGTCCTAACCGGAAATATAACCGAAAATATCTACTTCCACTCAAATAATAAGAGAGAAATCTATTTCCAAATCCCAATTTTTAGGATTGGAGACAATAGTCCAATTGGAACTAGAACACATATTCTCCCGGGAGAGTATGTGTTACCACTGGGTCTTATGTCTTCAATAAACAGCAAATTTCCAATAGTTGGTGTTCAATTTTCACCTATAAATATTGATTACACATTATACCATGCCAATCCTATAACAGGCAAGAATATGGATTTCCAAAGTTTTGGAGTAACTAAAGTGAATTACAAGAGAAGAGAGGATGTATTGGATCTTCAACGTTTAGGAAAATGGACATAAATTTTTTTTTTTACCTGTTCCGAAAAAAAATATACACATCCTCATTCTGTAATAAATTTTATTATTTTCAATGAAAAATATAATTTAGTTACATTTTTTTTTTGTTGGAATCGATAGGAAATCCCGCTATTAAACCACCATTTTCGGGCTTAAGCGGAGCATAGGCTATTACCCCTAGATTCGAACCCAGGATCTCGAGATGAAATCATCAACGCTACATCACCAAGTCACGTCTATTAGGAACAATTTAATTACAATACTACAAGTAATAAGTGTAATCAGGTATTTACCACTATCCAAATTCCACAAACAAATGTGTTTACTATTTACCTGATTCTATAGTAGTTTAAACATCCAAATATATATTAAAATTCCAAATTATAATTATAATAGAAATCTTCGAACAAATGTGTTTACTCAAAATTAACTCGCTCATCGCGAGGGCTCTATGCTAGTTGGTATATAAAAACTGAGCAAATAAATTGTCTTCTTAATTTTAGTAGAAATGAGGTTCTCTCCTTATTTGATGGAAATGTTATGATTACTGCTATAACATTACAAGCTAGAGGTGAATTGTAGAAGTAAACATTAAGATATTATGCTCTTTTGACATTCTCACTCAGTTACAAAACACAAATAACAAATAAACCGTATCATATTTTGTTGATTTATCTTATTCATAATAATATTCTCATGAGAACCGAATGGTAAATGAATGTGTTTATTTTTAACACAAAGGGAAAATGAATAATTAATCTTTATGTAATTTGGCTAAATTTGGAGTGGTTATTTTTTTTTACAGTTATAGCTTATACTTTTCTCCCTTTTATTTCAAAATTCAGGTTCAAGTGTCAGAAATACACAACAAGAAGGCATTGAAAATTAAAAAAATGTACAATTAAATTCTTCTATTTCCACCACTAAAAGAGACATTACCACTCCAATAATGACAACGGTTCCAAGGAATAATTAATCTTTATGTAATTCACATTATAAGCTATAATGTGAATTGGGTTTGTGAGACTTCAATCTCAAAATAAATAAATAACTGTAAAAATTTTTTTTGTATATGAACAATGAAAACATCGTAATTAGTTGAAAAAGTTTCCGTTATAAAACGAAGATTTTGATATACACAGACACAGTCTTATCCATTTTTTTTTTAGAGAGAAACTGTTTCTAAAGTTCGTACTCATAACTAAACGGATAACAAGTTAACACTTTGATCATTACGTTATCATTAATTAATATATTTTTTTTATATAACTTATGGAGTAAGTATATGGGCACCTTTAGCCATGGTTGTACTCGATTATGTTGTTAGAAAGGAAGCTAGAAGAAAAATCTTCAACAAGAAGATAATAAAGCAAATTTTAACATGAATATGGCTAATATAAAACTGGTCATATGTAATACAGAAAGAACAAATAAATTGAAAAGTTCAAATTGAAACAAGAACCAAAATCATTGAAAATTTGAATTTGTTCTAACTTTATTCTTTAAGTTCAAAAGAAAGAAAGAAAGAAAGAAAGGCCAAGATATTATAAACTAAAGGGGGAAAAACATCAATGATCTTGTGGAAAGAAGAAGATTATGTAATCAATTAATCGTTTGTTTCGATTTTTGAAAAGTATTCGAATTGTAAAGAAACTCATATTCTTTTTCAGAGTCTTTAGTCATATCTCTCATTTTTATGATTGTTTAATATTTTTTATTATTATAAATGAATATTTTTTTAATGATTTGAGTAGTTATTGAAAAATAATTTTTAAATTTGTTTGTTCTCAATGATGTGAAATGTCAATTTTATTAACAAGATTGCATCAAAAAAAAAAAACCCTATAGATTTACCTTTTATTAATGACTTGGAGTGCTATTACAAGAAATGGGAGCATAGATAAAGATTCTGTAGTTTTTTTTTTTTTTTTATTTATTTTTTTTTTTTTGTAAATCTGAATTGCAAAGAAACATATTTGTCCTATGGACTACTTGTACATAATAACTCAATGGAAAACAATTGGGGAAAAAAAGAAAATTAGTAGGCAATTCTTAGTGGAAGCTTAAGTAATCAAGAGAGGACTCAACAATATTGCCCAGAAAGGTATTGGTGCTAACATTGTTAATCAGGTTTTTGACATAGGCTTTCCTGGTGCCCAAGAGTAAATCTCTGGAGGCATAGTCCCATTAGTCAGCAAGTTCTGCGGTGGCATCCCGTATAAATCTGAGACGTCCAGGTGGTTGTGGTGGTGGTGGTGGTTCTTCATAGCTGCAGCAACTTCTTCTTCATCATCATCATCATCTAATGGAAGACGATCAAACGTAGCATTCATGAAAGATGCTGCCATGATCACAACAGGGCCTGAAGCAATCAGTGCACCAACCACAACACCACCCACAACCTGTCCCTGTGCTCCTGCCAAGTAAATTGTTACCCCGGTAATGCCTGGCGGGGCAGGCGGAGGCAGAATTGATCCGAGCAATGATAGAATCTCAAACCTGCCGTGAAGAGTCACAATCGCCCCAGAAGAGGCTGGTTGGCGCAATGACACATTTGTTACACAACCACTCGCGCTTAGTATGAATATACCACGTTGCTTCCTTCTTGCAAAGTTAGCTAAGCTCTCAGTTACGTCGCAGCCTGAGCTCACCTCCATTGCGTGTGAGCGAAGTGCATTGGCACTGTCGCGGGTGACAATGATAGGTGGCTTTGGCTTGTTCTTTGAGCCAGCTGGCCTACCGCGAGGCCTCCTAATGATTTCCCTGTCAGCTGCAGAAACGGGTGTCAGTGCCTTCGCTATTCTGGGAGGCACAAGTATAGCATCAATGCCTTTATGCAGTTCTTGGTTTTGATCAACAGCAGCTTTGGTCACTACTGAAGGTACAGTGAGATCTGTGCCTCCGGCCATACTTGCAAGTTCAGTTCTTTGCTCAAAATGACATGAACTTCAAAAAAAATTGTGCACAGTATGTGAGTTTAAATAGTGGGTTTTTAACCATAAATTAATTATGTGAACCCAAAAGAATGATTGGGAATTAGGAGATGGTTAAGTGAGACCAAACTTCTTAAGTAAAAAAATGTATCAATACATACATATTACAGCCTACCTTTCAACTGCCCTTCATGTCAATTGCCTTCCCCAACAGATACCCATATTAATTCCTGTATTATTCCTAGTAAATAAGGCTCAATTCCTGTCGAAACAAACGCTGGGACTAAGAAAGGTCCTGATATACACAGCCGCAGTAAGACTACTATATATAAAAACACACACGACTGGATTATCGAGTGCAAGTGACACAAAACACAAGCTGGGATCGGTTTTGCTATCTGAATTTTGTTCCACTATTCAATCGAAAAAACTTTTCAGCAGTGCGACAAAATTGGATAAGCAAAAGCTATATCTCTAAAAGCAGAAATCATGCCCCAACATGAAATCAATACAAAAATAAAATGTCGAGGCAGAGGGCAGAGCTAGTCAATTTTGTATTTAGAGGCATGTACAATTTGGACATTGCGACACAAAACACAAACGAACGAACAATCTTTTAACTATAACTAATCCCTAACATGCCGCTACAAGAAAACAGTTAGTAGCTGTGCTGAATCTACTGTAATTGCTGGGTTGTAGTGCCTTAAGAATCAGTTAGAATAAAATCACCAAGGTCGTCTCGGTGCTGATGTTCTTGAGATCCGATTAGAATGATAGGTATTTGGGTACCCTAAAGATTCATAATGCTGTGAAGCCTGATGATCATCAGATTGATATCCTGGATGATGCTGATTCTGTCCAAGCAAGCTATAATATGCATTATCAGAAAGCATTGACGATGTCTGTTGACCAGCTCCCAAATCCCATACAGAAGAGCGATTATTCTGGCACCATAGGAAGGGAAAAGAAAAAAAAATAAGGAAGTGTTAAGGAAGCAGTACAGTTCAAGCACTAAAATTCCTATCAGCCAAACAAAATTAAACTATTCAAGCACTACAGGAGAGGGGGCAAAAAACAGCTAAAATAATAATGATAAAATAAAATAGCAGACGGGAGATGAGTCAACAGAGAACGGTCAAAGTCTTGAAGACTAAAATTCCTACCAGCCGAACAAAAGTATATGAATCTTTAGTATGAAAAAAATATTTGATTTAGATTGAAAGGCATTATTTGAACATCAAATTAAGTCCCTATCAATAACCTCAAATTATGTAGCCTGCCCATCAATACCATCATTGTGAGTACATTTAAAAAGGGGGACAAGCATTTATTACTTTTACCTGGTGACGTGGTAAACTATTTCCATCCATATAGTGCGAGCGCAGAGGAGCATTGTAGCTAACTGCAGCACCCATATGTAACGCAGACTGGTTAGGTGAAAAGCTTCCGGGAATGGTAGAACTCACAACAAAACTTCCATAGGCAGAAGGGCTGGTATTGGAGAGAGGCAAGCCTCCCATAGGGGCACTGCTTCTGTACTGCTGAAGATCGTAATTCATGCCTGCCAGAGAGTCATGGAACAGACTGGCCTCTGGATAGGCTTGCTGCAAAGCAGCTGGAACATGTGTCTGCCTCTGAGGAATGGAAGGATAGCCAATAATGTTGCCTAATTCTCCCGAAGAAAGCCTAGATTGAGAGTATGAATGCACAGGCTGACGCTGGGGAAGTACAGCTCCCCTGGCAATGTTGGAACCAGAAAGAGCATGTGGGGCAAGATGAGGTAAAGAGAAGGTTCCGGAATTCAAAGCCTGCACAATTATTATTCCATAAATTCATCAATGATATTTGAAGTCTACCCTTCCCACTTAGGTAATCGTACATGGACACCAAAAGATGGACCAAACTCAAGATAGCAAACACCAAAGTATCATGAGGACCACACGACATTGAAATTAAGTTTATGACTAACAGAATAACCAGAGTAAATTCTCATTCAAATTTACAAATTGCAAAAATTCAAAACTATCCACCTGAAGATTATAAGCTAAAGAAACATAAGTATATCATCTAAACTTTTAATTCCAATTTCATTAGTTCAATCTTCAACTTATGCTCGTGAAAAAAAAAAGATGATATGCTCATGAAAAAAAGATGATATGCTCATGGTGGTCTAGATCTATATTCAAAATTTCAAGAAAGGTATTCAGTGAGTAATCAAGCTAACATATTAACAAAATAAGTATAAGAACAAAAAAGAGTTAACATAAAAAACTGAAGCCAAAGAAGTTACCACTACTTTGATTAATAAACCATTCAAAGTGTACCTCCATGGGAATCGAAGGATGTGATGAGCCTGCAGAGCCATATCCAGAGGGCATTGAATGTGTTACAAGAAAAGGAGAGGAATCTCTCATTCTCAAGGACTGACGAGTTGGTGCAAAACCACTTGGTATATTATCTATATGCTGTAAAATAATACATAACAGTAGTACCAATTTTAATATGCCAAACAAGTTCCAAGTCATGAAAAAAGCATTGGCCCATAAATAAACAAGTATGATTACATAAATAAACAACTAATTACACAAATAAGAAAGCATTGGCACAAGCAGCCGATAGGAAAGAAGGCACAGATGAAAAAACAAGTATGATTACAATACTGACAACAAAATAGCATAAAGATTATTAACAGATAACGATGCAGTTGGTCATAAGTATGAATCATTTACTAAAAGGTTTGGAGGCTAGGAATTTAACATCAATTGTAGTTAACCTTGATGACAGCCAATAATAATAAAAAGCTAATACAACATAGAATTAACCTGTTAAATTAGAATGAGCAAAAATCAAAGCAAATTGAAATCAAATAAAAAATATATAGCTTCGTGACCTTGAATTGGAAGCAGCTTAAAGTGATTATTTCTGTTATAAATGTCATCAACCTTGTGTTTTGCTTAATTTCACATAATTGAATTGGCTATGTACAATGGGTAAAGTAAAGCAACTTATAACCATGAGTAGGATAAATTGTGTCCCCACCACCTTGAACTTTTATAAGCAAATGCAAATTGAAAGTGCATTTTGGCTATGTCACTAGCATATACAACAAATGAATCACCATTCCCAAATGTTAATCTTAATCTGGTTTGAAAAAAATTTTGCAAATACAAACAAGAAAGAAACAATAAAATCCCATCAACATCACTCGCCAGTCGCCACTGTGCACAGGCAACTACTTATCATTCAACAAAAAAGGGGTCTCAATATATATTTAATTGGAGGCTACTAAAATCACAAAATCAATGAAAGGAGAAAGTTCATGAAATTGCGAAGTTATTACCGTTTCACTCGGTACAGAAGGAAGATTCCTCGCATTAAGGTCTACAACAAAAGGCCAGTTGAAAGCCGACTGTTGAATGTTGTTGATGTTAGTATCTGGAAATGACAAAGAGGAAACATATTGATTCTCAGGTGTTGATTCAGGAATATCTTGCTTCACCAGCTCTGGCCGTGAAGATACAGGTGGGTCATAATTCCTTGCATCTGCAGTTACTCTCTGAGGATCATGCATAAAACCAAACTGCTCATCATCTTGGTATTCTGAATTTCTGGACAAAAAGAGAAAAATCTTAAAAACCAATATCCCCACAAAGTATGCATAGGAAATAAACAAAAATTATTCATGCCTGAAGTGCACAACAGATGAACCATCTGCTGCTGAGACCTTCAAATTGCTTTCTATTTGATTAGATGCCACTGCTGTGAGGGATGAAGAAGCAACTCCAGATTTATAGGTACCAAAACTCAAATGTGAACAATCAGCAGCAAATGGTTGCAAATGGTTTGGAAGCACCACTGCACTGTGATTCTCTGTTGGAGGCATTACTGGCTCCTCTTTCCCTATATTTGCCACAGCTGATAACACTGCTGAGACAACATCATCATTCAAAGATACGGAGTAGTTTGGGAAAGATAAATCTGAAACATTGCCTATTCCTGAAAAAATAAGAAAGATGGAAAACCCAAAATATAGGGATCCCATAAAAGGAAGATTAAAAAACTGCTTTCTGCACAAATAGAGTTGCTCAAATGTTCAATAGAAGTTTAAATCATAATACTTATTACTCACTCAATTTGAAGGGGAATATTTCAGGCATGAACAAGTATTTTACCGGGAAAAAAAAAGCTATACGACAACTTTCATATACTGCTACTTACCACCAACTTAAGAATATATATAATGAAAAATAAAATGGACCAAAAATACTCCTCAAATACATGCCCAAAACTTACTGCTAACGGCAAAGTATCTAAACACGGACTCAAATTGGAAACCTTTTCACTTGCTGATTGATTTGTGATTAAATTGAGAGAACATACTTCAGAGAAAGGTCAATGAAGCAGATACAGTGGAAACTAAATTGAGTAGAGCACTGACTTAATGGATTTTTATGTGGTCAACACCTTCATTCACCCAGAACTCTGTTATATTTTGGAGAAGGTTTTGTATATTTGTTATTTGATGTACATTTATTATAATTGTTTTTGGTATGGCATCACAAGTAACATTGCAATAGTCTGCTATGAAATTATATGATAGACAAAATAACATCAATTTGATAACATAAATAGTTACCTTCTTGAAACCTGTGTCCATGAGAATCATAACTTGTCTCCTCAAGTAAGTCATTATTTGATGCTCCGCCAGCACCATCTGCAAAAATCTGTCTGCTAGGTGCTGAACCAGACTCATTATTGTTAGAACTTTGATTCCGGCTATCATTATGCCTCTCTGATATTTGGACATCATCTGGCTGGGAGTGTCTACAGAATTCAGCTCTATCACTGTACGAGTACACCTCAGCATCTGAGGCAGCAGATTCAACTAAGACCAATGACCCAGTGGCAGCTGATAGATGCTCAATCACAGGCCATTCATTATCAAAATCATGCTGACCAGCAGTCCTTCCAGACTCAGGAATCATCTCTGAAAAAGTAGAAGGATGTGAAGAGTATGGATCTTGATGCAGTTCTGACTCTAGAGATGACAAAACTTGTGGAGATTTGTTGTGATAATGAGATGAGTTTGGTAAAACTACAGGTTGACTTTTACAAGACATTTCACTCGACATTTGTACGCCTTTGTTCGGTGGCCTACCCCTCACAATATCAGCCATAGAAACCTGGCCTTTTAAAACCCCTGCCCAAGTAGGCTGATGTCCTGCAGACAACTGCACTGATGAAGAGATGGTATCACCTGTTCCTATTAACTGTCTTCTATTATCAGCATTAAAAAAATCGCTGCAAAAGAATTTTGAAGCACTCAAATAATATGACAAGACATTTGATCAGGAAAAAGGCAAAACAAAATTAAAAGGTTGGCACGTTCTTATTGCATCAATAATCAATTACTAGCACATCATAGTAAACACTGAAAAGACTGACAATAGCTGAAAGACAAATAGTATGCGATGCATAAAATTCCAATTTGAAAGCAGAGCAATCCTTTCGCAACCCCAGTATAGGATAATAAAAGTATGTAACCCATGTTAGCAAAAACATATTCGAAGACGCAGCACAAAAAAATATATATTCTTGTTCCTGAAATCAACCACAACCAAATGTGTTGCCCTGAAAAACATCGGCAATGAAGTTAACTATGAATCGTACTGAAAAACATCTGCCATATAGTTAACTAAAAAATTAATCTTCAAATCCACTTTAAAAAACTCCAAGATAGCTGAAAGGCTTTAAACTACTTCACAGAAGCACAGATACGGATAAATACTGGGGGAAGGAAGTTATCCTACTGCAGATAATAGGTCACCTTTCCACTTCCAGAAAGCATGTTATTACACCATGTGATTTTCCAAATCCTTTTATAGTTTTTAGCAGTGGCCGATATGCTTTGAAGTCAGTAAATATGCCCAGATAAGATCTATCAGATAATTTTTTATTTTTTTTGAGCTACAAAGTTTTTAGCAGAAATCTGAAGCACCAAAGATAACATACCCCAATGTCAGAGTGTGTTTATTTCTAACACCTCCATAGTATTCATAATGCATATCACAGAAAATTCAAGCTATACTAAAACGACATCTACCGATAGCAATAGCATGGAAGAAAAATCCAAAATCATGAGACTGGAATGGGAATATAGGCATGTAAAAAGGATGAAAATGGGTAAATAAGTAAGAGTTTGAATGAAACTACTGATAACATTTGGCGGTTCTTAACTAATATCATTCTCAATTTAGAAACTAGATACTCACTTCATTACTAAGAAAGGTTTGATACTGAAACCTAATAGAAAATCTTTCTTGTCACAAAATATTATATTAAGTTGTAGAAAATAACCTGTGAATTGGAGGTTGCTCATTTAGAATATTTCCTGTAGCATGATACATATAAGAAGATGATGAAGACCCAGATGGAGCGGCTGGACCCATCTCTCCCTTGTATGCAGTCTTACCAAGATCTGCAATGAGAAATACACGTTCACACGGCAAGAATATGTGATACAGTTGCATGCATAAGAAAAGATTTTGACATTGAACTGCAAGAAGAATGTACCATTATAGTTGTCTTCTATTGAACCAGTTAGTCCAACAGCTTGTTCACTGCCGAATCTAACTCCGCAACTTGCTGTTCCACTGTTACCCCAAACCCTTGATTCTTGTGTCTCCTTCTTCTAAAAAAAATCAATAATAAAAGATGAAAAAATAAAAATAAATAAATGAAAACAGCCTGAAACAAACTCCTCCATGTTAAGTGAAATAAAAACTACACAAAATTGTCAATTAGTTACCTCTTTTCTTCTCTCACGTTTGCTCTTCACTTCCTTAAACGTATCTACACAATTTAGAATTTTGTATAAAATAATGACACCTCTTCAGAATCATTCAATATACAAGTAACAAAATTTCACAAAAATTGCAAGAATCTAATAAAGATGGACAAAATTAACTCCTTTAGATAATGCAGCCACAAAATCAAAATAAATTATTTCACGTTCATTATCTTTCTTGACTTAAAAAAAAAAAAAAAAAGAAAGAAAGAAAAGAAATGCAAAGCAAGAGAAGAAAGCAGGAACCTTGAGAGAGAAGGCGCTGAAACGCATCGTCGGGGTCCATGTTACAGTCCATTAAAGCGGCGTAGATCTCGTCGTCCGTACAGTTCTTGTCGAGTATCTCCTTCAAATTTTGCACTATCTTCTTAGCCGCCGCCGGAATCTCCAACGCGTTACTGTTATTACTGTTCTTGTTCTTGCTGTCACTCCCCATCGCTTCAAAATTAAAATTAAAAAAAAAAAAAAAAACACTCTTTTTTGCTTTTAGCCTCTCGCTCGCTTTGCTCCCTCCTTTCTTTTTGCTTTTCTTGGATTAGCAGATCAAATCAAATTAGCCAAAACGCAACAACAAAACAAAAACCAATTCTCTTCCTTTTGTGTGCCTGTTTTTTCTTTTCTATCTCTATATATATAATAAATTAAATACGTCACGTAATAAAATACATTTTATTTTGAAATAGAAAAAAATAAAATAAAATAATTTTAATTAAAT
>SKCR01000121.1:0-165383 GCA_019454045.1 Zanthoxylum bungeanum
CTTAACGGAAGTGGCTTTGGGCCCATTGGATCCAATCCATTTGGCCTAATCCAACTTTGTACAACAAAGCCCAATAAGCGCATTTACAACATAATAAGCCCAAATCCAATTTAAGGCCTAAATAACTAAATTACATGAATCCAATTCCGCAATTTAATTACCTAAAGTGCATTACATGATTAATCACCCAAATCAATATTTCCAAAACATGAAATTAGTCCAATTAATCATGTTCAATTCATTATTATATGTCCAACACATAAATTGAAAAATCAAACCCATTACATGCTTTTAAGCTCTCGGCCAAGGAGGGATTTTGTGTCCGATTTGGTTTCAATCCAATCGAACCCACAATCAACATTAAATCACCATCCAATTTGATTCATACACATCCAATGTGACAAAATCAAAAATTACCAAGATATTAGGGCATTATACCATTCGGCCAAGTGAAGCAAATTGGGGATTTTGTTCAATTCAAAATTCAATCTAATTGACTTCAAATTAACATCATCCAACATCATTACAAACTCATCCAATGAACCAAAATGAAAAAATTCCAAATTTCCAAAATGCTTGTAAGATTCGGCCAAGATATAATTTTTGGGGGGGGAAAATTATTCCAAATCAATTTTCAACAAATTGGTCCAACCAAAATGCAATTCAACATGTTATAAGCATACTTAAACAATCAATTCATTCAAATCATGCTCAACACACATTTACCCAATTTTAAGCCCTAAAATTTTCATGCTCAAACCTAGGCTCTTGATGCCATTGTTGGTTTCTATTAAGGTCCCGGATCGATTATAAGCATGAAAAACATTGCGAATACATATCGACGAAGTTGCGGAATACTCACATCGATCGGTTGAGACGATTTGAAGCCGAATGGAGCCAAAAACGCTCACTGGTTTGGCGCCACTGCTGTGCAGAATTTGCTCACTGTTTTAGGCAGATTTGGATCCAAATTTGAAGCTCCAAACTTCGTCGAATGGATCCCGCCTCATGGGTGAACCTCCCTAACACCTTCGCAAGTCCCGTAAGTGTGCTAGCACTTGAGTTTTTGCCACAAAAACTCACTCATTGCTCCCTTGAAGCTCACGGCAGTGAGCTGTGAAGAAGAAGGAGATGAAGCCCTTTTGGGCGTGAGAAAGAGAGAAGAAATGGAGGAGAGAAAAATGTGTATTAGTTACCAAATGATTTTCCAAAAACCTTATATATTTTCCAAGAAAATACATTAAACAATTACCAAATAATTCATTAAAGAATTAAAATGGTAAAAAGTCTCAACAACTAACACTATTTCATCTACTTCCATCACTATTCATTTTCACTTTATTAAAGTGACATGTCTTTCAATCAATCAATCACATCAATCAATCAATCAATCACATCACTCAAAGTGACATTTGATTTGACGCTTGATGTGACGAATAATTTGACGCTTGATGTGACTTGCGTCGCCGCACTCGAATTCGAAATACGAATGCGCTCGCAATCACACTCGGGCTCGGTTTCGCTAATTCCAAATTAGCGAGTTTTCCTTCGCGTCGTAATTAAATGATTACGCCTAGCGAATTCACTATTCACGTCGCTAACGAATTAATTCTAAATTAATTCGTTCGCCCGAATTAAATCCAATTTTAATTTCCGCGTCGAAATCTAATTTCGTTTAATATATCGATATATTAATTTATCGATTAATTCCAAATTAATCGTTCTCTCTCTTAAGACGATATTTATCCCAGATAAAATATCTCCGTAATTAATCCTATATTAATTTTCTCTCTTCTATATAATCCCAGATTATTAATGAGTGCGAGTTATGCGTCATCGGTGCATTATCGGGAAGCGACCCATGAGATCCCCGGATAATGCGGCAGTAAATACGGTCGTCGGAATATCCGAATCACGTACGTACCAAGTACTACGTTCTACCGATTTACGAGACAAGATCGGCTTCTAGCAAGCACGAAGTCTATCCAATTCTCCGGTCATATTCTCTAAGAATATTTAAGATCTATATCAAGCGTAGTATACCAAGTATCGTGTATATCGGCCCAGTATCGGATAGTCACGTGCTAGGGCTGGGGCTGGATAAGTGTCTGCCCCGTCCGAAGCACATATCGGATGTCTGGTAACTAGTCTCTATAATCGGATATACATGACCTTGTCATAATATCCCGATGGCCGGCCAGCACTTAAGAGCACTAATACCGTATCCTGCGTGACATCATCTCCACTATGACTGGAGTGATACTTCCGTTTTGACATCACACCCAACACTCTACGATTCTAAATATACCCAGCATAGCGAAGCTGTTTCCCGTACCGTCGGTGAAACACAACCTCCTATCGCACTTGTATGAGTATCCAATACCCAAATATATGAGAACTATGCCGTTGTGCCCTCACAACGCGCACAAGTGCAATATTAGCCTATTCCGCATTATCGATGTCCAGTCTCGATAATACTCCGGCTAGGGATATTTAATGATTAATCCTTCGTGGACTGATACTGTCTCATATCATTCTCAATCCAGGAACTAATCATAGGGACCTCTCTTCATTTATATATCTTAGGTGATCTAATCACAAATGATGAGAGTGCAATTTCCTTGTCACATAGTTAATTTGTACAACAACACTATGATCTGTACAAATAGTGACGCTATGGGTCATATTATCCAACATAAAGGGCGTGAGAGAGAAGAAGTGTGAGAGAGAGAGAGAGTTGTGTTAGTTGAAATGATTTCTAAAATCAATTAAAAACATATACCAAATTTTGTAAAAAGCTTTCAAAAAGTCAACACAAAATTTGGCTCCAAAATGGCATTAAATGTTATCAACCACTCACATCACTATTTACATCAATCAATCAATCAAGTGACAAATTGTCACATCACTCAAAGTGACTAATGATTTGATGCTTGATGCGACTAGTGATTTGACGCTTGATGTGACTTGCGTACCACACTCGAATTCGAAATGCGAATGCACTACGTCAGTGCCACATCAACGCCACGTGTCAATTATATGGTGCCGATAGTGAAATTGCCATGTGTTGCCACGTCAACATCAATCATTGACTCTCTAATCCTTATTTGACACGTGGCGGATAAGAATCTGAGCCGACCAATCAGAAGCCGCCACGTGTCACAGTAATTGAGCCCGAACCACCTTGCCACGTGTCACCTTATCACCTTATCCAGAATCTACAGTCGACGAACCAGAGCGTGCCTGTCGACAAAACGGGCGTCGCGACGTGAACTGGGCGTCGCGACGCCGGACCCCTATAAAAGAGCGTGAAATTCTAGTTTCAGTTTACCATTCTCTCTCACTTCTTTGATGTAAAGAGAAGTTTTCTCTCTCTAGTTTCTTTTAGTTTTTAGTTTTTATTTTTCTAAATAATTTTAATTACGTTTTGTAATAACAGTAATTTACTTTCTTACTTTTTACAGTTTTTACTATTCACCATGAGGAGGTAACTTCCCCAGCTAGGGTGAAAGGTAATTCTTTTACTGTTATTATTAGATTAATCTCCCTTAAAAATAATATATTCACTATTAAAATATTAAATTAAAAATGATACCGCCAGATTGGTCGGTTGGTAATTCATTTTAATCCGGTTTAAACCTGACTAATCAAGGATACCGCCAGATTGGTCGGTTGGTAATTAAATTTTCTTACCGCCTATTTGGAAGGTTTATTTTAGGTTCTGCCTTTATGGCTGGTTGGACTTAATTTGACTTAATCAGGTTACCGCCTATATGGCTGGTTGGTAAAATAATCACAAGTTAATATATTATATTAAGAGAGATATCTAAATAGTAAATAGTAAAAGTTGATCCTTTTACCTTAGCATTTTATTTTACTTTTCAGCTTTTACTTTATGTCTTTCACTTTTCAGCATTTTTACTTTATGTCTTTTACTTTTAAGTCTTTACTAGCCCTAGTTATGTGTTAGTTATCTGGGGTTGTGAAGAATTCTAATATCACCGGTTTATAAGGGGTATTTTATAGTTTGGGTAATTTAAAGGTTTATTTATTAAGTCTTAAGCTTAATGCTTCTTGTTGTCTGATCACCAATAATATTGATGTGGTAAATCTAAAATGAACTAGACATAGGGATTTTAGATTTCAGCCTTAGACTTAATAGCCCACGATCTTCCTTAAAGATAAATAACCCTTTAATAGATTTCCTTACAGGATAGACATATACCTGTCGGGCGGGGGTAGCCATAATTGGAACTTAAACTTAATAAATCTAGATAATTTGGTTGACATAGACATATGGTTCAATTGGGTTAAAGTGAGTATTTGTGTCTGACCATCGACATAGGCTTTTGCATAATTTCGTGTTCCAGGTTAGTAAACCGATTTTTTACACAAACATAAAATAATCACTTCATCTTTTAAAAGATATTAGAATGATTCACAACCATAGATCTTTGTGTCTTTTGTTATTTTCCTTAGTATTTTCTTTTGTGTTTTTATTTATTTATTTATTTAGCAAATCTACAATCAACCAAATCAATCAAGCAATCATTCTCTTCACCCTCAATTAGATATTTGTAAATAAATAGATTCAATAATTAATAACAACAGTAGGTATTAAGTCCTCGTGGGATCAATATTTTTATACTACTTGAACGATACGTACGCTTGCGTTATACGTGTGTGTTTACGCCGGTCAAGTTTTTTGTGCCATTTCCGGGGACTTATTTTTCTTGAGTTATTAATTTTGAAGCTATCTAATTTACTTGTATATAATTTTCTTATTTTTATCTGTAATTTTATTTCTTTATTGTGTTTTCAGGTGATTGAAAAAATGGAACAATTTTGGGAGATTGAGAGATTACGTGCTTTACAAGAAGATACACCCAACATATGGGAGCAACAGTCCGGTTTTCTGAGGCTTGTTGTATTGCCCAACGACTATCACTGGATGCCAGAACCAAGCAATATTACATTTGCTCAACAGAACGTAATGGGGAGATGTGACATATGTAATGGTAACCACCCGAGAGATTATTGCGAGTACAACTACAATGCAGGGTGGCAGAGCTATCAAAATCCTTCATGGTACGAAGAACCATCACATTTTCCATCTTATCCACCATCCACCTATGATTTTCATCAAGAACCATAACCATCAGAGGAAGATCAGTTGATTCACATGCTCAATGTTTGGCTCGAAGAACTGGAAGCTCAATTAGATGCACAAATTCAGAGTCAAACAGAATCCATACAGAGAATGACAGATCAGATCACAGAAAATTAACAGAAAACCAGAACTTTATACCTCAAGAAGCATTTTTAGATGACCAAGCATTTCACGATGACACTTTAGAAAAGGAGGAGGCTGAGCAGTATCAGGATTCTGAGGTATCAGTTCAGGAACCCGAACCGGTAAAGTCTCGATTTGACTTTTATTATTCAGATTCTGACGAGGATGAAGCTGATCTATTTGTACCAACTGCACCAACAACGGAGGATCAAACTTTCAATCCTCAAAATGAAGATCTTGGAGCATGCTTTACCATGATGTTTGATGAAGATCTACCTGAACCATCCATTCCAGTCGTATCAGAGGATGAAAACCTAATGTCAAAAACATATTTACATCCTCAGGCAGATACTTATGGAGCATGCATTTCACAGATGACGGATGAAGAATTGAATACGGAAATTTTAAAATTTATCTGTGAAGAAAAGGTGGAGCAAGAAGTAGAGCAAATGGAGGAGCAATTGTCAGACAAAATTGAAGATCCAGTGAATTTAGGAGAAACATCACTGTTTTGGGGAGTACAAATCAAAGATATCACCTAGAAGCTTGACAGAATGGAACTTCCATTCCAAGTCACGCACCATACGAGACCTCCTGATTTTCTTTCTTTCTTTACAGGAACCACTGGAGCAGCAAGGAGCAAGAAGTTGGCACAAGCTACATTACCGTTGGAAGAGACCCTTCAAAAGCAACGCTCATGGGATTGTCTTTAATCGGACATCCAAAACGACGCTGAAACCTCCTTGACAGATGGATTTCAGTCACGTCTAGCTGAAGACGAAAAATTTAGCGCTAGCATGGAGGCAACCCATGCAATTTGTTGTAATTTCTATTTTTATATTTTGTGTATACATGTTGTAGAGTTTTTAATTTTGTATGTTATTTTATAGGGAAAAGCACAAACATAGCATTTTAAGACAGAAGGAATGGTGTTTGACAATCAGAAAGAAGAGAGCTAATTCATTTGTGATGGCTGAGTAAAGAATGAATTCTTGAGACGCATCCTAATGAATTTATACTAAGCGAGTGGCGTATTGCGTACACAATTCCGTTGCCTTAATAATTTTTTTATTTGCTTTTCTTTTGTTATTTTTTTTTATTTTCATAGACAAGATCCGGACTTTTTGACCTTTCACGATTCATTTTGTTGTTTAGCTAACAAGCTTCCTTTAGAAGATATTAGTGCTATTATTACTCACCCGTTTCAGGTACTATAAATTCACCTCGTCATTGCACTTTGGAAGGCATCCTGATTTGAGAAAGAAATACATAAAAAAAATGGAAGCCACTTCAAGAAGACGAGTTGAAAACATGTGTGTGTTTTGCGGTACTAGTGTTGGTACTAAGCCACAATATGTAGAGGCAGCACAGGAATTGGGTCGAGTCTTAGCAGCAAGGAATATGCACTTAATATATGGCGGAGGCAATCTTGGACTAATGGGGATCGTTTCAAAGGACGTACAGGAAGGAGGCAGTCACGTTTTGGGAATCATCCCAAAACCCTTGGCAGAGGCAAATCTTATTGGATCATCAAACGGAGATGAACTGATCGTGCCAGGTATGTCTGAACGATTGGTAGAAATGATTAACCGTGCTGATGCTTTTATCGCTTTGCCAGGTGGCTTGGGCACATTGGAGGAAATTTTTATAGTATTATCTTGGACGAACCTGAACATACACCAGAAACCGCTTGGACTGTTCAACGTTGATGGATTTTATGATTTTCATTGTGTGTTTCTTGATGATGCTCGAAGAAATGGGTTCGTGTCAAAACCTTTGAAAGAACTCCTCTATATTGCCAGAACTGCTCCAGATCTAATTGATCAACTCTTAGCCTATGAACCACAAGTTGACCCTATCCTTTCAAAGATAAATTGGTCCAAGGACGATCGTGGTAAGAGGCGTCGGATTAATCTGGATCTTAACCTTTAATTTCCTGTAGAATTTCAGCTAACCAGGTACTATCTTCTAAACTCTTCTTCTATTGTTTAAGACATTGGGGACAATGTCTCATTTAGGTTTGGGGGAGGGAATTAGTTGATTAGTATCTTGTTTTTAGTTGTGTATTATTTTTATTTTTAGTCCAAAAGTTTTCGAAAAAAATACAAAAAAATTGAAAAATTTTCAAAAAATTACAAAAATGTTTTGCGTTTTTGTGTTTTTATTTTGACTAAAAAGGTGAAATTGGTAAGAGATAGTTGAGTAAGAAGTTTCCACTCCTGAGACGTATTTCAAATCTATTTCGGAACAAGTTAGTTTTTGTTTATTTCATTTTAAATTATTTAATTTGTAAATTCTCCATAAAACTGATTAAAATGGATATTCATATGCTCAGTTAGCAGATATTATCAACATGTATAGTAACATACAGACTTGAACTGTAATTGAAAATTTTGTAATATTCAGTGCTCTAGTTTAATTGGAGGAAGCATATCAAAAAGCAATGGAGTAGAAAAAACGTCTGAGATCCGATTTATTAAGTCCGTAGGGGTGTCTTAACACCTGGTGCCCTAAAGCCAACTGGATTGGGAGCCACCGACCCAACACTCGTTACATAGATGGAAGATATTGTATATAAATAAAAAAAATAGAAAAAATCAAAGAAAAAATCAAAAAAATCAAAAAAATTATTCCATTGCTACAACAAGGTGTGAAATCTGATTAAAACTTTAGGACAAAAATATTACTCTCTTATCAACCACACTTATGATTGTTGTGGGCAAAAATGAGTTGTTTAATATTTTGTTGGCTGTGTATATGAAGAATGGTAAATATAATTGGAGAATTTACTTATTCTGTAATTTAGAAAGAAACAAAACAACTAGTAACTTGGAGTAGAAGTTTCATCTGATTAGTCACTAACATCTTTATTCTCTTTTCGCTTGTCTTTTTGCTTTTATGTGCATTAGTTTCACTACCTTTTTACTTTTATAATATGTCTGTGGGTATCATTGCTGTAAACCCTCACGAGACTACAACTCGTCCACTAGGGACACCTAGGGGTTTAAAGGCTTGTTTCATACGCTAAATGCAACTATGATTCCTACGAAAGTGGCTTAGTTAAATTTTATTATGTTATTTTATTTTGTGTTTTGCTCGAGGACTAGCAAAATGTTAGGTTTGAGGGTGTGATGAGTGGTAATTATATCATTATTTCCCACTCATTTAACCTAATATTTTGTATAGTTTCTTGAGTCTTGTGAATATTTTGATGTGTTTTGTGTTATTTTGTAGATAAATAAAGTTTCTGGACATTTGGAGGTGATTTGGACCAAAAGAGTGAAAATTGGAAAAAAAATGGCATTTTGGTAATTTCCACGTCATGATGCCAAGACCATCAGCGTCGCGACGCATAACGTGCGCCGAACAGTGATAACGTGTGCCGGGTCCACAAATCAGAATCTGAGAAAATTTGACTTTGGTAACGTGCACCGTGCCACGTGTCACCATCACAGCCGATCTACTAACATGCGTCGTGCCACGTGTCAGCATCCTACGGTGCCGACAATCACCATCACCACGTGTCACTCCACGTCATTGGCACGTCATCGTCCATATCACCAGGTTGACCGAGTCAAACTACCACGTCATCGCCACGTCATCATCAACCAATCACAGCGTGCCATGTTTCTCAATTCTATGGTGCCGACATTCAAATTGCCACGTGTTGCCACATCAGCGCCACGTCAGTATCAATCATTGACTCTCTAATCCTTATCTGACACGTGGTGGATAAGAATCTGAGCCGACCAATCAGAAGCCGCCACGTGTCACAATAATTGAGCCCCAACCACCTTACCACATGTCACCTTATCACCTTATCCAAAATCTGCAGCCGACGAACCAGAGCGTGCCACGTCGACAAAACGGGCGTCGCGACGCCGGAGCCCTATAAATAGAGCGCGAAATTCCAGAGCGTGCCACGTCAACATTTTTACTTTATGTCTTTTACTTTTAAGTCTTTACTAGCCCTAGTTACGTGTCGCCACGTCAGCATCAATCATTGACTCTCTAATCCTTATTTGACCCGTGGCGGATAAGAATCTGAGCTGACCAATCAGAAGCCGCCACGTGTCACAATAATTGAGCCCGAACCACCTTGCCACGTGTCACCTTATCACCTTATCCAGAATCTGCAGCCGACGAACCAGAGCGTGCCACGTCGACAAAACGGGCGTCGCGACGCCGGACCCCTATAAATAGAGCGTAAAATTCCAGTTTTAGTTTACCATTCTCTCTCACTTCTTTGATGTAAAGACGGAGTTTCTCTCTCTAGTTTCTTTTAGTTTTTAGTTTTTATTTTTGTAAATAATTTTAATTACGTTTTGTAATAACAGTAATTTACTTTCTTACTTTTTACAGTTTTTACTATTCACCATGAGGAGGTAACTTCCCCAGCTATGGTGAAAGGTAATTCTTTTACTGTTATTATTTAGATTAATCTCCCTTAAAAATAATATATTCACTATTTAAAATATTAAATTAAAAATGATACCGCCAGATTGGTCGGTTGGTAATTCATTTTAATCCGGTTTAAACCTGACTAATCAAGGATACCGCCAGATTGGTTGGTTGGTAATTAAATTTTCTTACCGCCTATTTGGAAGGTTTATTTTAGGTTCTGCCTTTATGGCTGGTTGGACTTAATTTGACTTAATCAGGTTACCGCCTATATGGCTGGTTGGTAAAATAATCACAAGTTAATATATTATATTAAGGGAGATATCTAAATAGTAAATAGTAAAAGTTGATCATTTTACCTTAGCATTTTATTTTACTTTTCAGCTTTTACTTTATGTCTTTCACTTTTCAGCATTTTTACTTTATGTCTTTTACTTTTAAGTCATTACTAGCCCTAGTTATGTGTTAGTTATCTGAGGTTGTGAAGAATTCTAATATCACCGGTTTATAAGGGGTTATTTTATAGTTTGGGTAATTTAAAGGTTTATTTATTAAGTCTTAAGCTTAATGCTTCTTGTTTTCTGATCACCAATAATATTGATGTGGTAAATCTAAAATGAACTAGACATAGGGATTTTAGATTTCAGCCTTAGACTTAATAGCCCACGATCTTCCTTAAGGATAGATAACCCTTTAATAGATTTCCTTACAGGATAGACATATACCTGTCGGGCGGGGGTAGCCATAATTGGAACTTAAACTAATAAATCTAGATAATTTGGTTGACATAGACATATGGTTCAATTGGGTTAAACTGAGTATTTGCGTCTGACCATCGACAGAGGCTTTTGCATAATTTCGTGTTCCAGGTTAGTAAACCGATTTATTACACAAACATAAAATAATAACTTCATCTTTTAAAAGATATTAGAATGATTCATAACCCTAGATCTTTGTGTCTTGTTATTTTCCTTAGTATTTTCTTTTGTCTTTTTATTTATTTATTTATTTATTTGTTTAGCAAATCTACAATCAACCAAATCAATCAAGCAATCATTCTCTTCACCCTCCATTAGATATTTGTAAATAAATAGATTCAATAATTAATAACAACAGTAGGAATTAAGTCCTCGTGGGATCGATATTTTTATACTACTTGAACGATACGTACGCTTACGTTATACACGTGTTTTTATGCCGGTCAAATATTGCGTATTTCGATCTAGTATCGGATGTCACATGCTAGGCCTGGGGCTGGATTTGTGTCTGCCCCGTACGAAGCACATATCGGATCTCTGGTAACTAGTCTCTATAATCGGATAAACATGACCTAGTCATAATATCCCAATAGCTGCAGCATATAAGAGAACGAGTTTCGTATCATACGTGACCATCATCTCCACTATGACTGCAGTGATACTTCTGTCTTGACATCTCACCAAACAAACTACGATTCTCAATATACCCAGCAGAGGAGTACACAGAACCTATTAAAGCCCTGGACGACCTAAAACCAAAGTATATTGATTGTCGCAAGTATTAGAGGTGCAAGTCTAAGGTTAAGACCAAATACACCTACCCTGATTTCGGACTTCCATAGACACATAGTCATACTACCAATGGAATTTCGAGGGGTCTATCCAGAGCGAAGCTATTTCCCGTACCATCGGTAAAGCACAACCTCCTATTACACTTGTATGAGTATCCTATACCCAAATATATGAGAACTATGCCATTTTGTCCTCACAACGCGCACAAGTGTAATACTAGACTTTTACGCATTATCGATGTCCAATCTCGATAATACTCTGACTAGGGATATTTAATGATTAATCCTTCGTGGATTGATACTGTCTCATATCATCTCAATCCAGGAACTAATCATATGGACCTCCTATCATTTATACATCTTGGTGATCTAATCACAAATGATAAGAGAGCAATCTTCTTTTTCACATAGTTAATTTGTACAACAACACCATGATCTGTACAAATGGTGACACTATGGGTCATAACTGTCCAACATTTATCCACTCCTAACATGTCTTCATAGGACCAGACGAATACTTTTGCATATTTTATTAATATTCTCTCTAATTCTTTTCACTCATCAGAGGTAACCTCACTTGCAATTGAAACTTCCTTGGGGTTTTCACATATACCTAGATTAAATACATTTGTCTTTGTTGAGTTAATGTCAAATATGCTCATGTCATGCATGTTATGATGTAGACTAACAGGAAAAGACTCGAACAAGTAAGCAAAATCAATGTCTTATGATTAATAAATGCAGGATTACAATCAAATAAGTCATGAAAATAAACATCTTCGTAATTTGCAGCCTTTTCTTCTTATGTCTTCTTGCTTTCATCGAGCGTCAGATTCTCCAACTGCAGTAGTTCTTCTTCCCATTCATCTTCCTCTACTTGTTTCATCTTCACTGCTGCTATCACATATCCCCATGCAAGAAGCTTGGCAGTTGAGAGTTTGGAGGATAAAGCTTTTGGGCAGGCCGGAGTTAAACATGTAGGTGGGTGGTAGAACGAAGTGGTAGTTAGGTAGATGGTTTCTGTGTGTGTTGGGTTGTTCTTTTTCTAGGTTGGGTATCTTATGGGTGTCAATAAGGTTTTGGATCTCATGCCTGAGGCGGGTACAGTTTTCAGTTTCGTGGCCTTTTTGCTGATGGAAATGACAGTATAGGCTTAGGTCAAGAGACTGTGGCACATGGTTTGGAAGTGGTTTGGGTTCTAAGGGTTTTAGGAGTCCTTGCCACTTCAGCTTTTCAAAAACCTTTGATAAAGGTCTACCAAAATTAGAGAATCGCATGTTTTTGATAGCGGCGACCTCAACATGAGCGAGTTTGGTCCCTGAAGGCTCCCTAATGGTCTTTCTACTCTGGCCGTAATACATTATGTTCTCGGCTTTTTCTTCCTCGATATCCATGACAGTTTCTCTTAACTGTAGAAAGTCGCTAATCATGGAGGTCATCCTTCTCAACTTGTTATAAATGGAGGGTTTGGTGCCCTTAAGGATCATCTTAATCTGGTCATTCTCCGAGGGCCGTGTCTGCATCTTCAAGAGATGGCTTCTCCAGCGATCCACATAATCTTTGAAGGTCTCTTCTGCTTTCTGTTTGGTGTTTTCTAGGTCACGAAACGACAATTCTATCTCCATATCCGTGACATATTGGTTCAGGAAGGCCTCCGCTAATGCCATCCAGTCATCCCTTACCTTTTTCTCCAAGCCATGATACCATACTACGGGAGCCCCTTCCAATGACATCCAAAACCCACTAAACTCATCCCTGAAACATATTGTCGAAGATGGACCCTTGGATCTCCATTTCCGTTGAACTTGGCCATGTCAGACATCTTAAACTGGGGAGGCAGCTGTTCTTCGAAAGTCATTGCATCATAGTCTAATAAATCTTCATGTTTCCTCTCATCTTGCAGGTAACTGACTCTACTTATTCTGTGAGTTATTATAACTCTGCCTGAGGCCCAGCTATCCTTCCCGCGGTGTACTCAGCCATGTCATCATCAAAAATATGGATTTCTTTGATCACCCTATTCGGGGGCTCCTCACGCCTTCTATCCTCATTGTTTTCTGTTCACACTGTATGAGGTACTGTCAGATTGGCCATAGCGTTGGTCAAAGCTTGTTGTTGCTCGGTAATTTTGGTGATGTTGGTCTCCAATTGATCCATACGGGAATCTTCATTGCCTGACGCATCTATGTTTTCTAACCTCTTCTTGACAAGTCTTCCTTCTTCTCTAACCCAATGGATATCTATGATGGCTGTTAAGACAAGGGGTTAGCATGATGTGTGTATGCATGAGATGCATGTGGTCATCAAAACAACATATATCCTTCCGACCTTATTCCTCCCACACTCGTGTTAAGTCCATTTCTGCCCTAGGTTTGGCTCATTTTATGCACCAATGTGGGGTACACAAAATTGTTCTCTCCTACGCTACATGGGTGAACCTTGGCTACCTCAATCCCTTTTCATCGGTAAAAGACAAACACCACCCATTTACAAGATTGACTGAGCCTATTATGGGAATCGTGTCATTGTCTAGAAACGACGAATTGGGCCCTTGATAATCACAGTTGTGGCGGGGATGGACTTGGAGATATCGAAAAGTATACAAATATGCCATAACAAGGCGTACTCTTTATGGATGAAAGCCAGTGCAGATATCGGACTCATACATCTGGCATATTCATATCATCTTTGGACCTTCTAAGCCCATCAAGGTTTTCATACAAGTTGGCCCGTTATCATTTTAAAGCGTTTAATCAGATTATCGCGAGGTGTAAACTTGTCCCAGTTGAAAAGGCCCAACATGTTTATACTTTTTCGATAAGGTGGCTAAATAACTTCAAATGATAGGTGGCCCAAACACAAGGTGGCCCATCGTTATTTTGAAAACTTTTGGCCCAATCATCATAAAATACAAACTCGTCCCAGTTTAAGTGGCCCAACAAGTTCGTATCCTATGACGAGAAGCCCAAATGGATCCAAATGATAATGGGCCCAAACACAAGCATGAGGGTTGCTTCTATGGGACATATGACTATGGTTCGTATGTGGGCTTACAATGGTATGGATAAGGCTCTCATCGGTGAAGGTTTTCACACAACTCGGTCTCCCCACTCAAGGGTTCGAGCGACCAAGTGAGCACGCCTTTTTTATACCCTAGGGTACGTGCCAAAGAGTGATGGTTATCATCACATAACGATCCACCGCCTTGAGTGAAAGTGACTTCACGATACATGACGCCATCAGGGTGAAAAAGGTATGCAAAATATATGAGACTTGGTTAACCAAAGCCAAAGCCATGGACACTACAAGGCATTGTTTCAGGGCCGATTCTCTATCCCCAGTGGAGTCGCCATCTGTAGAAGTGAAACAAGGTTTACCGCTATGCCTATGATGCTCGGCGACCATGACACTGTTGGGCTCGCAGCCCGTAGAGAGTACGGATTAGCCCGCGGGGGACTAAATTGGAGAATAAAAGAGTCGCCAGCCAGTGTGAACTGAGAAAGATTTAAAGGCGCACTCACCCCTCACAAGGGAAGACCTCAAACCGTTGGGTTCAGAATGGTCCCTTACTTATGCTAGTATAATGGACGGGTTCACACAATGGTATAGCCAAGTCTTATGCAGTTCATGCAAAGTAATTCAAATAAACAAAAATTTGCACACACTATAAATGTTAATAATCACAATAACATAGTTCCAAAAGCATATTAAATTATGAAATACGAGATGCGATAACGAAAATTATAATAAACAGTCAAATGCAAGAAAAGCGTCAATAAATAAATAGCAAACAAAAAGGGGGTTAATCACGCATGTATGAGTTGTTAGTGTTCCTAGAACATGCCAATGATCTAATAAGCATGAAAACATGTGATTAAGATCATTATAAGTTGCGGAATATACTTACAATGAACGAATTTAAGCTTTTAAATTTTGAGTAGAATATGATCTCCAAGATCCAACCTTGTAGATTCCAAGCTTTGAGTTAGGAATGAAGATCTCCAAGATCCAACTTTGTGTTGATTCCAAGCTTTGAGTTGTTTCCCTATCAACTTTGTTGATTCCTTGAAGTGCTAGCAAAAGTTGATTTTGCCACAAAATCAATTAGAAGAATAACAAGAAGCTCACGCCGAAACCTTGTGTTTCTAGGGTTTGTATTTTGTTCAAGTGTTACAAAATGAGAGAGAGAGATAAGTTTTAGTAAAAAGGGGTTTTACCCTTTTCACCTAAACTTGGTAGTTGAGAGTCTTGGTTTCACAAAACCAAAACTTGGTGGTTGAAAAACTAGTGGTATTGGCTTAAATGCCAACTACCCTAGCAACTACCACATGTGAAGTGGGCCCCACATTTGAATTCAAAATTCAAATGTCTCTACGAACATTTGCAACGGCACGGATCCATTTAATCCGATTAAACGAACTATCGTCGCTAAATAATTAAAATCTTATTTAATTAAATAACGATGCCTCGCAAATATATTACGAACGTCTTTTATGAATTAATTCTAAATTAATTCGTTCGTTCGTATTAAAGTCCGACTTTAATTTCGTAATGAAATCCAATTCATATTAATATATCTGATATATAAATTTTAACCCATACGAATAAATTAAAATTTAACTATTAAAATTATTTTACCGATTAATTCCAAATTAATCGTATTCTCTCTCTTCCGAACACATTTAATCCCAGATTATATAAAGCTTCAATTAATCCCAGATTAATTTTCTCTCTCTTAATTAATCCCAGATTAATTCTAATCGAGTCAACTGTCATCGGTGAATCTTTGGGAAGCGACCCAAGAGACCTCTGGATATGTTGGCAGTAAATCCGGTTATCGGACTGTCCGATAAAGTGAGTACCTCGTACCACATGCTTACCGATTTACAAGACATGGTTGGCTTCTAGCAAAGCACCGTGCCTACCCAATTCTCCAGAAATATTCTCACTGGAATATATATAATTTATGTCAGGCGTACTATACGTCGTATTGCGTATAGCGATCCAGTATCTGATGTCACGTGCAAGGCCTAGGGCTGGAATAGTGTCTGCCCCGTACGAAGCACATATCGGATATCATGCAACTAGTCTCTTTGAATCGGATAATCATGACCTTGTCATATTATCTCGATGGTTGCAACACTATAGAGAACTAGTTCTAAATCCCTGCGTGATCATCATCTCCATATGTCTTAAGTGATACTTCCATCTTGACATCACATCCAATACACTACGATTCTCAATAAACCTAGAAGAGGCGTACACATAACCTGTTAAAGCCCTGGATGACCAAAACCAAAGTTTACCGATTGTCACAAGTACTAGCGATGCAAGTCTCAGGTTAAGACCAAATACACCTACCCTGAAGCGGACTCCCATAGACACATATACATACTACCAATGGGATTCCGCGGGATCTATCCAGAGCGAAGCTATTTTCCGTACCATCGGTAAAACACAACCTCCTATCACACTTGCATAAGTATCCAATACTTAAACATATGAGAACTGTGCCGTTATGCGCTCACAACGCGCACAAGTGCAATACTAGTCTATTCTGTATTATCAATGTCGAGTCTCGATAATACTACGACTATGGATATTTAATGATTAAACCTATATGTATTGATATTATCTCATATCATCTCAATCCGGAACTAATCATAAGGACTTCCACCATTTCTACATCAAAGTAAATAAATTACAAAACGGTAAAAGGCAATTTCACTACTATATAGTTAATTTTGTACAAAAACACAATGTCTTTTACAAACAGTGATGCTATGGGTCATAACTGTCCAACAATCTCCCACTTGGCCTATACCCAGTCACTCAAGCATCTAATACCTGAACTATGTACATGTCGCTCAAACATTTGCTGAGGAATAGCTTTCGTCAGCGGATCTTCCATGTTGTCATCTGATGCGACCTTCTCGACCTTCACATCGCCACGATGTATGATCTCACGTATTAGATGGAAACGTTGAAGATCATGCTTGGATCGTTGATGAGACCTCGATTCCTTAGCCTACGCTATAGCCCCGTTATTGTCACAATACAATGGAATGGGGTCAGCTGCTAACGGAACAACTCCTAATCCAATTAGGAATTTTCGGATCCAAACTGCTTCCTTTGCTGCTACGCCTGATACGGATCACATATTCCTGTAAGGATATTTCTGGAGAATTGGGTAGGCATGACGCTTTGCTAGAAGCCAACCTTTTCTTGTAAATTGGTATAAACGTAGTACTAGGTACTTACGTGTTCGGATAGTCCGACAACCGGATTTACTGCCAACATATCCGGGGATCTCATGGGTCGCTTCCCAAAGATTCACCGATGACGTATGACTCGCACTTTATTAATCTGGGATTAATTAGATGAGAGAGAAAATTAATATGGGATTAATTAAGGAGATATTTTATCTGGGATAAAATATCATTTAAAGAGATAGAACGATTAATTTGGAATTAATCGATAAAATAATATATTCGATATATTATACGAACTTGGATTTCGACGCGGAAATGAAATTAGATTTTAATTCGGGCGAACGAGTTAATTTAGAATTAATTCGTTAGCGACGTGAATAGTGATTTTTCTAGGCATAATTATTTAATTGCATCACAATGGAAAATTCGTTAATTTAGAATTAGCGAACCCGAGCCTAGGAGTGTTTGCGAGCGCATTCGCATTTCGAAGCATGCAAGTCACATCAAGCATCAAATCACTAGTCGCATCAAGCGTCAAATCATTAGTCACTTTGAGTGATGTGACAAGTTGTCACTTGATTGATTGATTGATGTAAATAGTGATGTGAGTGGTTGATAACATTTAATGCCATTTTGGAGCCAAATTTTGTGTTGACTTTTTGAAAGCTTTTTACAAAATTTGGTATATGTTTTTAATTGATTTTAGAAATCATTTCAACTAACACAACTCTCTCTCTCTCACACACTTCTTCTCTCTCACGCCCTTTAGGCATTTCTTCTTCTTCTCTTCACTGCTCACTGCCGAGAATGACTAAGGAGAAGATAAGGAATTTTATGGCAAAATTCCTAAGTGCTAGCACACCATTTGAGTCTTGCGAAGGTGACAGGGAACCGCACATGTGAGCTTGGAATACACATACAAAGGTTGGAGCTTTATGGACATCCATGGCCGATTCTTGGAGGAGTAAAACCAGTGGATTGCCGTGACTTCCAAGGAGGCAGAAAAGAATTTGATTTTTGTTCTTCACCTCATCGCCTCAACCGATCGATGTAAGTTTTCCGCAACTTCTTCGTGTATTCACATGTTGTTTCTTGCTTGATAATCGATCCTCGGGACTTAGAGATTTCCCAACAATAAGAGTATTGCCCGGCACATGATACCAACTTATCCGAACATGAGACCAGTAAAACCGAAGCTCCGAAGAATTAAGCCATAATGGGCCAAAAAGGTTAGGGAAGAAGTCAAGAAGTAGATAGATGTGGGGTTCTTAGAGGTGGTGAAGCACCCATAGTGGTTAGCGACATTGTGCCGATACCGAAGAATGATGGAAAGGTCAGAATGTGCGTGGATTATAGGGACCTCAACAAAGCTTGCCCGAAAGATTATTTTCCCCTACCTCATATAGACATGTTAGTTGATAGCGCGACTTTATCTGCTATGTACTCATTCGCGAATGGATTCTCAATATATAACCAGGTCTTCATGGCTGAAGAAGACAAACATAAGACTGCCTTTGTCAATGAGTATGGTACATATTATAACAAGGTGATGCCATTTGAACTTAAGAATTCAGGAGCCACTTATAAACGAATGGCCACTACATTGTTCCATGACTTGATGCATAAGGAGATTGAGGTATACGTGGATGACATGATGGTTAAATCAGAGACGAGGGCCGAACATATAGAAGTATCTGAGAAATTCCTTCAAAGAGTCGATAAGTACAACCTCTGACTCAACCCCAAGAAGTGTGTGTTTGAGGTATCATCAGGAAATTTGTTAGGGCATACGGTAGGAATGGGAAGATAGAAGTGGATCTTAAAAAAAGGGGGGGCAATTACCGAGATGCCCGCACCGAAGACAGAAAAAGAAAGTTAAGCTTTTCTAAAAAAAATCCAGTATATCAGCCGATTCATTGCCAAACTAACATCAGTATGTAAGCCCATCTTCAAGCTATTGAGGAAGGACCAACCTGTGGAGTGGAATAGGCAATGTTAAGAAGCTTTTGACAAAATCAAAGAGTACTTGGTTAAACCGCCCATCTTGAAACCCTCAAGGCCAGGGAAACCCTTGGTGTTGTATTTGGCCATAGAACCCAAAGTGTTGTGGGCGATGATGGTACAGGCAGATGTGGAAGTGGAGATACACTCAATGCGGGTACTAGCAAAGGCAGAATTACCTGAGCAAGAATGGGCCTCGCAGAGGTTCGAACAGCTAGCATTACTGGATGAGAAAATGATAAAGGCCTTGTACCACAATGCGGCTATACCAGAAAAGGTTGGCCAGGGCGTTCAACAAGAAGGTACATCCTACCAAGATCAGAGAAGGTGATCTAGTGCTCAAGCAGTCGAAGCCACTGGTAATGGACCCAAGGGGAAAGTTCAGGCCCAATTGGGAAGGGCCCTACCTAGTCAAAAAGGTGATGGGGAATGGGGCAGTGAGACTGTCAGATTTGGAAGGGAACGAGTTCACTAAGCCCATCAACGTTGACAGGATGAAACAATACTTTGCATAAAAAAAAAGAAAAAAGAAAAAAATGAGAGAAATGCTTGTTGGGTTGAAAATCCGCAAAGGAAAGTCCAAGCAAAATATAGAGCGTGAGTGAGCAAGAAAAATGGTTAATTGTAAAATCCGTGAGGAACAGTTAACGACAGAGGTATCATTACAATGCAGTTTATTATTTCCTACATATGTACTACGAAGTAATACAAACGCCTTTATTGAAACAAATATTCAAGATGTTCATAGATTGCATAAATCCCAGCTAACCGGGAAAGATTAGAGTCAAGTAATTACAAATCACATCTTTTATTTCTTAGATGCTGGACCAAGGTCTAGAGATCTAGAAGAGGAACCTCGGGAATGAGGATGAGAGGAACTCCGAGAATGGAGAACAGCCTAGGGAAAGAGGACGAGCGAAGATCCTCGGAAATGAGGACATATCAGATCTAAAAAAAAACTGAGGCTGAAAAAAACCGCTAAGTTGGAAATCCGAAAAGACAGCTTAGGCAAAAGATAGGAAGAACCTGCAAGGGAAAGGGACTCCCAAGAAACCAGCTGGCAGGGTGGTGCTTTACACGTGAGAGGACTTGTAACTTAATGGACGAAGCACAAGGCAATACCTTTTCTACATCCTCAGGACAACAAAGGAAAGCTTCGGGGATCGAAAGACATGATTTTTAGTATCCTAAAAGGATGAGGCCGCTTTCAAAAAGACGTAATCCACCATGACCCGGTGCGGGTAGCGAACAGCGGAAAGCTGAGCCAGGTCTGGGGATGACCAGTCTACCAGCCCGCGAATAAGGGACACAACGGGATCTTGAGCCATGGGACCAAAGAAAACTGAGCAATCACTATAGGAGAATTGGCCGAAGGAAACTGTAAGCTGCCCAAAGGGGCGCCCAAAGCTTTTTATAGGCAAAGGACACCAAAGAGCGCAAGGAAGGCCTAACCAAGGATAACATCAAGCCAATAGGACAAAGAAAACCTATCGGAATAGGGAATGCATCCATGCATACATGCATACACGTCGCATACACATAATTTTTGTTTTGTGTTTGCAGGCTTTGAAGAAAAGGAAAAGGAAAAAGAAGTAAGGACGAGCAACTCCAAGAATGGAAAGGAACCTCGAGAATAAGGACGAAGAACTCCGATAATGGAGAAGAACTGACCGGTGCTTACACACTCGTATAACGCAAGCGCACGTATCGTTCAAGTGGTATAAAAAGTATCGATCCCACGAGGACTTAATACCTAATCTATTAATTTTATGAGGTCAAATGATTACTAGCATCTAACAGATTGATTGATTGATTTGGAATAATGATGATTTTAAATTTAAAAACAAGTAAATAAAATTGCTCGAAAGTAGGTTTAAGAAAATTCAATATTAAAAACTATATAGGGTTGTGATTTATTCCAATATCATTTTAAAGATGAAGTGGTTATTTTATGTTTGTGTAATTTATCGGTTTACTAACCTGGAATACGAAATTATGCGAAAGCCTCTATCGATGGTCAAACGCAAATACCCAGTTTAACATAATTGAACCTATGTCTATGTCAACCAAATTACCTGGATTCATTAAGTTTAAGTTCCAATTATGGCTACCCCCACCCGACAGGTATATGTCTATCCTGTAAGGAAATCTATTAAAGGGTTATCTATCCTCAAGGAAGATCGTGGGCTATTAAGTCTAAGGCTGAAACCTAAAATTCCTTTGTCAAGTTTATTTTAGATTTACCAGATCTATATTGTTAGTGGCCAATTAACAAGACGCATTAAGCTTAAGACTTAATAAGTAAACCTTTAAATTACCCAAACTATAAAATAACCCCTTATAAACCGGTGATATTAGAATTCATCACAACCCCAGATAACTAACTTAGTTACAACACATAACTAGGGCTAGTAAAAACTTAAAAGTAAAAGACATAAAGTAAAAATGCTGAAAAGTAATTGCGGTAAAGTAAAAGCTGAAAAGTAAATTACAATAAAATAAAATGCTAAGGTAAAAGGATCAACTTTTACTATTTACTACTTAGATATCTCCCTTAATATAATATATTAACTTGTGATTATTTTACCAACCAGCCATATAGGCGGTAACCTGATTAAGTCAAATTAAGTCCAACCAGCCATAAAGGCAGAACCTAAAATAAACCTTCCATATAGGCGGTAAGAAAATTTAATTACCAACCGACCAATCTGGCGGTATCCTTACTTAGTCAGGTTTAAACCAGTTTAAAATGAATTACCAACCGACCAATATAGTTGTATCCTCATTAAGTCAATATTTTAAATAGTGAAGATATTATATTTAAGGGAGATTAATCTAAATAGCAATAGTAAAATATTTACCTTTCACCCTAGCAGGGGGAAGTTACCTCTTCATGTTGAATAATAAAAACTGTAAAAGTAAAGAAAGTAAATTACTATTATTACATAACGTAATTAAAATTTAATTACAAAACTGAAATTAAAAGAAACTAGATAGAAAACTCCCTATTTAAATCAGAAAAATTAGAGAGGAAGGTACATCTACAACTGAAACATCAAGTTGAATTTATAGGCCTCGGTAGGCTCTGGGCGCGCGACGCTATAGCCTTTGGCGTCGTGACTCCCGTGATTTACAGCGTGGCATGCAGAGAGCTCGACACATGGCGATTCTGTATAAGGTGATAAGGTGACACGTGGCAAGGCGGCTGGCACTCAATGATTATGCTGACGTGGCGATGATGTGGCGCTGACGTGGCGACACTGGGGAAAAGGATTGTCGGCACCATATGATTGTGACATGTGGCACGCTGTGATTGGTTAATGATGACGTGGCACTTTGACTCGGTCAATTAGTGATGTGGATGATGATTTGGCGATGACGTGGAGCGACACATGGCGATGGTGATTGTCGGCACCATAGAATGATGACATGTGGCACAACGCACGTTAGTAGATCGCTGTGATAGTGACACGTGGCACAGCGCACGTTAGCAAAGTCAAACTTCTCAGATTCAGACATGTGGACGCGGCGCACGTTAGCACGGTTAGGCGTATGTTAGGCGTCGCGACGCCGAAGGCTTGCGCGTCGCGATGCGGAATATTACAAAATTGTCCTTTTGTCCAATTTTCACTGTTTTGGCCCCAAATCACCTCCTGAATGTCCTGAAACAGTATTTATCTACAAAATAACACAAAACACATCAAAATATTCACAAAACTCAAGAAACTATACAAAATATTAAGTTAAATGAGTGGGAAATAGTGATATAATTACCACTCATCGCACCCCCAAACCTAACATTTTGCTAGTCCTCGAGCAAAATACAAAATAAAATAATATAAAAATCTTTAAAATAAAATTTAACTAAGCCCCTTTCGTAGGATCACAGTTGCATTTAGCGTATGCAACAAGCCTTTAAATCCCTAGGTGTCCCTAGTGGACGAGTTGTAGTCACGTGAGGGTTTACAGCAATGATACCCACAAATATTTTACAAAAGTAAAAAGGTAGTGAAACTAATGCACACAAAAGTAAAAAGACAAGCGAAAAGAGAATAAAGAAGTTAGTGACTAATCAGGTGAAACTTCTACTCCAAGTTACTAGTGGTTTTGTTTCTTTCTAAATTATCGAATAAGTAAATTCTCCGATTATATTTACCATTCTCCAATACACAGCCAACAGAATATTAATCAACTCATTTTTTGCCCACAACAGTCACAAGTGCAGTTGATAAGAGAGTAATATTTTTGTTCTAAAGTTTTATCAGAATTCACACTTTTTTGCAGCAATGGAATACTTTTTCTGATTTTTCTGATTTTTTTTTACTCCATTGCTTTTTGAGATACTTCCTCCAATTAAATTAGAGCACTGAATATTAAAAAAATTTCAATTATAGCTCATGTCCGTATGTTACCATGCATGTTGATAATACCTGCCAACTGAGCATATGAAGATCCATTTTAGTTAGTATTATGGAGAATTCACAAATTAAATAATTCAAAAAAGAATAAACAAAAATTAACTTGTTCCGAAATAGGTTTGAGATACGTCTCAGGAGTGAAAACTCCTTACTCAGCTATCTCTTACCAATTTCACCTTTTTAGTCAAAATAAAAACGCAAAAGTGCAAAATATTTTTGTAATTTTTGAAAAATTTTCAATTTTTTTTTTTCGAAATATTTTGGACTAAAAATAAAAACAGCACACCACTAAAAAAAAGATACTGATCAACTAATTCCCTCCCCAAACCTAAATGAGACATTGTCCCCAATGTCTTAAACAATAGAAGAATAGTTTAGAAGATAGTACCTGGTTAACTGAAATTCTACACGAAAAGTTAAAGGTTAAGATCTAGATTAATCCGACGCCTCTTACCACGATCATCCTCGGACCAATTTATCTTTGAAATGATAGGGTCAATTTTTGGTTCATAGGCTAAGATTTGGTCAATTAGATCCAGAGCAGTTCTGGCAGTGAAGAGGAGTTCTTTCAGAGGTTTTGACACGAACCCATTTCTCCGGGCATCATCAATAAACACACAAACAAAATCATAAAATCCTTCAATGTTGTACAGTCCAAGCAGTTTCTGTTGTATGTTCAGGTTCGCCTAAGATAACACTGTAAAAATTTCCTCCAATGTACCCAAGCCACCTGACAAAGCAATAAAAACATCAACACGATTAATCATTTCTACCAGTCGTTCAGACATACCTGGCACGATTAAATCTTCTCAGTTTGATGGTCCAATAAGATTTACCTCTGCCAAGGGTTTTGGGATAATTCCAGAACTTGACCGCCTCCTTCCTGTACAGCCTTTGAAACGATCCCCATAAGTCTAAGATTGCCTCCGCCATATACTAAGTGCATATTCCTTGCATAAGACTCGACCCAATTCCTGTGCTGTTTCTACGTATTTTGGCTTAACACCAACACTAGTACCCCAAAACACAGATGTTTTCAACTCGTCTTCTTGAAGTGGCTTCCATGTTTTACTCTAGATTTCTTCAAAAGTGCAATGATGAGTTGAATTTATAACATCTGAAAAAGGGTGAGTAAAATAATAGCACTAGTACCTGCCAAATGATAATTATTAATTAACAGTAAAATAAATCGTGATAGTCAAAAAGGTCTGGATCTTGTTGAAGAAAATAAAAGAAAACAACAAAACAAATCATAATTATTAGGAAAAGACAAAGAGATATAATATTTACAAGAAACATAGCGGCTTGATTGACGTCTATGCGTCAGGGACAAGCTTCCCATCCAATTTTCTTATAAATTGGCAAACATGGTCTTTTTGAGTCAGATTCCTAGACTTAACTGTCGTCTTTCTTTTTGAAATTATGCATATAACACACGAATTTCGTGATTCACGTATCCACTGGGATGCATCTCAAGAGTTTTAGATATATCATCAAAAGACTCCTTACTCAAGCCATCCTTAATGAAATTAATCTTATCTTCGCGGTTATCAATCACCATTCCTAAAGAACGACAACGAGTATCACAAAACATACGAGCACATTTATAACAAACACACATTCTTTTGGCTCTTCTCTTTTTAGCATAGGTGCTCCTTCCTAAACCAGGCAGATGTGAAATAAACGAGTCAGAACACTCACCTGCCAATCGGACCCATGCTTCAATAATCCAACGAATGTCAGTAGGAATACCTTTGATCATCAGTAACCTCATCCGTTCCAAGCGAGCTTTGTAGACTTTCATCAGAGATTTTTGAGGGTGAGAAGGAAATTGCTTGCGAAGATTTGCGAGAGCTTCTTCCATCGTGAAATGACTTTACCTGCAAAAATTAGACACACCAGATCACAATATATACAAAAATTGCATGGGTTGCCTCCCTGCAAGTGCTAAGTTTAACGTCGTCAGCTAGACCTGACTTCTCGAATGTTAGGCTGGATCTGAAAGTGTGACACTTTCTTTTTATCACTCAAATGATTCTCCCCAGTAGTTCTTGACACGCTGACTGTTAATCTTGAATGTTTCGTTGGTGTTGGGATCCAGTAACTCAACAGCTCCATATGGAAAAACCTGAGTTTGATCCAACAGTTCTCTCCAAGATTCTTTTGATTTCCCTATTTGAAACTCCAACCTGTCTATTTGACTGTAGATGATAAGCAGTGGCAACTTTGTGAGTAACTCCGTATTTGGATAGGAGTGCATCAAAGCATTTGTTACAGAAATGTGTGCCACCATCACTGATAATTGCATGAGGTGTTCCGAACCGAGTGAAAATGTTCTTTTTCAGGAATTTGATCACCACTTTTGAATCATTGGATGGCAGTGCAATTACTTTGACCCATTTGGAGACGTAATCTACAACAACCAGGATGTACAGGTTTCTGAATGATGGAACAAAGGGTCCCATGAAATCAATACCACACACATCGAATATTTCCACTTCTAGAATGTTTTGCAACGGTCATTCATTTCTCCTTGAAATATTCCCCATTTTTTGGCACCTGTCACATTGAAGAGCAAAAAGATAAGCATCTTTAAAAAGAGTGGGCCAGAACAAACCTGATTGTAGGACTTTGGATGTAGTTTTGTTTCCGCTGAAATATCCGCCATATGGTGATGAATGACAGTGTTGCAAAACACTGTTGACTTCCTCCTGTGGAACACAACGCCTCAGTAATTGATCAGCACATCATTTGAACAGGTACGACTCATCCTAGACATAGTGATTGACTTCTTTGAAGAATTTCTTTCGTTGCTGAGTTGTCCATTCCAATGGCCATTTTCCTGACACAATGTAGTTGACATAGTCAGCATACCAAGGGGCATCTTGCTGTTTCATGGCAAATAGCTGTTCATCTGGAAAAGGTTTCTTTGATTGACAGATCTTTGCCAGCTGTTTCTCCATTCTCGAGCCTCGATAGATGATCTGCCACCTGATTCTCTGTCCATTTCCTATCTCGAATATCCACGTCAAATTCTTGTAGAAGAAGTATCCAACGGATCAATCTGGGTTTGGCATCTTTCTTCGTGATCAAGTATTTGATTGCTGAATGATTTTTGTAGACCACCACTTTGGGACCTAGCAGATAGGAGCAGAATTTGTCAAAAGTGTATACAACTGCGAGCAACTCATTTTCAATGGTTGTGTAGTTGAGTTGAGCTTCATTCAAAGTTCTGCTGGAGTAGTAAATGGTGTGGAAAATTTTTGCTTTGCGTTGTCCCAAAACTGCACCTACAGTAAAATCATTAGCATCACACATTACTTCAAATAGAAGGGTCCAGTCTGGTGCTACAATGATGGGGGGCAGAAATCAGCTTTTGTTTTAAGATCTCAAAAGCTTCCTAGCATTATTTGGTGAAGTTGAAATACACATCTTTCTCCAGAAGATTGCACATAGGTTTAGCAATCTTGGAAAAGTCTTTGATAAATCTCCTGTAAAAACCTGCATGTCCGAGAAAGCTCCGAATCCCTTTGACAGATGTCGGCGGAGGTAGTTTTTCAATTGTTTCAATCTTTGCTTTGTCTACCTCAATTCATTTTTGTGAGATCCGGTGTCCAAGAACAATGCCTTCATGTACCATGAAATGGCATTTCTCCCAATTGAGTACCAGGTTTGTATCTTCCCACCTTTGTAACACATGTTCCAAATTTTGCAAGTAGTGGTCAAAAGAGTCTCCAAACACAAAGAAGTCATCCATGAAAACCTCCATACTCTGCTCCGACGTGTATGAGAATATGGCCATCATGCAACGCTGAAATGTGGCATGAGCATTACATAATCCAAATGGCATCCTACGGAAAGCAAAAGTACCATAGAGACATGTAAAGATAGTTTTCTCATAATCTTATGGTGCGATGACAATCTGATATTACCCTGAATATCCGTCCAGAAAACAATAGAACTCTTGTCCCGCCAGTCTGTCCAGCATCTGATCAATGAATGGCAACGAAAAATGGTCATTCCGTGTTGCTTTGTTCAGCTTTCGGTAGTCCATGCATACTCTCCATCCAGTCACCGTTCTAGTTGGGATTAGCTCGTTCTTTTCATTGGTAACCACAGTGATTCATTCTTTCTTCGGCACACACTGCATAGGACTCACCCAAGTACTATCTGAGATGGGGTAAATAATGCCATCATCCAACCATTTGATGATTTCTTTCTTTACGACCTCCTTCATGATTGGATTGAGTCTCCGTTGATGCTCCACTGTGGGTTTGTACTCATCATTCATCAGAATCTTGTGCATGCAAAATGATGGACTAATGCCTCAAATATCTACTATAGTCCAGCCAATTGCTCTTTTGTGCTCTCGTAATACTCTCAGCAACTTTTCTTACTGCTCCAATGTTAGTGAAGAAGAAATAATAACAATAATTCAGAAGAGTTTCTAAGAAATGCATACCTTAGATGGCTCAGAAATAACTTCAGCTCCAACTGTGGTGGTTCTTCAATCGAAGGCTTGATTCGATCTTTCTTTGGTAGTTCCAAGCTTTCAACTGGTGGTGTTGATTTGAATCGGAATGGTTTGTCAAGGTAGTTGGTACATTCTAGGATTTTAGCATCTAGCTCGCTGTCAGTCATGTTGGTGATGCAAGCTTCAAGTGTATTCGTGGGATTTGGCTCAGTATCCTGAACGATACTATCAACAACATCAACTCTGAAGCATTCTTCTTCCTTTTCATCGCTCGGGAATTTCATGGCTTTGAAAACATTAAAGGTAACCTCTTGGTCCTGCACTTTCATGGTCAGTTCTCATTTTTGCACATCAATCACAATTTTACCTGTAGCCAAGAATGGTCTCCCAAGAATGATAGGTACTTCTTTATCTTCTTCCATGTCAAGGATGCTGAAATCTGCTGGGAGAATGAGTTTGTCAACTTTGACCAGCACATATTCAACAACACCTCTTGGAAATGCTAGTGTTCGATCAGCAAGTTGCAACGAGACTGAGGTAGGCATTGCTTCTCCAATCTGCAGTTTCCTGTAAATAGAAAAAGGCATCAAGTTAACACTAGCTCCTAAATCATATAAAGCCTTACCGATGTAATGTTCTCCAATGGTGCATGAGACAGTGAAACTACCAGGATTTTTCAACTTCGGGGGAAGTTTCCTCTGAATGATGGCGCTGCATTCTTCCGTTAATGCTACTGTATCATATTCTCCCAATCTCCATTTTCGCGAAAGAATGTCTTTCATAAATTTGACATAACTGGGCATTTCTTCCAATGCTTCTACAAATGGGATGTTGGTGTGAAGCTTTTTGAATACCTCTAGGAATCGAGCAAACTGCATGTCCAGTTTGTTTTTCTAAAGTCGCTGTGGAAAAGGTGGAGGTGGAGGTGGAGTGATCTGATCTTTTCCTTTTTCCTTTGCTTATTTTTCCTCCATATGTGGAACTGCATCTTTTGAAACTTCCTCAATTGTTGTCTTGATTCCAACATCTTTATTGATCTCAATACCGCTTTTCAAAGTAATGTCTTGACATTGTTCTTCCTTCGGTTCCTTGGATTTGGTTATGTGTTGCTGGGAAGATTACCTGGCGGTCTGTAACTCTGAGTATTGGCCAGTTGTCCGATTTGATTCTCCAGTGCTTTGATGGAAGCAGATTGGCTCTAAAACATAGCATCATACTTTTTTAACTAAGTCAGCACTTCTGCTATTCCTGGTTCATTTGCCTGCTCCTGGCCTTTGTTCTGTTGCTGGAATCCAGGTGTTGGATAGTTCTTCTGTTGGAATCCAGGTGATGGATTGTTCTTTTGCCCTGAATTATTGCTCCATGAAAAATTGGGATGATTCATCCACCCTGGGTTGTAGGTGTTGGAATATGGATTGTTCCTCTGTCTGTTGAAATTGTTGACAAAATTCACCGTCTCTTCAAGTTGGTTTGGTTCTGGTGCTCCTCCATATGGTGAACTTATGGATCCAGTGGTAAGAGTCTCCATGAATTTACATATCTGATCCAGCTTGGCGTTGACTGATGTATTGGCTCCACTTTCATAAATTCCTGCAATTCTTTGGATCATGCTCATTTCTGTTGGCCACACGGAATTGTTGTTACCCATTTCTTCGATTAGGTTCCAGGCTCGATCTTCTCCTTTTGCCATTAAAGCTCCTCCAGCAGCAGCATCGATTGTGGTTCTCATCAGTCCAGAAAATCCATTATAGAAGGTTTGGACTTGAAGCCATTTTGGAATCTCATTGTAAGGACATTTCTGGAGAAAATCTTTGTACCTTTCCCAAGCTTCGTAGAGAGTTTCTAGGTCTTGTTGTACAAAAGATGTGATGTCATTCCTCAGTTTTCCAGTTCTGGCTGGTGGAAAGTACTTTGTAAGAAATTTGCTGGCTAAAGTGTTCCAAGTTGTGATGGAACCTGCTGGTAGTGAATGTAGCCAAGCTTTAGCTCTGTCTTTCAAGGAGTATGGAAAAACACGCAGTCTCATTGCTTCTTCAGCTTCTCGATTGTAATTGAAAGTGCTGCAAACTTCCAGGAAGTTGCTGATGTGGGTATTAGGATCTTTAGTTGCTTTCCCCCCAAACTGCACTGACTGCTGAATCATCTGAATGTATGTTTTGATGTCACCCGCATTTGCTGGTAAGGGAGGAAGTACAATACAAGAAATGAGTCTGTCAACCACCGGAATGGTTCTGTCTCGAATGGGAATTGGTGGTGTAACTTCCAAAGGTTCAGGTTCCATGTTGACTAAAGCTTCTTGGGCTTCTCGCATTTCCCTTCTCAACTGTCTGATGGTTCTTTCAATTTATGGGTCAAGCGATCGGAGTTCAAAGTTTCTGGTTCGTCTCATGACGTTTCTAAGAACCTGAAACACAAGAAAACAAAAACAATTAGTAAAAAGAAATTAGATACAAGTAAAGGTATCTAACCTCTAAACTAATAGTGAAAGATAAATAAGTCCCCGGCAACGGCGCCAAAAACTTGACCGGTGCTTACAAACGCATATAACACAAGCGCACGTATCGTTCAAGTAGTATAAAAAGTATCGATCCCACGAGGACTTAATACCTAATCTATTAATTTTATGAGGTCAAATGATTACTAGCATCTAACATGTTGATTGATTGATTTGGAATGATGATGATTTTAAATTTAAAAACAAGTAAATAAAATTGCTCGAAAGTAGGTTTAAGAAAATTCAATAATAAAAACTATCCAGGGTTGTACAATTGTTGGACAATTATGACCCATAGCATCACTATTTGTACAGAACATTGTGTTGTTGTACAAATTAACTATGTGACAAAGGAAATTGCTCTTTTATCATTTGTAATTGGATTACCGGGATATATAAATGATAAAAGACCATATGATTAGTTCCAGATTAATAAGATATGAGACATTATTAATCCATTAAGGTTTAATCATTAAAACATCCCTAGTTGTAGTATTATCGAGATTGGACATCGATAATGCAGAATAGACTAGTATTGCATTTGTGCGTGTTGTGGGAGCATAACGACATAGTTCTCATATATTTAAGTATTGGATACTTATGCAAGTGTGATAGGAGGTTGTGTTTACCGATGGTACGGAAACATCTTCGCTCTGGATAGACCCCTTAGAATTCATTGGTAGTATGACTATGTGTCTCTGGAAGTCCGAATCAGGGTAGGTGTATTTGGTCTTAATCTGAGACTTGCATCGCTAATACTTGCGACAATCAATATACTTTGGTTTTGGTCGTCAAGGGCTTTAACAGGTTCTGTGTACGCCTCTTCTGGGTATATTGAGAATCATAGTGTATTGGGTGTGATGTCAAGATAGAAGTATCACTTCAGTCATATGGAGATGATGGTCACGTAGGATACGGAACTGGTGCTCTTATATGCTGCAGATATCGGGATAATATGACTAGGTCATGTTTATCCGATTATATAGACTAGTTACCACAGATCTGATATGTGCTTCGTACGGGGCAGACACAATTCTAGCCCCAGGCCTAGGACGTGACATCTGATACTGGATCGCAATATGCAATACTACATATACTACGCCTGATACAGATTACATATTCCTTTAAGAATATTTCTGGAAAATTGGGAAGGCACGGTGCTTTGCTAGAAGCCAACCATGTCTTGTAAATCGGTAAAAATGTAGTACTAGGTACGTACGTGTTCGGATAGTCCGACGACCGAATTTACTGCCAACATATCCGGGGATCTCATTGGTCGCTTCCCGAAGATTCACCGATGACGTATGACTCGAACATAATTAATCTGGGATTAATTAGTAGAGAGAGAAAATTAATCTAGGATTAATTGCGGAGATATTTTATCTGGGATAAAATACTATTTAAAGAGAGAGAACGATTAATTTGGAATTAATCGATAAAATAATATATTCGATATATTTTACGAAATTAGATTTCGACACGAAATTAAAATTAGATTTTAATTCGGGCAAACGAGTTAATTTAGAATTAATTCGCTAGCGACGTGAATAATAATTTTTCTAGGCAAAATTATTTAATTAAATTTGATTTAATTACGTCGCAACGGAAAGTTCGTTAATTCGGAATTAGTGAACCCGAGTCCGGGAGTATTTGCGGGACCATTCGCATTTTGAATCAAGTGGGGCCCACAAGTCACATCACGCGTCACAACATTAGTCATTCTTGTGATGAAGTCACATCAACTTTGAGTGATGTGATGCATGTCAATTTTGTGATTGATAGGAGTTGTTGAAAGGCTTTAATGCCTTGTACCATTTTGGAAAGTGGTAAGTTGTATTAGATTTTTGAAATCCAAAACACACAATACAACATTCACTCTCTCTCTTTTCTTTTCTTCATGACCGAAACTCTCCCAATTTTTTTTCTCTTGTTGTTGCCGTGAGCCTAGTGCTCATTTCTTCATGATTTTGTTGCAAAATCTCAAGAGCTAGCACTCAAAGGAGTCTCACAAAGGTGATAGGGAAACCCATTTATGAGCATCGAATCCACACACAAAGCTTGGAGCTTGGAGATCAAACATGGAGCACAAAAATGAGGCATGGTCGAGATCTTCAAGGAGTAGAAAATTTTTTTTTGTGATTAGATCACCTAGATGTATAAATGATAGGAGGTCCCTATGATTAGTTCCTGGATTGAGATGATATGAGACAATATCAGTCCACGAAGGATTAATCATTAAATATCCCTAGTCGTAGTATTATCGAGACTGGACATCGATAATGCGGAATAGACTAGTATTACACGTGTGTGGTTATGTGAGATCATAACGGTATAGTTCTCATATATTTGGGTATAGGATACTCATGCAAGTGTAATAAGAGGTTGTGTTTTACCGATGGTACGGAAAACAGCTTCGCTCAGGATAGACCCTCGGAATTCCATGGTAGTATGACTATGTGTCTATGGAAGTCCGAAATCAGGGTAGGTGTATTTGGTCTTAACCTGAGACTTGCATCGCTTATACTTGCGACAATCGGTATGCTTTAGTTTTGGTCGTCCAGGGCTTTAACAGTTCTGAGTACGCCTCTGCTAGGTATATCGAGAGAATCGTAGTGTATGGGTGTGATGTCAAGACGGAAGTATCACACCAGTCATAGTGGAGATGATATCACTTAGGATACGGTACTAGTGCTCTTAAGTACTGCAGTCATCGGGATATTATGACTAGGTCATGTATGTCCGATTATAGAGATTAGTTACCAGACATCCGACTGTGCTTCGTACGGGGCAGACACATTCCAGCCCCAGCCTAGCACGTGACAATCCGATACTGGATCGCAATACGCAATACTATGTATACTACGCCTGACATAGATTATATATTCCAGTAAGAATATTTCTTGAGAATTGGGTAGGCACGGTGTTTTGCTAGAAGCCAACCATGTCTTGTAAATCAGTAAGCACGGTACGAGGTACGCACATATTCGGATAATCCGATGACCGTATTTACTGCCAACATATCCAGGGATCTCTTGGGTCGCTTCCAAAGATTCACCGATGACAGTTGATTTAAATTAGAATTAATCTGGGATTAATTAAGAGAGAGAATTAATCTGGGATTAATTAAGATGGAGAAAATTAATCTGGGATTATTTGAGGTATTATTTAATCTGGATAAATGTGTTCGAAAAGAGAGAACGCGATTAATTTGGAATTAATCGGTAAAATAAATTTAATAGTTAAAATTGATTTTTCTATTTAATTATTCGTATAGGCTAAAATTAATATATATCGGATTTATTAATATGAATTGGATTTCATTATGAAATTAAAGTTGACTTAATGGGGATATGACGAATTAATTAGAATTAATTCGTAGAGACGTTCAATAATATATTTTCGAGGCATCGTATTTAATTAACTTAGATTTAATTATTTAGCGACGACAGTTATTAATCGGATAATTAAACGGAACCGCGCCGCCGACAAATGTTCGTAGAGACATTTTGAGTTTTGAATTTCAAAATGGTGGGGCCCCTTCACACATGTCACCATGTGAAGTGGTGGTTGGAAAGTGGTTGCATTTATGCCAAAACCACTTACTTTCCAACTACTGTTTTAGGTGTAAACCAAATTACCCCACTATGTTGAGTTTCAATCAAGTCCCAAGGATCATAAATCATGCAAAAAACGAGTTGAATACACAAAGGAGTAAGGCGGAATTCATACTCACATTGATGGGTTTGATGCTAGGAAGAACAAGATGCGTTTTCGTCCTTGTTGGTGCTCGGTTGGCCTCCAAAATAGCAGGGGGCTGCTCGGTTTTGGTCCTCTTTGCATCTCCAAAAATCGGCCATGATGGTCTCCATGAAGCTCAAGCTTCAAGCTCCAAAATTGATTCCAAGCTCACAAATTCGTTTCCCTATCACCATAGTATAACCCCCGGTGTGTGTGCTAGCACTTCTTCATCTTCCTTGCTTCCCTTTAAATTCGGCAAACCAGAAAGTTTGAGAAGAGAGAAACGGTTAAAACCGTGAAGGAGAGGAAGAAGAGAAAGAGAGGGAAAAGAGAGGAGAGAAAAAACGTAAAAGGAGAGAGAGAGAAGAAAAAGTGTAATTAGGTTTTTATTTTTAATTTCCAAAATTAATAATAATAAACCTTTTACCACTTTTTATTTCTATTAAAACAATTCCTTTTACTTTTCAAAAAGCCAAAAGTCAAAAAGTAAAACAAATCAATGTTTTCTCTTTTACCCATCACTTTTACTATCACATCAGTCACTTTAATAAAGTGACAACATGTCATGTCACATCACTCAAAGTGACAAGTGATTTGACAATTGATGCGACTAGCGATTTGACGCTTGATGTGACTTGCGTGCCGCACTCGAATTCGAAATGCGAATGCGCTCGCAATCACTCTCGGGCTCGGGTTCGCTAATTCCAAATTAACGAATTTTCCGTCGCGTCGTAATTAAATGATTACGCCTAGCGAAATCACTATTCACGTCGCTAACGAATTAATTCTAAATTAATTCGTTCGCCCGAATTAAAATCTAATTTTAATTCCGCGTCGAAATCCAATTTCTAATAATATATCAAATATATTATTTTATCGATTAATTCCAAATTAATCGTTCTCTCTCTTTAAACATATTTTATCCCAGATAAAATATCTCCGTAATTAATCCCAGATTAATTTTCTCTCTCTCTCTTCTAATTAATCCCAGATTAATTAAAGTGCGAGTTATACATCATCGGTGAATCTTCAGGAAGCGACCCATGAGATCTCCGGATATGTTGGCAGTAAATACGGTCGTCGGACTATCCGAACACGTAAGTACCTCGTACTACGTTTATACCGATTTACAAGACAAGGTTGGCTTCTAGCAAAGCGCCATGCCTACCCAATTCTCCAGAAATATTCTTACAGGAATATATAGATCTGTATCAAGCGTAGTATACCGTAGTATTGTGTATATCGGCCCAGTATCGGATAGTCACGTGCTAGGGCTGGGGCTGGATAAGTGTCTGCCCCGTCCGAAGCACATGTCGGATGTCTGGTAACTAGTCTCTATAATCGGATATACATGACCTGGTCATAATATCCCGATGGTTGCGCAACACTTAAGAGCACTAATACCGTATCCTGCGTGACATCATCTCCAATATGACTGAAGTGATACTTCCGTCTTGACATCACACCCAATACACTACGACTCTCTGATAAACCCAGAAGTGGTGTACGCAGAACCGGTTAAAGCCCTGTACCACCAAGACCAAAGTCTACCGATTATCGCAAGTATTAGCGATGCAAGTCTCAGGTTAAGTCAGGTTAAGACTATACACACCTACCTTGATTTCGGCCTCCCATAGACACATAGTCATAATACCAATGGGATTCCGAGGGGTCTATCCAGAGCGAAGCTGTTTCCCGTACCATCGGTGAAACACAACCTCCTATCGCACTTGCATAAGTATCCAATACTTATATATATGAGAACTATGCCGTTGTGCCCTCACAACGCGCACAAGTGCAATACTAGCCTATTCCGCATTATCGATGTCCTGTCTCGATAATACTCCGGCTAGGGATATTTAATGATTAATCCTTCGGGACTGATACTGTCTCATATCATCTCAATCCAGGAACTAATCATATGGACCTCTCTTCATTTATATATCTATGGTGATTAATCACAAATGATGAGAGTGCAATTTCCTTGTCACATAGTTAATTTGTACAACAACACCGTGATCTGTACAAATAGTGACGCTATGGGTCATATTATCCAACAATCTCCCACTTGGCACATAGCCAGTCACTCGAGTGTCCCACACCCGAACTATGTACGGTTCGCTCAAATTGCTGAGAAAAGGTTTTCGTCAGCGGATTTGCGTAATTATCTTCTGACGCGATTTATACGATATCATCACATCGCCACGATGTATGATCCGAACGAATCAGATGATATAGAAGTATATATCTGGATCGTCGATGAGACCTTTAATTCCTTAGCCTGTGCTGACGCCTAGCTCAGCTGCTAACAGAACTATATCTAATCTAATTAGATTTATTATCGATCCAAATGGCTTCTATTGCTGCCTCAGCTGCAGCAATAATCCGCATTTGTTGTTAATTCGGCAACATCTTGCTCGGAATATTTCCAGCTCACTGTCCCGTTTTCAAACTTTATAGTACCGCAGTATTTACCGTTTGGAAACTTGCAGCAGTGATCCCAGTCACTTCAAGTTCTCCATCTCCATAGTTTAAGACAGCATCTTTAGTTCTCTAAGATACTAACAGATGTTCTTAATCTTCAATCCAGTGACTATCACTTGGATTGACCTGATTGTGACTCCATATGCTCAAAGCGTATGAGACACCATATCAAGTACATTTTAAATGTACAATTTCCCAGAGTGTTAACAACTCCAAATCTATCCCAGTAGATCTTTATTCCTTGAATAAAGGTTGTTACTCCCCAGAATTCTACGGAGAATTTCTTATGAAAGCCAAGCTTTCACCGATTGCTTTATGGGAATTTCATTCCAAGAAATGACATATTATCATTATTTTACAGGACATTCATGTCAGTGCACTCCCACTAACCCTTTATATACACAAGAATTATTTCGTTTTGAGTCAAATCATAAACCATTATGATTATTTCAAAACGTCAGTTCCAAGAACCTATGCTTGCTTCAATCCAAACATGGATCGATCGAATAACCCGCAAACCTTGTTTGTCGGTTATAAAAATCGTCAGGATGTTGTAAGCATCCTCCAAAAGGTTTCCTTTTCAGGAAAGCGATTTTGATCTGCAACTGACACATTTCATAAATGAAATATGCAGTTATCAACAAGCATCTTCAAAATGGATTTACCATGGCAACAGGTAAAAGGTTGAACCGTTATTAACACAATGTTGATAACGATACTTTTCCGTAAAAAGCCAGCTTTGTACGTTGGTATGTTGCCTTCCATGTATGTCTTCCTTGAAGACGTTTAATGTACCAATAGGCACAATGCCTTGTGGTACAACAACTAGTATCCAAAATAGTTGTTATACATGGAATCCATTTCGGATTCATGGCACTTTGCCATAATAGGGAGTCGATACCTCGTATCACTTCCTCAAAACGTAGTCGGTGGTGTACCTCATAAGATTGACATCTTTATGAGGTTAGATCAGAAACCCATACCCTAGGTGTTTTCTGACTCTATCCGATCTACTAGTTCTTGTGTATTCGAAGATTAATGGTATAGATTCATCATTGATGAACTATTTGTGTTCCATTAAGGACTTCGTGCCTTGAACAGTATTACTCCGATTTTCATCGAGTATCACTATCCTCCCACTGACCACTGCATATCGGTATTCCTCTCAGGAAAAACCGCATGGTGAGCAACAATCACATTGTTCTCATGTGAGATTTATAAGTACTATACTTATGGTTTCCCTTAGGATAACCTATATTGGCACTTATCCAATTTGGGTCTTAGTTTGGTATCATCCAAACGTTATGCCTGGCATACCCAAATTATCAGGAATGAGAAACCTTGTTTCTTCCCTGTTCATATCCTATATGACATCTGTCAAACAGATTTATATGGAACCTTATTCTAAATAAGTTATTGCACTGTTAAAACTTATCCGTTGAAGGAAATGGTAGCTCAGAGCGACTCATGATTAGCCTTATCATGTCTAACATGATTCGGTTAATCCGTTCGGACACACCGTCACTTTGACGTGTTCCGGGAGGAGTCCTCATTTGAAAGAATACTATACTCTTTCAAGTATATAAGAAACTTATTGCTTAAGTATTTTCCATTACGGTCTTACCGTGACGGTATAATACTATAGCCGATCTGTTTGTTTATTTCGTGTCGAAACTCTAAAAGTTTCTGATTTGTGTTCTTCAAAAGAAACACATAACCATAACGTGATGCCACATCCGTTAAGGTCACGAAATATTCATGTTCACATCTAGCCTAGCTAGATATGGGCCCACTAACTTCACCATGAATAGGGCTAACAGATCGGTGGCACTTACACTATTACCAAGTAAACAGTGTTTTAGGTACTTTACCTAACAAACTAGATTCGTAGACTTTATTTGAATAGTCAAATCAGTCCTAGTATCCACTCTTCAAAAGTGTGGATATACGAGTCTTGTATAATTGTGTCCCAGACAACAATGCCACAAATAAGTCTCTATTGATCAAATCAATTTGAGCTATTTATTTGTCATTTTATATGTTTGAGATTTTAATTATATTCAAAATATAAATTCTGTTATTTACATCTAATGTATTTATCTCAGTATCATCTTTATATAATAAAACACTTAGTGTTCTATAATATAAAGGTTTTATCCGCAACGGATTAAACACTGATATAGAGATAATGTCTCTAGTCAAACTAGTTACATTATAACAGTTCCTAATTTAAGTACATACCCGAAGGGTAGTTCCTAAACTTAGGTATCTACGGTCGAAACAGCGACTTTCGTCCCGTTTCCGATTCGCAGAGAAATCTCAGCTTGAAGTCAGTATCCTGCTCAAAGCAGATTCTGAACATCAATACATATATTTTATGTACCACACTAAGTATTTAAAATCTAATTTCAATACTAGCTGTGAACATAACTAAGACAAACATTTTCAAAGTAAGAGCCTTGCCCTTTCTTTAATTCCTTCGTGTCTGCCATATCCAAATGGTAGTCACTTTGGGATATGTCAATTATCCTTTTCAATATTTCAGAAACCTTAGGCCAAGCCTTGGTTTTTTAGAATATCGAAACGATTGTGCACCTCGTGCTACATGCCCAATTGCAAACTTTGACTTTATCTCCTCTAGAATAGTCAATTAATTCTCCAAGAATTATAAATTGCAATTTTAATACTTCTTAAATCTAAAATTAGATTTATGACAAGTATATTAAATTAAGCATTAAAGTCATCATCACATAAATCTTCCAAAGATTTTATGCTCTACTTATTTTGCTTAATTTTGGGCTTAAGGTATAATAAGTTATTTTATCAAATAAAGTAACCTATTATTTATTCCCAATTTGAAAATTAAATCATTTAAAATATTTTAATCCCAGATTATATTTTAAATATCCAACTTTTCAATTTTATCTTGATTACAATAGTCCAACTATTTAATCAACGATTAGTGGTACTATATATATTATAATGATTATAATAGTCCAACTATATAATCAAATATAATCCAAATTAATTAACCTCAATTACATTGATTACTATAATCCAATTATAAAATCAACTGTAAACTGAAATTAATTAATTCAAATATATTGATTAATATAATCCAATTATATATAATCAAGTATAATACAGTCCAACTGTTTATTAAAACAACAATTTAAATATTAGTCCAACTAACATTTAATATTACGACGAAATAATTAAATGAGCGCGTATGGCGAGTAATTGAACGAGTATTGCAAATTCAATTCTTGCCTCCCACTATTTTTCGTCGAGCCTCTAACCCTCTGTCGAGTACTCGGGAAACCGTGTTTCCTAGTGGGCTAGGATCCCGTTAAATATCACACAATCTTGACTTTGGCCAACAAATTGTATGATAATTAACTAGGTAGATCTCTAAGATCAATTGGATCTCATCCAACTCCTAGATCCAGTAGGTGGACATCCAAGTCCCAAACATATATCTTATATATGCCTATACATCGAATGTATACCCTAACCTTTTCCTCTGAATCAACTAGGCCTTGGCTTTGGCACAACAAACCTAGTGATCCCAGTCAAGCGCGGACCCATTGACATGGAAGCTTCGTAATCAATGTCAATGGACAAGAAGTGGTCTTGACTTTGGCCAACAAACCACAACTTGGACACGACACCGATATGGAACAAAGCCTCGTGATTAAAACACATCTTCGACGGACAAGGGCTTGACTTTGGCCAACAACCCCTGCCAATCTCGGATCTTGAGTAAGAATCACTCAATGGAAGGAAAAACACTTGATATTTTATGAGGGTTTTTCGCGTGCAATTGGCTACCAATTTATTATCTTTGTTAAGGTCTCATCATCATACACCCTTAAACATGCATTCTAAACACATAATAAAGCGCATATGTAAAATAATAATGATATGCGGATGGATATTTTACATTGATCCTAGATCAAATCTCTCACTTTCTCTCTCCCGCTAGCACAAATATTTCTTCTACCCGTTACACTACACTTCTAAAGAAACCTCATTTACATGGAGGGGAATAGGTGAGAAGAGAATACAAAGAAATAGGAGATAAGGCTGGACTCGCAGGTCCAATTAATAAATCAAATTTATTACAATTTCCAAAATCGCCCCACCCGGCTAATATCCATCCGATATACATTATTCAAACATCACAACCATGTATTCATACAAGCATGTTATCAATCAATCTAATCAAATTAATTAATCTTGATAATTAGTGATCATCCAATGTTCAAACAAAGATTTGATTTTGTTCGAGTCAAACTCGTATTGCGAACACGTACTCAAAGTACGATTTCTACGAATTAAATTAAATTACATAATTAAATCCAATTTAATACGCATTTAATTCTAATTCATTATTTAATTCCAAATTAAATATTACACTTTATAAAATAAACCTTTACGACTTAAATTCCAAATTAATCGTTACGGGTCTCAAAGCCCGATTAATATCCAATATTAATTTAATTAAAGTCCAATGGGCTTTTAATTAATTTCTTGAGGCGTGGACTTTTGGTCAACTCGGGTCAAACCCGCAACCAAAGTCCAATCCGGGAGTTACCCCATAAGCCCATAAATTAATTTAGGCCCATTAGGCCCAATTAAACGTTAAAGGTTCATTAGTTGCATTTGGGCCTTTTGGAAGCGGTTTTGGGCCTAATTGGATCCAACCAATTTTGGCCTAAACCAACTTTGTACAACAAAGTCCAATAAACCAATAACAACTTAAAAAGCCCAAATCCAATTTTAAGCCCATTTTAATTAAATTAAAAATCCAATTTCCAATTCAATTAATTAAAAGTGCATAGCATTATTAATTACCCAAATCAAAGTTTCCAAAACATCAAATTTGTCCAATTAATCATGCTTAACATCAATTAATCATGTCCAACATAATTAAATCAAAATCAAACCCAATTTCATGCTTCAAGTGTCTCGGCCAAAGGGGAAAAATATGCCCAAATCAAATTCAATCCAATTGAACCCAATCAAACATAAATTCAACATCCCCAAATGATTTCTAAGTCATCCAATGAACAAAAATCAAAAAACCAAGACATTAGGGCACTTGCAAATTCGGCCATCACAAGCAAATTGGGGAAAAATTGTTCCAAACACTTTTCATCAAATTGATCTAATCAATCATCAATTAAACAACATTTAAGCATTCTAAATCATCCAATTTCATTAAACATGCTCAAAATCAAGTTTACCCAAATTTGTCATGCCCAAAATTTGGGGAAAAATGGATCCAACCAAATTTCATGAAATTGATTATGCACAACATCAATTCAACCTCATTCAAGCATACTATACTAAACAATTTAATCATTGATGCTCAAATTGAGTTTACCCAAATTAAAGTTTTGACCAACATTAAACAAATTGGGGAAAATCAATCCAATTAATTTTTCTTCAAATTGATTACATATAACTCTAATTTAATCATATACAAGCATTCTTAAACAAACAATTTGTCAAAATCATGCTTAAATCAAAAAGCCCCAAATTTAGCTCAAGAACCCTAATTCGTTTTATGCAACCAATAGCTCAAGATACCATTTGAGTTTCAATCAAGTCCCAAGGATCATAAATCATGCATAAAAACGAGTTGAATACACAAAGGAGTAAGGCGGAATTCATACTCACATTGATGGGTTTGATGCTAGGAAGAACAAGATGCGTTTTCCTCCTTGTTGGTGCTCGGTTGGCCTCCAAAAACAGCAGGGCTGCTCGGTTTTGGTCCTCTTTGCATCTCCAAAAATCGGCCATTGATGGTCTCCATGAAGCTCCAAGCTTCAAGCTCCAAAATTGATTCCAAGCTCACAAATTCGTTTCCCTATCACATAGTATAACCCAAGGTGTGTGCTAGCACTCTCATCTTCCTTGCTTCCCTTTAAATTCGGCAAACCAGAAATTTGAGAAGAGAAACGGTTCCAAACCGTGAAGGAGAGGAAGAAGAGAAAGAGAGGAAAAGAGAGGAGAGAGAGGAAAAAACGTAAAAGGAGAGAGAGAGAAAGAAAAAGTGAAATAGGTTTTTATTATTTTTAATTTCCAAAATTAATATAATAATACCTTTTACCACTTTTTATTTCTATAAAACAATTCCTTTTACTTTTCAAAAAGCAAAAGTCAAAAAGTAAAAATCAATCAATGTTTTCTCTTTTACCCATCACTTTTCCTATCACATCAAGTCACTTTATAAAGTGACAACATGTCATGTCACATCACTCAAAGTGACAAGTGATTTGACATTGATGCGACTAGCGATTTGACGCTTGATGTGACTTGCGTGCCGCACTCGAATTCGAAATGCGAATGCGCTCGCAATCACTCTCGGGCTCGGGTTCGCTAATTCCAAATTAACGAATTTTCCGTCGCGTCGTATAATAAATGATTACGCCTAGCGAAATCACTATTCACGTCGCTAACGAATTAATTCTAAATTAATTCGTTCGCCCGAATTAAAATCTAATTTTAATTCCGCGTCGAAATCCAATTTCTAATAATATATCAAATATATTATTTTATCGATTAATTCCAAATTAATCGTTCTCTCTCTTTAATGATATTTTATCCGAGATAAAATATCTCCGTAATTAATCCCAGATTAATTTCTCTCTCTTCTAATTAATCCCAGATTAATTAAAGTGCGAGTTATACATCATCGGTGAATCTTCAGGAAGCGACCAATGAGATCTCCGGATATGTTGGCAGTAAATACGGTCGTCGGACTATCCGAACACGTAAGTACCTCGTACTACGTTTATACCGATTTACAAGACAAGGTTGGCTTCTAGCAAAGCGCCATGCCTACCCAATTCTCCAGAAATATTCTTACAGGAATATATAGATCTGTATCAAGCGTAGTATACTGTAGTATTGTGTATATCGGCCCAGTATCGGATAGTCACGTGCTAGGGCTGGGGCTGGATAAGTGTCTGCCCCGTCCGAAGCACATGTCGGATGTCTGGTAACTAGTCTCTATAATCGGATATACATGACCTTGTCATAATATCCCGATGGTTGCGCAACACTTAAGAGCACTAATACCGTATCCTGCGTGACATCATCTCCAATATAACTGAAGTGATACTTCCGTCTTGACATCACACCCAATACACTACGACTCTCTGATAAACCCAGAAGTGGTGTACGCAGAACCGGTTAAAGCCCTGTACCACCAAGACCAAAGTCTACCGATTATCGCAAGTATTAGCGATGCAAGTCTCAGGTTAAGACTATACACACCTACCTTGATTTCGGCCTCCCATAGACACATAGTCATAATACCAATGGGATTCCGAGGGGTCTATCCAGAGCGAAGCTGTTTCCCGTACCATCGGTGAAACACGACCTCCTATCGCACTTGCATAAGTATCCAATACTATATATATGAGAACTATGCCGTTGTGCCCTCACAACGCGCACAAGTGCAATACTAGCCTATTCCGCATTATCGATGTCCTGTCTCGATAATACTCCGGCTAGGGATATTTAATGATTAATCCTTCGGGACTGATAGTCTCATATCATCTCAATCCAGGAACTAATCATATGGACCTCTCTTCATTTATTATATATATGGTGATTAATCACAAATGATGAGAGTGCAATTTCCTTGTCACATAGTTAATTTGTACAACAACACCGTGATCTGTACAAATAGTGACGCTATGGGTCATATTATCCAACAAACTACATGGTTTTGGTGAAAAGGGTAAAAACCCTTTAATAAAACCCTAGCTCTCTCTCTTCACACATGTGTAACACAACACTTAGAACAAATGAAAACCTTAATACACAAGGTGTTTGGGCGTGAACTTGGAGCTCCATGGGCGTGAGCTTCTTATCTCTTTCTCTTTGATATTGTGGCAAAATCAACAAAGCTAGCACTTGGAGAAATCAACTAAGGTGATAGGGAAACTACTTCAAGAGTTGGAATCATCACTTAATGCTTGGAATCAACAAAGGAAAGATCTTAGAGATCTTCAACTCAAAGCTTGGAATCAACAAAGGAAGCATCTTGGATCTTGGATCTTCTTCTCAAAATTTTAAAATCCAAATCCGTTCATTGTAAGTATATTCCGCAACTTATTTTGAATTTGTGAACATGTTTTCATGCTTATTAGATCCTTGGCATGTTCTAGGAACACTAACAATGGTATCAGAGCCAATTTTAAGCATGAAAATTTTAGGGTTCATGAGACTAAAATTTGGGGCTTTTATGTTTTGAGCATGATTCTTTCAAATTGATGCTTTGAGCATGCTTAGAATATGTTAACTTAGAGTTGTGCATGATTAGATTTGAAACAAATCAAAAGAATAAAAAATTAAAAAAAATTTAAGGTGGCCGAAAGTTGCAGTTCATGGGATTGCAGTTTTTTGATTTTTGTAACATGAAATGATGTGTTTAAATACATGTTTAAATGTTGATTGTTAGTTTGATTAGATTAGAATCAAAGTCAATAATGTTTATGTTAAATCAAAGAGCATGTTGAGCATGAAATGATGAATTTAGGATTCAATTTGTGTTAAGCATGAAATGATGTGTTTTGGCTTCAATTTGTGTTGAGCATGAATTGATGGATTAAGCATGATTAATTAAGTTAATTGGTATTTTGGAAATATTAAGTTTAATTAATTAATCATGGCTAATACACTTTAATTAAAGTAATTGTGATATTTGGAATATTATAATTATGTTAATAAGCCTTTAATTAAGAATTGGGCTAAAAGTGTGTATTTGGGCTTTATGGGCTTGGTTTGACTAAGTTTGGTTTTGGACTTTTGGATTGGATCCAATTGGGCCCAAAACCAATTCCATAAAGTCTAAATACATCACTTGGCCCTTTAAAGAATTTAATTGGGCCTAATGGGCCTAAATTAATTTGTAGGCAATAGGGTGATTCCTATTGGGCCTTGGCATTTTGGATTTGATCCATTATGGTCAAAGCCCATGCCTTAAGAATTAATTAAAAGCCCATTGGACTTTAATTGAAATGACATTGGATGTTATTGGGCCTTTGAGACCCATTAAGATTGGATTTGGAATCCAAGTCTTTAAGGCTTAAAAGTAAGTGTATATATTTAATTTGGAATTAGTCTTGAATACAAATAAATTGGATTTAAAGTTGTAGTTCAATATAATTCAAGAATACTTACTTTGAGTATTTATTCTTAAACGAGTTTGAATCACGCAAATCAAATCGTTATATGAACATTATATAGTCATTAATTCAAAGATTAATTAATTGGATTAGATTGATTGAATAACATGATTTGTATGAATACATGAATGTGTTGTATGAATAATGTATATCGGATGGATATTAAGGGCAATGACAGTTTTGGAAATTGTTGTAATAAGTTTAGAATTTATTTAAATTGGACCTGCTGTCGTCCACCTTTTAGCTCATTTCTCATTGTATTTCTCTTCTCACCTATTCCCCTCAATGTTAATGAGGTTTCTTTATTGTATTATGTAATTGGGTAGAAGTTAGAATAGTTCTAGCCGGGGAGAGGAAATGGAGTGATTTGTTCTAGGAACAATTTGTGAGATATCCATCCACATATCATTATTAATTTATTTATTTATACGCGCTTTATTATGTATTTAGAATGCATGTTTAAGGGTGTATGATGATGAGACCTTAACAAAGATAATAAATTGGTTGCCAATTTGCACGCGAAAAACCCTCACAACATATTAAGCGTTTTTCCTTCCATTGAGTGATTCTTACTCAAGATCCAAAGTTGGCATTGGTTTGTTGGCCAAAGTCAAGACCTTTGTCAATTGTGGATGTGTTTGAATCATGAGAGTTTTGTTCCATATCGGTGTCTTGTCCAAGTTGTGATTTGTTGGCCAAAGTCAAGATCACTTCTTGTCCATCGACATTGATTACAAAGCTTTCCATGTCAATGGGTTCCGCTTAACTGGGATCATTAAGTTTGTTGTGCCAAAGCCAATGCTTAGTTGATTCAGAGGAAAAAGGTTAGGTAATATATTCGATATATTGGCATATATAAGATATATGTTTCAGACTTTGATGTCCACCTACTGGATCTAGGAATTGGATGGGATCCAATTGATCTTAGAGATCTACCTAGTTAAGTATCATACAATTTGTTGGCCAAAGTCAAGATTGTGTGTTATTTAACGGGATCCTAGCCCACTAGGAAATGGGTTTCCCGAGTACTCGACAGAGGGTTGGAGTCTTGCAAAAAAAATAGTGGGTGGCGAGAATTAAATTTGCAATATTCGTTTAATTACTTGCCATATGCGCTCAATCAAATATCATTCGTCAAATATATATTAGTTGGACTAATATTTAATTGTTGTTTTAATAAACAGTTGGACTGTAATTCAATCTATTCAATTAATGGTTGATTTTATAATTGGATTATAGTAATCAATATAATTGAATTAACCAATTTGATTATAATTGATTAAATGGTTGGACTATAGTAATCATTATATTAATAGTATATGAAATTGTTGATTAAATAGTTGGACTATTAGAATCAAGATTAAATTGAAAGATTAGTGTTTAAAACATTATCCTAGGGAAAATGTGTTTAGACGACTTTAATTTTCAAATTGGGAATAAATTTCAGGATAGTCCTTAAACTAAGAAGTTACTTTATTTGATAAAATAACATCTTAGGCCTAAGCCCGGAGTTAAGCAAATAGTAGAGCATGATCTTTGGAAGATTCATGTGATGATAACTTTAGTGCTTAATCCATTATGCCTTCCATAATGAATCCTTAATTTCCTAATCAGAACTAAGGATTAGATCCTTAAATTATGATGAAGAAATTGAAGGATCTTCATAGATCTATTCTTAGAAAATTGAATTGCAATAAACAACTCTTGGAGAGTTAATGACTATTCTCAAGGAGATCAAAGTCAAAGTTTGTAATAAGGCAAGAAGCGCAATGCGCATCTTACTTCAATATTCTAGAAGGCCAAGGCTTGGCCAAAGACTCTTCTGGAATTTGAAAAGGGCAAAGGCAAAATCATTATAATCTTCTAGGAAGATAAAGGACATATCCCAAGATGTCTGCCTAAATTGTGGCAAACGGGGTCATTGAAGCATGATTGTCATATGGACAAAGCAGACATGAAGGAATTGAAGACGAGCAAGGCTCTGACTTCAAATATGTTTGTCATAAATATGTTCACTACTAGTATTAAAATTGGATTTTAAATACTTAGTGTGATACATAAATATATATGCATTGATGTGCAGAATCTACTATGAGCATGATACTGACTTCAATTGAGATTAATCTGTGAATCGAAACGGACGAAAGTCGCTGTTTTCCGTAGATACCTAAGTTTAGGAACTACACTTCGGGTGTGTACTTAAATTAGGAAACTGTTATAATGTAACTAGTTTGACTAGAAACATTATCTCTATTTCGAGTATAACTCGTTGCGCGAGTATACTTTATATTCTAGAACACTTAAGTGTTTTATTTTATAAGATGATATTGAGATAAACACATTAGATGTGAATAACAGTATTTATATTTTGAATAATATGACGAACAAATAGCTCAAACTGATTTGATCAGATAAGACTTATTTGTGGCAGTGTTGTCTGGGACACATTAAACAAGACTCGTATATCCACACTTTTGAAGAGTGGATACTAGGACGAATTTGATTCCATTCAAATGAAGTCTACGAATCTAGTTTATTAGGTAAAGTACCTAAAATACCTTTTACTTGGTAAAAGTATAAGTGCCATCGATCTGTTAGCCCTTATTCATAGTGATGTAAATGAGGCCATGTCTAGCTAGGCTAAATGTGGAAATGAATGTTTCGTGACCTTTACGGATGTGGCATCGCGTTATGGTTATGTGTTTCTTATGAAACACGAATCAGAAACTTTTAGAGTTTCGACACGAAGTAGACAAACAGATCGGCTAAAGTATTAAAACATCACGGTTTGACCATGATGAAAATACTTAAACAATAAGTTTCTCATATACTTGAAAGAGTATAGTATTCTTTCAAAGAGGACTCCTCCCGAAACACGTCAATTTGACGGTGTGTCCGAACGGAGAAACCGAATTTTGTTGGACATGATAAGGTTAATCATGAGTCGCTCTGAGCTACCATTTTCCTTCAAAAGGGATAAACATTAATAGTGCAATACTTATTTTGTATAAGGTTCCATGAAAATCTGTTTGACATATTTCATATTAGATATGAACAGGAAAGAAACTGGGCTTTCTCACTCCTGATGATTTGGGAATGCTAGGCATATGTTTGGATGATACCAAACTAGAACCCAAATTGGATAAGTGCCAATTGTAGGTTATCCTAGGGGAACCAAAGTATAGTACTTATACAACTCACTTGAGAACAATGTAATTGTTGCTCACCATGCGGTTTTCCTAAGAAGAATACCGATATACAGTGGAAAGTGGGAGGATAGTAAAACTCGATAAAAATCGGAGTTATACTGTTCAAGGCACCAAGTCCTTAATGGAATACAAACAGTTCATCAATGATGAAACTAGACCAATAATCTTCGAATACACAAGAACAACGTAGGTCAGAGAGAGTCAGAAAATAACCTGGGGTATGGGTTTCTGATCTCACCTCATAAAGATGTCAATCTTATTAAGGAATACGAACTGACTACGTATGAGGAAGTGATACAAGGTATCGACTCCCTATTATGGCAAAGTGCCATGAGTCCGAAATGGATTCCATGTATAACAACTATGTTTGGACACTAGTTGTTGTACCACAAGGCATTGTGCCTATTGGTACTATATAAGTCTTCAAGGAAGACATACATGGAAGGCAACATACCAACGTACTAAGCTAGGCTTGTAGCGGAAAGGTATCGTTATCAACATTATGTTGATTACAACAAAATCTTTTACCTGTTGCCACGTTAAATCCATTTGGATAATGCTTGATGATGCTACATGTTTCATTCGTGAAATATGGCAGCTGAACGTCAAAATCGCTTTCCTTAAATGGAAACCTCTTTGGAGGATATTTATAACATCCTGACGGTTTTGTCGTACCAAAACTAGCAAACAAGGTTTGCAGGTTATTCGATCCATGTATGGATTGAAGTAAGCATTGGGTTCTTGGAACTATCATTTTGATGAGATCATAATGGTGTATGATTTGATTCAAAAAGAATATGATTCTTGTGTATATAAGGAGGTTAGTGGGAGCACTAACAATGATGTCCTAAATAATGATGATATGTCATTTCTTGGAAATGATATTCCCATATTACAATCGGTGAAAGCTTGGCTTTCAGGAAAATTCTCCGTAGAATTCTTGGGAGAAACAACCTTTATTCTAGGAATAAAGATCTACTGAGATAGATTTAAAGCTGTTAACACTCTCTGAGAACTCGTACATTGAAAAATGTACGTGATCTGGTGTCTCATACGCTTTGAGCATATGGAGTCACAAACATGTCAATCCAATTGATAGTCACTGGATTGATATTAAGAACATTCGTTAGTATCTTAGAGAACTAATGATGATGTCTTAAACTATGGAGAAGGAGAACTTGAAATGACTGGGATCACTACTGCAAGTTTCCTAACCGATAACAATAACGGTACTATACAGTTTGAATAACGGAACAGTGAGCTGGAAATCTTCCAAGCAAGATACTGTTACCAAATAAGCAACAAATGCGGGTTATTGCTGCAGCTGAGGCAACAATAGAAGCCATCTGGGTCAATATCAAATCTAATTAGATTAGATATAGTTCTGTTAGCAGCTGAGCTGGGCGTCAGCACAGGCTAAAGAATTAATGGTCTCATCAACGATCCAGATATATACTTCATCTATTCATCTGATTCGTTCGGATCATACATCGTCGCGATGTGATGATCGAATAAATTGTATAAGATGATAATCATACAAATCCGCTGACGAAAGCCTTTCTTCAACAGTTTGAGCGAGCCGTACATAGTTCGGGTGTAAGACACTCGAGTGACTGGCTATAGGCCAAGTGGGAGATTGTTGGACAGTTATGACCATAGCGTCACTATTTGTACAGATCATGGTGTTGTTGTACAAATTAACTATGTGACAAGGAGATTGCACTCTTATCATTTGTGATTAGATCACCTAGATGTATAAATGATAGGAGGTCATTATGATTAGTTCCTGGATTGAGATGATATGAGACAGTTTCAGTCCACGAAGGAATAATCATTAAATATCCCTAATCGTAGTATTATCGAGACTGGACATCGATAATGCAGAATAGACTAGTATTACACGTTTGCGTGTTATGTGAGATCATAACGGCATAGTTCTCATATATTTGGGTATAGGATACTCATGCAAGTGTAATAGGAAGTTGTGTTTTACCGATGGTACGGAAAACAGCTTCGCTCTGGATAGACCCCTCAGAATTCCATTGGTAGTATGACTATGTGTCTATGGAAGTCCGAAATCAGGGTAGGTGTATTTGGTCTTAACCTGAGACTTGCATCGCTAATACTTGCGACAATCGGTATGCTTTAGTTTTGGTCGTCCAGGGCTTTAACAGGTTCTGAGTACGCCTCTGCTAGGTATATCGAGAATCGTAGTGTATTGGTGTGATGTCAAGACAGAAATATCACTCCAGTCATAGTGGAGATGATGTCATGTAGGATACGGTACTAGTGCTCTTAAGTACTGCAGTCATCGGGTTATTATGACTAGGTCATGTATGTCCGATTATAGAGACTAGTTACCAGACATCCGACATGTGCTTCGTACGGGGCAGACACATTCCAGCACCAGGCCTAGCACGTGACAATCTGATACTGGATCGCAATACGCAATACTACGTATACTACCCCTGACATAGATTATATATTCCAGTAAGAATATTTCTTGAGAATTGGGTAGGCATGGTGCTTTGCTAGAAGCCAACCATGTCTTGTAAATCGGTAAGCACATGGTACGAGGTACGCACAATTCGGATAATCCGATGACCGTATTTACTACCAACATATCCAGGGATCTCTTGGGTCGCTTCCCAAAGATTCACCGATGACAGTTGATTTAAATTAGAATTAATCTGGGATTAATTAAGAGAGAGAATTAATATAGGATTAATTAAGATGGAGAAAATTAATCTGGGATTAATTGAGGTATTATTTAATTGGGATTAAATGTGTTCGAAAGAGAGAATGTGATTAATTTTGAATTAATCGGTAGGATAATAAATTTAATAGTTAAATTTGATTTTTCTATTTAATTTATTCGTATGGGCTAAAATTAATATATCGGATATATTAATATGAATTGGATTTCATTATGAAATTAAAGTTGGACTTTAATGCGAATGAACGAACGAAATTAAGAATTAATTCGTAGATGACGTTCGTAATATATTTGTGAGGCATCGTTATTTAATTATTTAGCGATGAAAGTTCGTTTAATCGGATTAAACGGAACCGTGCCGCGGCAAATGTTCGTAGAGACATTTTGAGTTTTGAATTCAAAATGGTGGGGCCCACTTCACACATGTCACACATGTGAAGTGGTGGTTGGAAAGTGGTTGGCATTTATGCCAAAACCACTTACTTTCCAACTACTTGGTTTAGGTGAAACCAAATTACCCCAACTACATGGTTTTGGTGAAAATGGTAAAAAACCCTTTAACAAAACCCTAGCTCTCTCTCTTCACACATGTGTAACACAACACTTAGAACAAATGAAACCCTAATACACAAGGTGTTTGGGCGTGAACTTGGAGCTCCATGGGCGTGACTTCTTATCTCTTTCTCTTTGATTTTGTGGCAAAGTCAACAAAGCTAGCACTTGGAGAAATAAACTAAGGTGATAGGGAAACTACTTCAAGAGTTGGAATCATCACTTAATGCTTGGAATCAACAAAGGAAGGATCTTGGAGATCTTCAACTCAAAGCTTGGAATCAACAAAGGAAGCATCTTGGATCTTGGATCTTATTCTCAAAATTTTAAAAGCCAAATCCGTTCATTGTAAGTATATTCCGCAACTTATTTTGAATTTGTGAACATGTTTTCATGCTTATTAGATCATTGGCATGTTCTAGGAACACTAACAATCAGAGCCATTATTAAGCATAAAATTAAATAGGGTAAAATTTGGGTAGTAAATTGATTTGAGCATGATTTGATGAAATTGTTTGTTTGAATATGCTTGAATGATGATAACTTGGAGTTATGCATGATCAATTTGATGAAAATTGAATTGGATTATTTTTTCGCCAAATGTTTGGCTTTGTCGAAGTTTGAGTATGCCCTAAAGTCATGGTAATTTTGTTTTTTGATCATTGGATGAGTTGGAAGACATGGGATAAATTGATTTAGGATTTAATTGGATTAAAATCGAAATCGGATTTAAAATCCCTAAATTACCGTGAGCTTAATAGCATGTAATGAGACGATTTTTTGATTCAATAATGTTGGACATGTGTTGATGATGATTAGCATAATTAATTATGTAAATTGATATTTTGAAATGTTAATTTGAATAATTAATTATGGCTATATACTTTAAATTGATTTAATTGTGATGAAGTTGGAATATTGTGATTAAATTATTGGACTAATTTGGAATGGGATTATAAAGTTGTATTTGGGCTTAATGGGCTTGGTTGGGCCAAGTTTGGTTTAGGTTAATTGGTTGGATCCAATTGGGCCTAAAATAATTTCCATAAAGTCCAAATATGATTAAATGGGCCTTTAAATTTTGATTGGGCCTAATTGGCCTAATTGATTTTTGGCAAAGGGTGATTCCTTATTGGGCTTTGGTTGCCAAAGTCCATGCCTTATAAAATAATTGAAAGCCCATTGGACTTTAATTAAATTGACATTGGATGTTAATTGGGTTTTGAGACCCGTTAAGATTAGATTTAGAATCTAAGTCGCAAAGACTCATTAATAAAGTGTAAATATTTAATTTGGAATTAAATAAAGAATTAGTATTGAATACGAATTAAATTGGATTTAATATTGTAGTTTGATATAATTCAAGAATTCTTACTTTGAGTACTTATTCTTAAACGAGTTAGACTCGCGCAAATCAAATCGTTGTTTGAACATTGGATGGTCATTAATTTCAGATTAATTAATTGGATTAGATTGATTGATAACTTGCTTTGTGTGAATACATGGATGTGATGTATGAATAATGTATATCGGATGGATATTAGATGGGTGAGGGCAATTTTGGAAATTATTGTAATAAATTTAGAATTTATTAAATTGGACCGGCGTGTCCAGCCTATTACCTCTTGACTCTTTGTATTTCTCTTCTCACTTATTCCCCTCAATGTAAATGAGGTTTCTTTAGAAGTGTTATGTAATTGGGTAGAAGTAAGATTTGTGCTAGCGGGAGAGAGGAAAGAGAGAGATTTTTTTCTAGGAACAAGTTGTTTTAAATATCCATCCGCATATCATTATTAATTTAATTACCGCGCCTTATTATGATTTTAGAATGCATGCTTAAGGGGTGTGATGAGACCTAATCAAAGATAATTAATTGGTTGCCAATTACGCGAGAAACCCTCAACAAAATTAAAGCGTTTTTCCTTCCATTGAATGATTCATTCTCAAGATCCAAGATTGGCACTGGTTTGTTGGCCAAAGTCAAGACCTTTGTCCATCGCGGATGTGTTTGAATAATGAAGGCTTTGTTCCATATCGCATGTCTTGTCCAAGTTGTGATTTGTTGGCCAAAATCAAGATCACTTCTTGTCCATCGACATCGATTATGAAGCTTTCCAAGGTCAATGGGTCCCGCTTAACTGGAATCATTATGTTTATTGTGACAAAGCGAAGGCTTAATTGATTCAGAGGAAAAAGGTTAGGGAATATATTGGATATATTGGCATATATTAGATATATGTTTCAGACTTGGATGTCCACCTACTGGATCTAAGAATTGGATGAGATCCAATTGATATTAGAGATCTACCTAGTTAAATATCATACAGTTTGTTGGCCAAAGTCAAGATTGTGCGTTATTTAACGGGATCCTAGCCCACTAGGAAACAAGGTTTCCCGAGTACTCAACAGAGGGTTAGAGGCTCGCCGAAAAATAGTGGGAGGCAAGTAATTAAATTTGCAATTTCGTTTAGATACTTGCCAATACGCACTCATTTCATTTTTCGTCAATACATAAATATATATTAGTTGGACTAATATTTAATCGTTGTTTTAATTAAACAGTTGGACTGTCTTCAAACTGGTTAAAATAATAGTTGATTATATAATTGGATTATAGTAATCAATATATTGAATTTAACCAATCAAATATAGTTGATTATATAGTTGGACTATAGTAATCATTATATTCAATAGTACCTAAAATCGTTGATTGGATAGTTGGACTATAGCAATCAAGATAACAAAAAGATTAGTGTTTAAAACATAATCCTGGGAGAAAATGTCTTAAACGGCTTTAATTTTCAGATTGGGAATAGAACCTAAGGATAGTTATGGGAACTGAGAAGTTATTCTATTTGATAGAGAAACATCTCGGGCCTAAGCCCGGAGTTGAGCAAATAACTTTAGTGCTCAATCCTTTATGCTAGATACAATGAACTTTAATTTCATTATCAAAATTAAGGATTAGATCCTCGTACCATGATGTTGAAATTAAAGATCTTCATAGATTATTCTTAAATCTTAGAAGTACAAATTGCAAAAGAAGCTCTTTTGCTCACGTATGTCAGAGGGTACATCTGTCGAGCTAGGTGTCGCAGATGATTGCTGACATTGATTAGCTAGGCTAGCTGGGCATTACCTGCGTGGCTAAGACTACTAAAGATTTGATCTTATAGTCTCTACCCAAAAGCTGGGGCAGGTTCACTATGAACCAAGAGTATACTCTTGGAGAGTTGATGGCTATGCTCTAGAAGGCAGAGCCAGAGCTTCTAAAAGGGGCAAAGGAAAAATCATCACAGTTTTCTTGGAAGACAAATGACATATCATCCAAAATGTCTGCCTAAACTGTGGCAGACATGAAGGAAGTGAAGAGGGACAAGGCTCCGGCTTCAACCATGTTTGTCATAAACATGTTCACTACTAGTTTCAAAATTGGATTTTTGATACTAGATGTGGTACATGGATATGTACTGATGTGCGGAATCTGCTGATTAGTAGGATACTGACTTCAATTAAGATCTATCTGCGAGTCAGAAACGGGACAAGAGTCGCTGTTTTAACCGTAGAAACCTAAGTTTAGGAACTACCATTCGGGTGTTTACTTAAATTAGGAAACTATTATAATGTACCTAGTTTGACTAGAAACATTATCTCTATATCAGAGTATAACCCGTTGCGGGTATACCTTTATATTCTAGAACACTAAAGTATTTTATTTTATAAAGATGATATTGCGAAAACACATTAGATGTGAATAACAGTATTTATATTTTGAATATAAATGAATCTCAAACGTAATACTGACAAACAAATAGCTCAAACTGAATTAATCAGATGAGACTTATTTGTGGCATTGTTGTCTGGGACACATTAAACAAGACTCGTATATCCACACTTTCGAAGAGTGGATACTATTTGATTCTATTCAAATAATGTCTACGAATCTAGTTAATTAGGCAAGGTGCCTAAAACACATTTTTCTTGGTAAAAGTACAAGTGCCACCGATATTTTAGCCCTCGTTCATAGTGACATAAGTGGGCCCATATCTAGTTAGGCTAGAGGTGGATATGAACACTTCGTAACCTTTATGGATATGGCATCGCGTTATGGTTATGTGTTTCTTTAGAAACACAAATCAGAAACTTTTGATAAAATTCAAAGAGTTTCGACACGAAGTTGACAGACAGATCGGCTAAAGTATAAACCTGTCACGGTTAGATCATGATGGAAAATACTTAAGCAATAAGTTTCTCAATTACTTGAAAGAGTATAGTATTCTTTCAATAAGGACTCCTCCCGGAACACCTCAATTGAGCGGTGTGTCCAAACGGAAAAACCAAACCTTGTTGGACATGATAAGGTTAATTATGAGTCGCTCTGAGCTACCATTTTCCTTCTAGGGATACACATTAAACAGTGCAATACTTATTTTGAATAAGGTTCCATGAAAATCTATTAGACAGACTTCATATTAGATATGAACAGGAAAGAAACAAGGTTTTCTCATTCCTGAAGATTTGGGAATGCTGGGCATATGTTTGGATAATACCAAACTAAACCCAAATCGGATAAGTGCCTAATTGTAGATTATCCTAGGGTAACCAAAGTATAATACTTATACAACTCACAAGAGAACAATGTAATTGTTGCTCGCCATGCAGTTTTCCTAAGAGGAATACCTATATGCAGTGGTAAGTGGGAGGAAAGTAAAACTCGATGAAAATCGGAATAATACTATTCTAGGCACCGATTTTTTAATGGAACACAAATAGTTCATCAGGGATGAAACTATACCAATAATCTTCGAATACACAAGAACCGCGCAAGTAGGAGAGAGTCAGAAAACAACCTGGGAGGTATGGGTTTCTGATCTCACCTCATGTAGATGACAATCTTATTGAGGAACACGAACCAACTACGTATGAGGAAGTGATACAAGGTATCGACACCCTATTATGGCAAAGTGCCATGATGTCCGAAATGGATTCCATGTATACCAACCAAGTTTATACACTGGTTGATGTACCGAAATGCATTGTGCCTATTAATACTATATAAGTCTTCAAGGAAGACATACATGGATGGCAACATACCAACGTACTAAGTTAGGCTTGTAGCGAAAAGGTATGGTTATCAACATTGTGTCGATTACGACGAAACCTTTTACCTATTGCCATGGTTAAATCCATTTGGATAATGCTTGCTACTGCTGCATGTTTCATTTATGAAATGTGGCAGCTGAACGTCAAAATCGCTTTCCTTAAATGGAAACCTTTTGGAGGATGTTTATAACATCCTGACGATTTTGTCATACCAAAACGAGCAAACAAGGTTTGCAAGTTAATTCAATCCATTTATGGATTGAAGCAAGCATTGCGTTCTTGGAACCAGCATTTGGATGTAATCATAATGGCATATGATTTAATTCAAAACAAAGATGATTCTTGTGTATATAAGGAGGTTAGTGGGAGCGCACTGAAAATGATTGTCCTAAATAATGATGATATATCATTTCTTGGAAATGACATTCCTATAAAACAATTGGTGAAAGCTTGGCTTTCATGAAAAATTCTCTGTAGGCTACTTGGGAGAGACAACCTTTATTCTAGGAATAAAGATCTACTGGGATAGATCTAAAGGTTGTTGACTCTCTCCGAGAACTCGTACATTGAAATAAATGTACGCGACCTGGTGTCTGATATGCTTTGAGCATATGGAGTCACAATAAGGCAATCCAAGTGATAGTCACTGGATTGATGTTAAGAACATCCTTAAGTATCTTAGATAAACTAAGGATGCTTTCTTAAACTATGGAGAATGAGAACTTGAAGTGACTAGCTTCACTGCTGCAAGTTTCCAAACCGAAAAAAATGACTATAAATCGTAATAAGGGTACTATATAGTTTGAATAACGGAACAATGAGCTGGAAATCTTCCAAGCAAGATATTGTTGTCGAATAAACAACAAAAGCGGAATATTGATGCAGCTGAGGCGGCAATAGAAGCACTTTGGATCTTAATAATCCTAATTGGATTAGGGGTAGTTCTGTTAGCAGCTGAGTTAGGCTACAACACATGCTAAAGAATTAATCGTCTCATCAATGATCCAAGTATATACTTCAACTATTCATCTGATTCATTCGGATCATACATCGTGGCGATGTGATGATCGAATAAATTGCATCAGATGATAACAATGCAAATCCGCTGACGGAAGCAGTTTCTCAACAGAAGTTTGAGCGAACCGTATATAGTTCAAGTGTAGGACACTTGAGCGATTGGCTATAGGCCAAGTGGGAGATTGTTGGACAATTATGACCCATAGCATCACTATTTGTACAAAACATTGTGTTGTTGTACAAATTAACTATGTGAAAAAGGAAATTGCTCTTTTATCATTTGTAATTGGATTCCCGAGATATATAAATGATAAAAGTCCATATGATTATTTCCGGATTAATAAGATATAAGACAGTATTAATCCATTAAGGTTTAATCATTAAAACATCCATAGTCGTAGTTTTATTGAGATTGGACATCGATAATGCGGAATAGACTAGTATTGCACTTGTGCGCATTGTGGGAGCATAACGGCATAGTTCTCATATATTTAAGTATTGGATACTTATGCAAGTGTGATTGGAGGTTGTGTTTACCGATGGTACGGAAACAGCTTCGCTCTGGATAGACCCCTCAGAATTCCATTGGTAGTATGACTATGTGTCTATGGAAGTCTGAATCAGGGTAGGTGTATTTGGTCTTAATCTGAGACTTAAAATCGCTAATACTTGGGACAATCAATATACTTTGGTTTTGGTCATCCAGGGCTTTAACAGGTTCTGTGTACGCCTCTTCTGGGTATATTGAGAATCGTAATGTATTGGGTGTGATGTCGAGATGGAAGTATCACTTCAGTCATATGGAGATGATGGTCACGTAGGGATTCAAAACTAGTTCTCTATAGTGTTGCAACCATCGAGATAATATGACAAGGTCATGATTATATGATTCAATTATGAAAACCATCGATATGTACTTCGTACAAGGCAGACACAATTCTAGCCTCAAGCCTATGACGTGACATCTGATACTGGATCGCAATATGCAATACTACGTATACTACGCCTGATATAAATTACAAATTCCTTTAAGAATATTTCTGGAGAATTGGGAAGGCACGATGCTTTGCTAGAAGCCAACCATGTCTTGTAAATCGGTAAAAACGTAGTACTAGGTACGTATGTGTTCGGATAGTCCGACTATCGATTTACTACCAATATATCCGGGGATCTCATGGGTCGCTTCCCGAAGATTCACCGATGACGTATGACTCGAACATAATTAATCTGGGATTATTAGTAGAGAGAGAAAATTAATCTAGGATTAATTGAGGAGATATTTTATCTTGGATAAAATACTATTTAAAGAGAGAGAAAAATTAATTTGGAATTAATCGATAAAATAATATATTTGATATATTTCACGAAATTAGATTTCGACGCGGAATTAAAATTAGATTTTAATTCGGGCAAACGAGTTAATTTAGAACTAATTCGCTGGCGACGTGAATAGTAATTTTGCTAGGCAAAATTATTTATTTATTTGATTTAATTACGTCGCAACGGAAAGTTCGTTAATTTGGAATTAGCGAACCCGAGCCCGGGAGTTTTTGCGGGACCACTCATATTTTGAATCAAGTGGGGCCCACAAGTCACATCACGCGTCACATTATTAGTCATTCTTGTGATGGAAGTCACATCAACTTTAAGTGATGTGATGCATGTGACCGGCGTAAACACACACGTATAACGCAAGCGCACGTATCGTTCAAGTAGTATAAAAATATCGATCCCACGAGGACTTAATATCTAATCTATTAATTTTATGAGGTCAAATGATTACTAGTATCTAACAGGTTGTTTGATTGATTTGAAATGGTGACGATTCTAAATTTAAAAACAAGTAAATAAAATTGTTCGAAAGTAGGTTTTAAGAAAATTGAATAATAAAAACTATCTAGGGTTGTGATTTCTTCAAATATCATTTTAAAGATGAAGTGGTTATCTTAAAGTTGGGTAATATATTGATTTATTAACCTGGAACACTAAATTATATGTAAGCCTCTGTCGATGGTCAGACACAAATACCCAGTTTAACCCAATTGAACCATATGTCTATGTCAACCAAATTATCTGGATTCATTAATTTTAAGTTCCAATTATGGCTACCCCCGCCCGACAGGTATATGTCTATCATGTAAGGAAATCTATTAAAGGGTTATCTATCCTCAAGGAAGATCGTGGATTATTGAGTCTAAGGTCTTAAACTTAAAATCCCTATGTTCAGTTCATTTTAAGTTTACCAGTTCAATTTTATTAATGGCCAGTTAATAAAAAGCATTAAGATTAAGACTCAATAAATAAACCCTTATATTACCCAAACTATAATTTAACCCCTTATAAACCAGTGATATTGGATTTCATCACAACCTCAGATAACTGGCTTAGTTACGACACATATTTACAGGTAGTAAAAACTTAAATAAAATAAAAGACATAAAGTAAATTGCTGGAAATTAAATACTGAAAAGTAAATTGCTGAAAATTAAATAAAGTAAAAGTAAAAAGTAAAAAGTAAAAAGTAAAAAGTAAAAAAAATAAAAGTAAATTATTGAAAAGTAAATTGCTGAAAAATAAATTGCTGAAAATTAAATTAAGTAAAAGTACAATAAAAGAAAATGATGGGGTTAAGGATCAACTTTTATTACTACTATTTTAGATATCTCCCTTAATATAATATATTAACTTTACGTGATAATTACCAACCAACCATAAAGGCGGTATCCTGTTTAAGTCAAATTAATAATTAATTACCAACCGACCAACCAGGCGGTATCCATACTTAGTCAGGTTAAAACCAATTTATAATTAATTACCAACCGGCCAATATAGCGATATCCTCATTAAGTCATTTTTAAATAGTTTATATATTATAATTAAGGGAGATTAATCTAAATAGCAATAATAAAAGCTTTACCTTTCACCCTAGCAAAGGGGAATTATCTCCTCATTGCTTGAAAAATAAAAACTGCAAAAGTAAAGAAAGGAAATGATTGTGCGTAAAAGTAAATTACGGAAAGTAAAAACTAAAAAATAAAGAAAAGAAAGTGCGAAAGCGAAAATTAATTACTGAAAACTGAAAAATAAACAAACTAGATACAATCTTCTTATTTATTCTTAAGGAATTTCAAAGAAGAAAGTATGAATTTTACAAATGAAATGGCTTGGTATTTATAGGCAAAATTTTGCCTCCATCAAATCATCCACCAAATCAATTATTAATTGCTCCACTAATTGCTCCACCAAATCCATTATTAATTGCTCCACTAATCTATTATCATGTTTGGTGATGATTTGATAATTTTTATTATTTATTTATTAATTTATTTTTTTGCTTTGAAAATGATTGAAAGTGACTTTAATAATTACACACTACACACTTCTGGATGGTTCATCAATTTCGGGCATGAAATCTTTAGAATTATAAATTATTTTGTCTTTAAAAGTTGTAGATCTTTGAGTCTTCTTTAATCTGGAACTTGAATCAGCTCAATCCGATATCGGAGTAAAGAGTTATACCCAAAATACGAAAGATGCACAAAATTGGAATTTCCAAAACTTTACTTCGTTTAAAACGCCCTTTCAAGTTTCCAATCTCCAAAATTAAAATATCAAGTCCAATAATTGCCCTTATTTGACCCATATTTCGTCCTAAATAATTTCATTGAGACCCGATATTATTTTATCTGCAAAATAAACTAAAACACATCAAAACGTTCATCAAACTCGAGAATCTAAACAAAATATTAAGTTAAAGGGGCGGTAAATATTGATATATTTTCCGCTCATCGGCGTGTCACTTTTGTGATTGATGGGAGTTGTTGAAAGGCTTTAATGCCTTGTACCATTTTGGAAAGTGGTAAGTTGTATTAGATTTTTGAAATCCAAAACACACAATACAACATTCACTCTCTCTCTTTTCTTTTCTTCATGACCGAAACTCTCCCCATTTTTTTCTCTTGTTGTTGCCGTGAGCCTAGGGCTCATTTCTTCATGATTTTGTTGCAAAATCTCAAGAGCTAGCACTCAAAGGAGTCTCACAAATATGATAGGGAAACCCATTCATGAGCATGGAATCCACACACAAAGCTTGGAGCTTGGAGATCAAACATGGAGCACAAAAATGAGGCATGACCGAGAGCTTCAAGGAGTATAAATATTTTTTGTGCTCTTCGCATCGCAAAGACGATCAAAGTGAGTATTTTCGCAACTTTACTTTGTTGTATTCACACATTTCATAGCTTAATATGATGTTGGTTTGACCTAGAAAACCCAACACCAATATCATTTTAAAGATGAAGTGGTTATTTTATGTTTGTGTAATTTATCGGCTTACTAACCTGGAATACGAAATTATGCGAAAGCCTCTGTCGATGGTCAGACGCAAATACCCAGTTTAACCCAATTGAACCATATGTCAATGTCAACCAAATTACATGGATTCATTAAGTTTAAGTTCCAATTATGGCTTCCCCCACCCGACAGGTATATGTCTATCATGTAAGGAAATCTATTAAAGGGTTATCTATCTTCAAAGAAGATCGTAAGCTATTAAGTCTAAGGCTGAAACCTAAAATTCATTTGTCAAGTTTATTTTAGATTTACCAGATCTATCTTATTAGTGGCCAATTAACAAGACGCATTAAGCTTAAGACTTAATAAATAAACCTTGAAATTACCCAAACTATAAAATAACCCCTTATAAACCGATGATATTAGAATTCATCACAACCCCAGATAACTAACTTAGTTACAACACATAACTAGGGCTAGTAAGAACTTAAAAGTAAAAGACATAAAGTAAAAATGCTGAAAAGTAATTTCGGTAAAGTAAAAGCTGAAAAGTAAATTATAATAAAATAAAATGCTAAGGTAAAAGGATCAACTTTTACTATTTACTATTTAGATATCTCCATTAATATAATATATTAACTTGTGATTATTTTACCAACCAGCCATATAGGCAATAACCTGATTAAGTCAAATTAAGTCCAACCAGCCATATAGGCAGAACCTAAAATAAACCTGCCATATAAGCGGTAAGAAAATTTAATTACCAACTGACCAATCTGGCGGTATCCTGCTTAGTCAGGTTTAAACCAATTAAAATGAATTAACAACCGACCAATATAGCGGTATCCTCAATATTTTAAATAGTGAATATATTATATTTAAGGGAGATTAATCTAAATAGCAATAGTAAAAGAATTTCCTTTCACCCTAGTAGTGGGAAGTTACCTCCTCATGTTGAATAGTAAAAACTGTAAAAGTAAAGAAAGTAAATTACTATTATTATAGAACGTAATTAAAATTTAATTACAAAACTGAAATTAAAAGAAACTAGATAGAAAACTTCATATTTACATCAGAGAAATTAGAGAGGAGGGTACATCTACAACTGAAACATCGAGCTGAATTTATAGGCCTCGGTAGGCTCTGGGCGTCGCGACGCTATAGCCTTTGGCGTCGCGACGTCCGTGATTTACAGCGTGGCATGCAGAGAGCTCGACACGTGGTGATTATGTATAAGGTGATAAGGTGACACGTGACAAGGTGGCTGGCACTCAATGATTATGTTGACGTGGCGATGATGTGGCGACACGTGGCGAAAGAGATTGTCGGCACCGTAGGATTGCGACATGTGGCACGCTGTGATTGGTTGATGATGATGTGGTGATGACGTGGCACTTTGACTCGGTCAACTAGTGATGTGGACGATAATGTGGTGGTGACGTGGAGTGACATGTGGCGATGGCGATTATCGGCACCATAGGATGATGACGCGTGGCACGACGTACATTAGCAGATCGATGTAATGGTGACACGTGGCGCGGTGCACGTTAGCAAAGTCAAACTTCTTAGATTCTGACATGTGGACCCGGCACACGTTAGCACAGTTAGGTACATGTTAGGCGTCATGACGCTGAAGGCTTGCACATCACGACGTGGAAAATTACCAAAATGTCCTTTTATCCAATTTTCACTGTTTTGGCCCCAAATCACCTCCAGAATGTCATGAAACTTTATTTATCTACAAAATAACACAAAACACATCAAAATATTCACAAAACTCAAGAAACTATACAAAATATTAAGTTAAATGAGTGGGAAATAGTGATATAATTACCACTCATCAAGAAGCTTGAGAATAAGGACGAGCAAAGAGCCTCGAGAATGAGGACGGAGCAGGGGTCAAAGGCCCTCACCACCATCAGTTCGACATGCCAGGAAAGAATCCATAGGGTCACGACCCACATTATCAACATTTTGGGAATGAATCCCGAGGTCGAAGTACCTCATCATCGTGGAAAAACTCCCCAGTGGATCGAAAAGTCATGTAGGTGGACCAAAACGCCATCACGCAACATGGTTCAGGAACAAATCCCAGGGGTCGAAGCACCTCACCATCAACTCAACTCAGTTCGGGAATAAATCCCAGAGATCGAAGCATCTCACACCCAGCATGGTTCGTGAACAAATCCCAGGGGTCGAAGCACCTCGCCATCAACTCAACTCAGTTCGGGAATAAATCCAAAAGATTGAAGCATCTCACATCCAGCATGGTTCGGGAACAAATCCCAGGGGTCGAAGCACGTAGCCATCAACTCAACTTAGTTCGGGAATAAATCCCAAAGATCAAAGCATCTCACACCTAGGGGTCGAAGCACATCACCATCAACTCAACTCAATTCGGGAATAAATCCCAGAGATCGAAGCATCTCACACCCAGCATGGTTCGGGAACAAATCCCAGGGGTCGAAGTACCTCGCCATCAACTCAACTCAGTTCGGGAATAAATCCCAGAGATCGAAGCATCTCACACCCAGCATGGTTCGGGAATAAATCTTAGGGGTCGAAGCACCTCGCCATCAACTCAACTCAGTTCGGAATAAATCCCAGAGATCGAAGCATCTCACACCCAGCATGGTTCGGGAATAAATCTTACGGGTCGAAGAACCTCGCCATTAACTCAACTTAGTTCGGGAATAAATCCTAAAGATTGAAGCATCTCACACCCAGTATGGTTCGAGAATAAATCCCAGGGGTCGAAGTACCTCGCCATAAACTCAACTCAGTTCGGGAATAAATCCCAGAGATCGAAGCATCTCACACCCAATATGGTTCAGGAACAAATCCCAGGGGTTGAAGCACCTCGCCATCAACTCAACTCAGTTCGGGAATAAATCCTAAATATCGAAGCATCTCACATCCAGCATTGTTCAAGAACAAATCCCAGGGGTCGAAGCACCTCGCCATCAACTCAACTTAGTTCGGGAATAAATCCCAGAGATCAAAGCATCTCACACCTAGGGGTCGAAGCACATCACCATCAACTCAACTCCATTCAGGAATAAATCCCTGAGATCGAAGCATCTCGCAAACCAGGTAAGAAAAAATTTATGCAGGACTTTGATAGGGTTGTCACTGTCACACACTGCACAAGCCCCATCAAAGTGGGGGACTGTAGAAACTGCATTTTTGCATAAGCCCAATGATGAGCCTCGTATGGAGGCACTACCTGAAAAGTTGCGGACGTTGCGAGAAACGAATGCCGGAATGAAAGAAAACCTCCAAAATTAGCACCTTATCGGATTCAGACTCACTAGCCAGTCTCAGATTTGCTCAGTCGGTTCTGCTTCAAACTTTAGCCTCGGACCCACCATGTAGCCCATGCAACCAGCCAATTATGCCATTGCATTTTCGGCCCATCAGCCCAAAAACTCATACACGCCCAAAGCCCATACAATCCATGCACACGCCCAAAACCCTATGCAATCCATATGTCCAAATCTCATCATCAACACTTTCCAATTTAGTGAGATTTGAGATCATATCCTTACCAATTTAACAAGATTTTGGGATCCCATCCTCACCAAATTTATAAGATTTTTTCCCAAAATAAATTTTCCAAATTTACATGATTTATTTCCCTATTTGGAGATCCATTCAAGACATTATGAAAAGGAACAATCACCAAAACTTGAAAGGGGCTTGGACGACAACCATCAAAGAAAAAACCCTAGCCATCACAAAAAACAACACCACCGAAAAAACCATAGAAAAATCACCCAAAAAATAACAAAGAATCACCGAAACAGTGAAGCCAACCACAGAAAAAAACAACAAGGAAACCGAGACCAAGACAGCCAAAACAACCAAAAAACCCAACCAAAAACTGTGAAACAACCAGCCAAAAATCGAGAGAAAATAAGCAAAATCGAGACAAAAACAACAACCATCACCGAGAAAACAATCGACCAAAAATAGCAGCCATCCACCGAGAGAAAACAACCAAAACTGAGACAAAAACAGCAACAAAATCACCACAAAATATCAGCCCAAAAACTGTAAAATAGCGCCAAAAAACTGTGAAAACAGCATCCTAAAAACAGTAAAACAGCAGCCCAAAAAACCGTGAAAACAACAGCCCAAAAACAACCAAAATAGCGAACCAGAAAACAACTAAAACAGCGAACCGGAAAACAGCAAAATAGCAACCAGAAAACAGCAAAACATCAACTAGAAAATAGTAAAACAGCAACCAGATTATAGTAAAACAGTGAGTAGAAACAGCGAGACAGTAAACAGAAATAGCGAACCATCGATCCTTCCGACGACGGCCTAACGCACTTCTGAGAAAACAACTTGAAAGGTAAAACCTGAGGGCACCTTTACCACCTTTATTTTTATAGTTCTGGACGCTGCAAGCCTGGCTGGACGTGAAATATGTCCAGCCGGGTATGCGAAGTTCTACATCAAAGACATCCAAATTTATGGTCACATTCTTTTCTTTCTTTGGCATTTTGTTATTTATTTATTTATTTTTATCTATTTAGTGCTATCTTTTTTTTATCTATTTGTTCACTTTTATTATTATTTTATTATTTCGCCTTTATCTTGTTTATGTTTTTTTCATGTTGATAACTATACACATATGCATGGTTATATTTTTATGTCTGTTTACATTGCATTGATGATTATGTATGTTATTATCTCTGGTGGTATATCGGATGGAAACCCAGACGTAAATTTTGTAGCCGAATCCGAATGGACGGTAGTGCGATCTGTATTTGGGATACAACTCCACGTGCCACTCGGGAAATACTCATACATGCGTGATTAACCCTCTTTTTGCTATTTATTTATTGACTTTTTTCATGTTTTTGACTGTTTATTATAATTTTCATTATCGTATCTCGTATTTCTTAATTAAATATGCTTTTGGAACTATGTTATTGTGATTATTAATATTTATGGGTGTGCAAATTTTTGTTTATTTGAATTACTTTGCATGAACTACATAAGACTTGGCTATACCATTGTGTGAACCCGTCCATTATACTGGCATAAGTAATGGACTATTCCGAACCCAAACGTTTGAGGTCTTCCCTTGTGAGGGGTGAGTGCGGCCTTAAATCTTTCCCAATTCACACTGGGTGGTGACTCATTTATTCTTTGATTTAGTCCCCCGCGGGCTAATCCGTACTCTCTACGAGCTGCGAGCCCAACATTTTCGTGGTCGCTGAGCATCGTAGGCATAGCGGTAAACCCCGTTTCGCTTCTATAGACAGCTACACCATCATGTATAATATTTCCCCCTAATGCACAACATATAGACTTTAAACATGTAATGATACGGTATCTCCCAACCTTTCATGGTTTGGAGAATGAGAACCCTTATGTGGACATTAGAGAATTTGAGGAGGTTGTAACAACCTTCCATGACCGATTTGGGGCTACAGACACAATTAGACTTAAGTTATTCCATTTTGCCCTTAAAGATAGAGCTAAAAGCTGGTTGTATTCATTGAGACCTCATTTGATAGGATCATGAGGTGAGATGACACATGCATTCTTTAATAAATATTTCCCACACCATAAGACTAATGCATTGAAAAGACAGATCTCTACCTTCTCCCAGAATGACAGTGAAACCTTTATCAAACTTGGGAGAGGTTTAAGGAGATGCTAGCTAGTTGTCATCACCATGGGTATGGGAGTTGGCACCTAGTGAGTTACTTTTATGAAGGTTTAATCCCTAGAGAGCGCCAATTCGTTGAGATAATGTGCAATGGTGAATTTATCTGAAAGGACCATAATGAGGCATTAGAGTACTTAAATGACCTAGGTGAGAAATCTCACACTTGGACTGGACCCAATGCCATGGATATAACTGATAGGACATGTCTCACTCCGTCTAGCGGAGGCATACATCACTTTAAGGAAGAGTATAGTCTTAGAACATATGTTGAGCTATTAATGGGAGAGAAATAAGCTTTAAAAGCCAAAGATAGCAAAACTATGCATGCGGTAGCCTAGTTAGAACCCCAAGAGGAATGTTTTATGTGTAAGAGGATTGACCATCCGACCCAAGTGTGTCCTTTATATGGTGAGATGGGGGAAACATATGAGTAACAATGCAATACCTTATGGATATACAAGAAGCCTTATACACCTTATTTAGACACGTATAATCCTGGTTGGCGGAACTGCCCAAATTTTAGTTGAAAACATGAGTCTCATCAGCCTAGTCAGACACCACAACCTAAAGGTTACAGTGCCCCCCAATAACACACACCTGCCATTCCTACAAATTTTTTAGAGAACACCGTGCACGTATTTATAGAGACCCAAAATAAAACTAATCAAAGGTTTGAGTCACTGATAGCTCAGATAGTTGAAGATAATAAGAAGATAAAGAGTCAAGTCTCTAAGTTGACTAATATCCTGAGTGTGCAAGAACAATGAAAGTTTCCATCTCAGGCTCAACCAAATCCTCAGGGGCAACACATGGTACAGGCTAATCATGAAGCATCCAATGTAAAAGGTGTTAATGTTATAATCATTAGAAGTGGTAAGGAGGTAGGCTTGCAGGACACCTCCAACATTATAGGTGACCCCAAAGACGTTAGTACAAATACTCATTAGGAAGAACAAGTGCCACATATCCCAGTTATAATACATTTTCCTCAAGCTCTTAGGCCTACTGCGAGAGCTACAGACACTAATGTTGAGATCCTAGAACATTTAAAGCAAGTAAAAATTAACATTCCTTTATTACATGTGATCAAACAGGTTCCTACATATGCGAAGGTTTTAAAGGATCTATGCACCATGAAGAGAAAGCATCATGCGAAGAAGACTACATTCTTGACAGAGCAAGAAAGTGCAGTAATTGACCAGAGGGCCCCACCAAAATACAAAGATCCAGGATGCCCTACTATTGCTTGCCACATTGGCACATATGAGTTTGGTCAGACTTTATTAGATTTAGGTGCTAGTGTTAATCTCATGTCATATTCTATATATATGTAGCTAGGACTTGGAGAGATTAAACCTACATATGTGGTTTTACAGTTAGTTGATCGCTCTATCAGAATACCACGAGGAGTAGTTGAGGATGTTTTACTACAAATTGATAAATTCTACTATCCTGTTGATTTTATGATTTTAGACACGCAGTCTGTGTTTATCATTGAGTCAAAAATCCCTCTCATCTTAGGTAGAACTTTTCTTGCTACAGCTAACACTATTATTAATTGCAGAAATGGTCTCATGAAGTTATCATTTGGGAATATTACACTGGAGGTGAATATCTTTCATGTTGAGAAACAACCACGGGATGACGATGAGTGCCATTATACATATCTGAAAGACAAAGTCTCACCGGAAACAGTTTCTTTACAATATGAATCTCACCCTCTCGATCTAGACCTAATCCCAAAAAACTATAAAAAGAGGAAAAAATAGAGTTAGTGCTCACTTAAGGATGATCCCCGGAAAGTTAAAAAGGAGGTTGAGCCAATTTTCCCTTATGTGTAGCCTAAAATATCTGCCATCAGTAGACCATGGGAGATCGATGGATACAATGCCGCAGCAAGCCAAAAATTCCTTTTCATGCCTTAATCACCAAGGTCCGCCGAAGAAGAAAGAACAAGGGAATATTTAGTCCGCTACATGGAAGCCATCATGACCATTTGGGTGATTACGTCTGGCTGAAGATGTTAAACTTAGCGCTAGCGGGGAGGCAATCTTTGTATCTGCATATATTTTATTTTTTCATTTTCTTACTTTAGTTTTATTTTATTGTGTGCTAATTGTATATTTATTATGTGCATGAATATTTATGCAGGTGTTGGCGCAACCTACACAGCCCACACAACCAAAGTCTCACCAGTATGAGTATAATCAACTCCATGCACGGTAGTGTTGTTTATTACTCATGTTTCTTTATATTTATCTTACATTGAGGATAATGTAAGTTTTAAGTGTGAGGGTGTACACATGTAGTGATGATACTTGTTATAAAAAAAAATAAAAATAAAAATTATTAATTAGTTGTTTTTAGTCCTTAATAGTAAAGCATAGGTCTAATGATGAATATTCTTTGCTTTAGGATGAAATCTTAGAAACGATAAGTTCTTTAATGTACTTTTATCTGATGCCTTGAGTAGTTGATCTAGGTTAGACTCGTAAGCACTTAAATAAAGTTTTTAGCAGTAAGAACCTAGATAGTTGGCAAAGTGACTAGTTGAAGAAATTACATGTCGATGAATGACTGTTTGCTTATATGTCTATCTTGATTTGCTAGTGTTATGATGTATGGTATAGTTAAAAATAAAAACAAAAGGAAGAAGAGAAAAAGAAAAATAAGAAATTAAACCACCTATAATCGATAAACGTGAAGTTACCCATGGGCAAGTGTTAGGACCACCATGAGGAGAAATGCTACCTTAAAGGTAGGTGTGTTGAAAAAAAAAAATTTGAAAGAAGAAAAAGAAAAAGAAAATATCATACCATACTGAGCACAAAAAGGCAATTACAGAGCACATTTCAGATATCTAGGTTGGTTTGACCCATCAGATCCCAATTTTTTAAACAAAATCATTGAGTTGGCTTACCTAGGAGTCGAGCTGTGAATGAATCTTTACACACACACTGTGAGTCTGGCTTAGATGATTTATTCAAAGACTTGGATTTGAGTTGCTTTGAGTACTTTGAATGTTCTATGAATTCATTACTAGGCATTCTCTGAGGACAATAATATGTGTAACTATTGGGACTATTTCATTTTGTTATTTTTGCATGATTGCATGTTTTGAATGACGTTTGTGGGTGACATCGCTGTAATCCCTCACGAGACTATAACTCGTCCAATAGGGCCGCCTAGGGGTTTAAAGGCTTATTGCATCTGCTAAATACAATCGTGATCCCTACGAAAGTGGCTTATATAGTTTTTATTTATTTATTTATTTTTAATTTAGTTTAGTTCTTATTTTCTTTTTACGTTTGAATTGCTAGGGACTATCAATAAGCTGGTTGAAGGTTGTGATAAGTGCATGAAAATGTACTTTGAACATCACTAATTCGGCTCGATTATAAAATATTTAATCCTAATTATAGTTTATTTTATGTCTTATTATTAGGAAGTAATGGACATAAATATTGGAGCAATTGTACGTGTTTCGGGACCATACGAACGCATCAGAAGCACGCATGAAGAGTACAAACGAAGAAAGCATTATTCCAGAATTTTACCGCGCATCACGACGCGCCATTCCTGGCATCGCGACGCACCCTCAGACTTCACACATAAAGAACTCTTGTATATTGGACGCTGCAACGCCACTTTCCGACACCGCGGGGCCCCGGTAAAGTCCCAGAAGCTTAATTCAGTCGTGTTTTATGCATATAAGGACTCCAGGACTTCCCTATATAAACCTAAGCTCGTCCAAACCCTAAAAAGAGAAGAAATACACAACAAAGAGTTGAAATCACATATTTGAGAGAGAAGAACGAAGAACCATAAGCCAAACATGATGTCTCTTTGATATATCCAGGTTGTATCTCTTTCTTCTATGGAGAACTAATCTCTTAGGCAAAACTAAGGATGAACTCTTGTAATTAAGTTCTTATATTCATGTTTTTGATTCATAAATACTCTTTAACTTTTAATACAATTGATGATTTGTTATTCTTTATTATCTTTTGATTGTGAACCCAAATATTGTGTTTTACCAGTTTGCATATAGGAATAGTCATGCTTCTTCTATGTGTGATTGGGGAACCCAGTTGTAACTGGTAATGTTGTTTTATGAGTTGATCTTCTGTTGCAATATTGCTTGTAGGTATTGTTGGGGTTGGTGCTCAGAGTGCCAATTCCCAGTTGTATTTTTTTGAGAATACTACTGTAAAACATTTTATTATGAATAATATAAGTAGTTTCTGTAATATAATATATCTTTTAATATGGTAAAGACGTAATAGACCTTAGGATGATTAGTCATGATACTGTTGCAAAAGCGTCGCAACTGACATTGAGTTGTATCATGACGTTGTCATTCTCAGACAGTTCCTAGTCAAGGTTTACACTACTTGGTCAGTAAAGTAAACCCGTTGAGACTGGTACATGTCGTATACTGGAATATATGATTCCAATGGTTTCTCAATGAACCATGAGTCTTGGGGACTCGTATAGACATGTAGGTGTTTATAGCGGATAAACGCTGAACGACTCACCAAAGATTCTTAATGGATGGTACACCAACGTCAATAAAAATCTTCTCGGGTTGAGTAGCATTTGTGATTCTTCGACTTGAGAAACTACTGTGGGCACATGAGACATCTTCCACACTTAGATGGCAGTCACGTCACCGATCTATTTAGATCAGACCTCCGCCTGTTCGTTGGGTGTGGATAGATCCGCAGAGTGTCCTGTGTGTGTCGAGATAGGATCCGTCACTTCTGTGTACAGAGCATAAGTAGTCCATATATGATTAGCAATCAGATAAAAAAATGGGCCCGTGGTACACTTTAGAAGTCAGTTTTAAGTGTTCTCTTTTTGATATTGCTAATGGAGACATCGACGGGATAGTCCCAATAGAGATTTGACGTTTACATCTATATCTCTGGGATATATCCAGATACCTGTGACAGAGGAAATTATACATTTTTCATGACCTCGACCTGTATGATTCAGCGAGTTTATCCATGGTAGTCATAATTTACGGGTGAGTAAATTATGGACACGGAATTGGATTTCGTGACGGATATGTCTGAATCTAGAGAGTCTTACTAATGAAATATACTCGTAGTAGAACACTAGGGCAACATTTATAAATAATACTGATTATTTATAAGTCATTTAAAGGTTAAAAGCAAAATACATGTGAATGGACCTAATAGTCATTTCCTAATTTTGTGTTTTTTCATTTAATGTTAGATTTTATCAAATACACATTAATTAATTGTCAATTGAGATATTTGACTAATATCATAAATATATATGTATTTGATATTTAATGTAAATATAATACATATATTTAATATATTTGTATTTAAATAATTATTTAATTATTTAATTGTTAAATAATTAAATTAATTGAAAATATAAATATCTAAAGTTGTGATATTTTATTAAATTGCTTGAGTTGCTATTGTTGACTTGTTATAAAGTTATTAAAGTTGTAATGATTAAAAATAATAAGTTGATAAAGCAAATATTAAATGAAACAAAAATCAAATATCTAGATATTTGATATACTGAGATTCGGCCAAGCTAAATGGTGAAGGTATAAATTATTTTGTTTCATTTTAGGGTTTCAAAAAAGTTCAAAACACACAAAAATAAACACAAAAGAAGTTGAGATCAAAGCTTGAAGGCTAAAGAAGAAACCTTTGAAAATCTTTATTTTTGTAAGTATTTCTTTAAAGTCTTCAACATAGAAAATATTTCTAACATACTTAGCTTCAATTTGTGATGCTTTGATGTTATCTCTACTCTTATAGTTTGTGTTTAATTGGTTGTGAATTTGAAAGAAAGGTCTATGCATGTAAGTAAGCTTGAAATGGTTTCAAAGGCTTACTTTTGATTATTTGGAAATCAAGTTTCCATTCTATAGTTTTTGAGCCACTCCTTGGTGACCTAGAATTGTTCTAGAGTTATTTAAAAGTGGTGAGGCTTGTTTGGTGAAGTAATGAATGGATTAAAGTGTTGGATTTTAAAGATTTGGTAAAATTGGTCATTTTGATGAAATTGAAAAATTAGGGTTCATAACCCATTCCAAAATTGGGGCTTTTTATAAATGTGATGTGTTATGGAGTTTATATGATGCATGTAAATTTTTGGGTTGATTGGATTTGATCTTGGCATGTTTTGAACAAAATGGACCAAATTGTAATTAATTGAAAATTTTGGGGTGCTCTCGGCATTAGGCTTAAATTTGGGGATTTGTGTGAAATATGATTTTGATGTTTTGGATATGTTGAAAAACATTTTAAAAATGATTTAGAATCATCCAAAATTGTATTTGACAATTTTTGGACTAAAATGATCAATTTACAAAGTTATGGGGTAATTCTGTAATTACCAAGAAATTTGATCTCTTGTGTAATTTTTCAGAATTTGATAATTGGATAATTAAATAAATAAGTTTATTTAATTGATTCAAGAAAAATTTTGAAATCGGAAAATTTTGATTTTCCATTATTCCGCTGCGTTACCAGATTTTCGCCATAAAACCCCTACAGGTATATTGTCGACGTTAGATAGGTCATAAAGATAACATTGTGTGTTGTTAACATAGAGAAAATAATTCATCGATCACCTTAAAATTTAATATGTTTTGAATTGAAATATCTTCTGATTGTTGGTTTGGGATGTGAAACCTTTAATTGAGTAATAAAACGAATCAATTACTGAATATAGAGATTTGATACCAGAGGGATTCCCGACGCTGCTTTTCTCTATTGATAAATTCCTACGTGTTTTTCATAATTTTTAATCTAAATTGTCAATTAAAACCTTTCTTTAATTCAGATGCTGCTAATATTTTCATTAAGTGAATTAGTCCTTTGTAATCATCTATCTGTGGAATCGACACCCCAACTATACTGCGATAACTGTGAGTACTTTTTTGGCGTAAACAAGAAGCAATCAATTTTTGTGGTTTAGAATAAGGCAAAAGTTGTTCACGTTTAAAAAGGAAATAATAACATGCAATTGTTGTATGCGTGGCAAGCATATACAAGCAATTGATTGCTGTGTGAGATATAAATGGACAATAATATAAATACACACACATATATATGCCATTGAAGATTTTATTCCTAAAGACTTCAAACTCATAAAAAAGAAAAGAGTTTCTTTTGTTCTCGAAAGTGAGAACAATTTGTTCGTAGATGAATGCTAGTGTGCTAGCTAGAGGTGCAACCAGGGGCGGTTGCACGTTGGGCCCAGCAGGGGCTGTAAAAAAAATAAAATTTATTTTATATCAAATCTCTTGTTCCCATTTTTCCCTAAATTCTGAAACTTGTTAAGAAACAAACACAACAAGTCATCAGCAAGACAACAACGAAATTTCTAAGGTGAGAAAACAGCTACACAAAGTAAAGTATGGTTCCACTTTTACAGAGGCGGTTCCACTTTTATAGATTATTCTCCAACAATTCAGTATGACACTCTTTATATATTTTTATGCTCATTTTTAGGTTTTTAAGTTATTATCGTATTGTTCAAATTATTTTTTTTTTGCTAGACGTGATCAACAAGAAAAAAGAACTAACTTAACATAGTCAATTTTGCTCCAACGAAATTCTCTGGATGTGATCAAGAAGGAAAAAAAAATTTATTTTTTTTTACTGCCAAAGAACTTTGTTGTAATTTTAACATAGTCAAGTTTTTATTAATTTAACATAGTCAATTTTTTTTAAAAAAAAAAAAAAAATTGAACAATATGATATTAATTTCGAAACCTAATAATGATTTGTTGATTCCTTTAGGTTTTTTCAATAGATTTTTTTTTTATAATAACCTGAATTATTCTTTTGTTTATTTGATATAGTTATCAAGAAATATTTTAAAAGAAAATCAACATTACAACCTTCTCCAAAGAAAACTAAATATTGTTCAAACGAAGATGTATAAATTAATATTTACAAGATCTTCCTACAGATCCTAGATTAAGACCTCGAATCTCTTATTATAGTCATAATATCTTAGATGAAGTCCGAAGAGCGTACCTACAAAAGGATCATGTTCAACCTAAAAATCACGACTTTAAATTATCAAATTTTGGAAATCAAAAACGGCGGTTTGTCTCAACTTGGTTTGAAAATTTTGGATCTTGGTTGGAATATAACATAGAAAAAGATGCTACATTTTGTCTTTTTTGTTATCTTTTAAAAGAAAAGAATGGTAAACAAAGTGGTGGTGATATATTTGTTTGAGTATAGAAAAAGATGCTACACTTGCTAAGCTATTTTTTAGACATGGATTGAGTATGTCTAGGTTGCGTGGCCAATGGTATGATGGATCTAGTAATATGCGAAGCGAGTTCAATGGCCTTAAAGCATTCATTTTAGAGGATAATAAATGTGCTTATTTTATTCATTGTTTTGCTCATCAACTTCAATATGAAATAGCCATGTTGAATTTTTAACTTAGCCTCTCCTGTGTTGAATTTCTGGCTCCGCCACTGGGTGCAACGCTTGGTGTACTACTGCAACAGAAAAATCAAGGAAGATACTCAAAAGGCTCAAAAAAATAACAAACACATCAAGATATGTTTTACTATTAGTAAATATTATTTATGTTGATAAATAAAATATTTATTGCATGCATGTTAAAATTAATAGAGATTAATTTAGTAATATATTTGTTTACATCAACAACGATATAATCACGATTCTTAAAGTGGGTTTGAAAGAAAATTTTAAATTTTAATCACATGAATGTTTCCGCACTAATCTCAAAACCTTACCCGATGTGCATCATGCGGCTCTCAACTAATTAAATTAAAGAGAAAGAATAATTGTCTTTTTTTTTAATACTTCATTCTTTTCCAATGCTTATGTATTCATATTCTGCCTTCCTTTTATAAATCAATAAATATTCTGCAATAAGCTTCTGACAAAAAAATGATTTCTCTTGTAATGATAGATTTGTATGAGATTATGTGTTTCATTTTGCTTTGTTTTTTCAAAGCAAAATTTGGTGACAATCAGTTGGCTCAGTTCGCTTCAAGTTTGAAGAGGAATAAAATGTGGTGAATTTAATACTACTTGTTGACGGTGGATTTTGGTCTCAGGGCAATATGGGAATATCACTCCCGAGGCAATCCTCCTTCAATAGTGAATTTGTTTGGTTATGGGGGAAACCAAAAGCAAACTTAGCAGAAGGTAGATAATGCGCCAATCAAACAAGGAGATTTAACATGGTTCGGCGGATTTTTGTCCAACCTACGTCCACGGACACAAACAGAACTTATACTTTTATTGCTGAAATTTGTATCTCTTGTGCTTTTTACAAGTTTGATTCTGATGCCCATTTACACTCACTCTACCCTCCTATTTATAATGGTGAAGAAATCATATTCCTATTTGTACAAGAATTTCCTAGTTGAAATAATTTTCTTTTTCCATAAGGATTCCTAGTCAAAATTATTCCATTTTCCCATAAGGATTCCTAATCAAAACTACATTTACTTTCTTCATTCTACTAGGACACAGACTTATCAGTTTACCCTATGAATGTAGGATAACTTATCATCTTATCCGAGAAAATAAGATGCCATATCTTCCTGAGCACGCATCATCATGTGCTCGGTCTTCATGAGGTCGGTCATAGTGGTCATTTGGACTGATAATAATTCTGCCGATCTGATAATTGCTCGGTCATCCGAACTTAAGTGTTCGGCCATTTACTCATGTGGTCGGGTCGGTATCAACGATCCTGACCAAGAAGGGAATTTACTCTTTTACCCATGTCGTGCTGCTTAAATATCATAGTGCTCAAAAAACACCATTAATATTTATCCCCTAGTTCTCGGTAACAACGAGTTTGCGAGTTGATGCCGGGAACTATAAAAAAAAAGATGGTGTGCCGATGAGTCCGTCGGTGGTCACTCCAGGAATCGCACAGAAAAATGCATTGGCTGCAAATCTGGTCCTTCCTGCCACCTTCATGTGCTCAGCCAACGAGGATCCCGATATCTACCCGTGGAGAAAATGTTTCGCCTTTATGCTGATGACGATCGACTCGGTGGGACGTAACCCGACCCCGAGCAAAGAAGAACATTTGGCTCTGGGGGAATGTTACCTCCCCAGACTAATAGAGGGCCGACCATGGGGGAGATGCTCTGATCCCATGCCGATGATAAGTCTCTCGGTGGGACGTATCCCGACCCTGAGCTGAAAGAAAGACTTGGCTCTGGGGGAATGTAACATCCCCAGTCCAAAGAAGCCGACTCGGTGGGACGTAACCCGACCCCGAGTTGAAAGAAAGACTTGGCTCTGGGGGAATATTACATCCCCAGTCCAAAGAAGCCGACTTGGTGGGACATAACCCGACCCCGAGCTGAAAGAAAGACTTGGCTCTGGGGGAATGTTATATCCCCAGTCCAAAAAAGCCGACTAGGTGGAACGTAACCCGACACCGAGCTAAAAGAAAGACTTGGCTCTGGGGGAATGTTACATCCCCAGTCCAAAGAATCTGACTCGGTGGGACGTAACCCGACCCCGAGCTGAAAGAAAGACTTGGCTCTGGGGGAATATTACATCCCCAGTCCAAAGAAGCTGACTCGGTGGGACGTAACCCGACCCCGAGCTGAAAAAAAGACTTGGCTCTGGGGGAATGTTATATCCCCAGTCTAAAGAAGCTGACTCGGTGGGACGTAACCCGACCCCGAGCTGAATAAACCATAAGGCATCGATGGAATAAAATCCAGCCCCGAGCCGAATAACCAAGCGGCCTCGGCTGAACGAAATCCAGCCCCGAACCGAATAAACAAGTGGCCTCGGCGGAACGAAATCCAGCCCCGAGCTGAATAAACAAGTGGCCTCGGTGGAACGAAATCCAAACCCGAGCCGAATAAACAAGCGACCTCGGCGGAACGAAATCCAGCCCCGAGCTGAAAATAAACCTCGGTCTCGGTGGTACAAGAGCAGACCCGAGCCAGAAAGAAACATCGATCTCGGCGGTACAAGAGCAGACCCGAGTCGGAAAGAAACATTGATCTCGGCGGTACAAAAGCAGACCCGAGCCGGAAAGAAACATCGCTCTCGGTGGTACAAGAGCATACCCGAGCTGGAAAAAAACATCGGTCTCGGTGGTACAAGAGCAGACCCGAGCCGGAAAGAGACATCGGTCTCGGCGGTACAAGAGCAGACCCGAGCCGGAAAGAAACATATATCAATAAAACAGACTCGGCGGTACAATTGCAGACCCGAGCCGTAAAACAAATATCAAAACCATTGTGTGGGCCATAACAAACAAGCATAATCAAATGTCACTCTAAGATAGAAGAGGTCTTACTCACATTTTTGGGATCTGTTGCCTTTCTTGCAACTCTACAAGGGTCACTACAAGCAAGGCTCTTCTTAATACATCATCTCTGGATCTCAGCATTCCACGCATCTGACCGGATGACTTCCGCTATCAACTTTGGTCGACCTCAAAAACCGAATGGTCTCGGCTTCTAGTCTCTCATCATTCGTCTCTTCCATCCTCTCTAGTCTGTCTATCATGGATTTCAGAAGGTTTTGATTTTCCTCCCTATCTTTCCTCATATTTTCTTCCATCTTCTCCATCCATTCCGCTGTTAACTACTTGACGACCGGTGATTTCCATCTTCTGCCATCGTCTTACTACGCGAGCTGCTTTTTGTTGAGTTCCTCACAGACGGCGCCAACTATTGATGGAGGATTGTCTCGGGGGTGATATTCCCATATTGCTCTGATACCAAAATCCGCCGTCAACACTACTTATTTGATTACTTCGAAGGTTGGTTTTTTTGAACAATTTTATTGTCAAAATATAGAGAGGATCACATGAAGGATATTGTGGATGTCAACCTCAATACTTTGATTTCATGGGTTTGCTCGTAAATATCATTGCTTTCAGAATCGGATCGGTAATCAACCAATGATCTAAAAAATTTAATGGGTTAGTACTTTGACTGGTTGAACTATTTTGAAAAAATCGACAAATTCGACTTACGTCATAAATAATATTCATTAATTAAAAATTATAAAAAATATTAACTTAAATTTTTTAATTTCTTTTTTTTTAAGATTATAAAAAGATATTCATTGACTGTTAATCGATGGTCAAAAAGACCAAAATATCTCTTGTTCCAAAACCAACGAGCACAACAACCATTCTAGGTTATTGTCTCTTGAAATAATAATAATAATAATAATAAAGACAATAATAGATGCAGTAGAACTAAATATTATCCATTACATTAAGACAATTGATTATTACAAGTTTCAACAGACAACATTTGCTTGAAGGATATAACTTTTACAAATAAAAATACCATGTCAAATTGAAACTCAAAAATAGTGTGTAAAAATTTAAAAATCACAACAAAACAGATCCCATAATAATAAAAATTAAGAATGACATTCCTACTAACACAATCAAACATAATTAAGATTTTGGTTCTAATACAAGTCCATACAGCTCATATCAAGATATATAATTAAATTTTGTTCAATAAATATAACTGATTTAACCATATATCCGATGACAGTTCCATATACAAAGATTATAAGCTGTTATGCTTAACTATTAAAGCCACAAATTCATTACTTGATAAGCTCAATGATTGCTTAAACTGTAACACCCCAAGATATTCGAGGTATTACCGGCAGGATGCTAACGTAACCAGCTCCCCTATAAACTAACAGACCAAGACCCAGACTTGATAGGAAACACCTGTAATGCATGATATATTTATATTTCCGCATACAAAGCACCCTGGAAAATCACACATATAAGATTACATACAACAAAATGAATAAATAAAACATATATCTCAATCTTTTCTTAAAACTTTTAAAAAATCATAATGCATAAATGTCATTAGAAACTTAAGTTGTTAATAGAAAACATAAGTATCCACTTAATTAAATTGTATTTTTATTACTAATCAATAATAATTTTTAATTTTGTTTTTTTGAATATATCCAATTCCTTTCATGAGCAGATCTACTAGATAAAATCTAAGTAGATAAAATTTTTACAGATTATTACATTATCTGCCCCTCAAAATAATTCATATGCGAATTTGAATCTTTAGCAAAAAAAAAAAAATTACTATTACTAACCAAAATCAAATAGGTGCGGGTATTGCCGTCATATGACCTCTTCCGGTTCCCAGGTAGCTTCCTGATCCTTATGGTGCTGCCACACAACATTTACAGACGGTATGCACTTTGATCGTAGTTTTCTGACATCTCTATCAATAATGGCTACATGCTGCTCCATGTCAGAAAAATCATGACCTATATCCAGAACTTGCTGCTCCAAGACATGAGATTCGTCGGGAATATATTTTGTAAGCATCGATACATGAAATACCTAGTGTACTTTATTCAGGTTGGGTGGTAGTGCAAGTCCATAAGCTCTCATTCCAACTCTTCTCAGAATATGAAAAGATCCAATGTATCGCAGGCTCAATTTACCTCTTTTACAAAATCTCATGACTCCCTTGAAGGGTGAGACATTTAAAAAGATACAATCTCCGACCTAGAATTCAAGATCCCTCCGTCTATGATCAGCATAGAACTTTTGTCTACTTTGTGCATTCTTCAATCACTCCCTGATCAACATGACTTTTTCCACCGAGTCTTCAACTATGTTCGGGCCTAATAATTTAGATTCTCCCACCTCAGACCAACTCACTGGGGACCTACATTTATGTCCATATAATGATTCAAAAGGTGCCATCTGAATACTAGAATGGTAGCTATTGTTATAGGCGAATTCGATCAATGGCAGATATTAATCCCAACTTCCTTTGAAATCCATAGTGCAAGCTCTTAGCATATCCTCCAAGGTCTGGATTGTACGTTCTGATTTTCCGTCAGTATGTGGGTGAAATGTCGTGCTTAATAGCAACTATGTACCCAGTGCTTCCTGAAATGACTTTGAAAACTTAGAAGTGAATTGTGTACCACGATCGCATATAATAGAAATAGGCACTCGATGCAATGACACTATATTATCTAAGTATATTATGGCATACCGTGAAGCTGAATAAGCAGTCTTCATTGGCAATAAGTGTGCCGACTTAGTCAATCTATCAACAATAACCCAGATCGAGTCAAAGCCCCTTAGAGTTTGAGGCACACCTACCAAAAAGTCCATGGTAATCTCATCCCATTTCCATTCCGGAATCTCCAAGTTATGTAACATGCCTGTGTTGGTATTAATCTAGGTCCCAAGATCATACAAGCAATGAAAACAATGGGTGAATACATCAACGGAGGTAGCGGAATACTCACATCGATCGGTTGAGTCGATTTGGAGACGAATCAAGCCAAAAAACCCACTGCCTTAGGCGCCCCACTGCAGCAGTTTTGCTCACAGGTTTGAGCTGAATCGGATCTCATTTCGAAGCTCCAAACTTCGTCGGATGAGTCCCGCCTCATGGGTTAACCTCCCTAACACCTTCGCAATAGTCGCAAGTGTGCTAGCACTTGATTTCTCAACAAGAAAATCACTCATTGCTTCCCATAAGTCCACGCCAAAACTGGTATGAAACCAATGAGTTTTCTTCCATTTTGGCGTGAAGAGAAGAAGGAAAAAAAAATGGTGAGAGAGAGAGATGTGAAAAATGTGTAAAGACTTGGTAAACATTTACTTAAAAATGTCTTATATATTTTCCTAGAAAATATGCTAAAAACAATTACCAAAACATTTATCAAATAAATGAAAATGGTAAAAGTTATTAGCTAGTCACTATTACACCAACACCCATCAACTATTCATAGTCACTTTAATAAGTGATTTGATGTGTGTCTTTCAATCAATCAATCAATCACATCAATCAATCATATCACTCAAAGTGACATTTGATTTGACGCTTGATGTGACGAATGATTTGACGCTTGATGTGACTTGCGTCGCCGCACTCGAATTCGAAATACGAATGCGCTCGCAATCACACTCGGGCTCGGGTTCGCTAATTCTAAATTAACGATTTTTCCGTCGCGTCGTAATTAAATGATTACGCCTAGCGAATTCACTATTCACGTCGCTAACGAATTAATTCGTTCGCCCGAATTAAAATCTAATTTTAATTCCGCGTCGAAATCTAATTTCGTTTAATATATCGAATATATTAATTTACCGATTAATTCCAAATTAATCGTTATCTCTCTCTAGACGATATTTTATCCTAGATAAAATATCTCTGTAATTAATCCTAGATTAATTTTCTCTTTCTTCTATGTAATCCCAGATTATTAATGAGTGCGAGTTATGCGTCATCGGTGCATTATCGGGAAGCGACCCATGAGATCCCCGGATACGTGGGCAGTAAATACGGTCGTCGGTGTAACCGAATCACGTACGTACCAAGTACTACGTTCTACCAATTTACGAGACAAGGTCGACTCCTAGCAAAGCACCAAGTCTACCCAATTCTCCGGACATATCCATCTAAGAATATTAAGATCTGTATCAAGCGTAGTATAACCAAGTATTGTGTATATCGGCCCAGTATCGGATAGTCACGTGCTAGGCCTGGGGCTGGATAAGTGTCTGCCCCGTACGAAGCACATGTCGGATGTCTGGTAACTAGTCTCTATAATCGGATATACATGACCTTGTCATAATATCCCGATGGCCGCGCAGCACTTAAGAGCACTAATACCGTATCCTGCGTGACATCATCTCCACTATGACTGGAGTGATACTTCCGTCTTGACATCACATCCAACACTACACTACGATTCTCATATACCCAGCATTGGCGTACACAGAACCGGTTAGAGTCCTAGACGACCTCAACTAAAGTATATTGATTGTCGTAAGCATTAGCGATGTAAGTCTCAGGTTAAGACTATACACACCTACCTTGATTTCGGCCTCCCATAGACACATAGTCATAATACCAATGGGATTCCGAGGGGTCTATCCAGAGCGAAGCTGTTTCCCATACCATCGGTGAAACACAACCTCCTATCGCACTTGCATAAGTATCCAATACTTATATATATGAGAACTATGCCGTTGTGCCCTCACAACGCACACAAGTGCAATACTAGCCTATTCCGCATTATCGATGTCCAGTCTCGATAATACTCCGGCTAGGGATATTTAATGATTAATCCTTCGGGGACTGATACTGTCTCATATCATTCTCAGTCCAGGAACTAATCATAGGGACCTCTCTTCATTTATATATCTATGGTGATCTAATCACAAATGATGAGAGTGCAATTTCCTTGTCAATAGTATAATTTGTACAACAACACTATGATCTGTACAAATAGTGACGCTATGGGTCATATTATCCAACAATCTCCCACTTGGCTCATAGCCAGTCACTCGAGTGTCTAACACCCGAACTATGTACGGTTCGCTCAAATTGCTGAGGAAAGGTTTTCGTCAGCGGATTTGCTTGATAATCGTCTGACGCGATTTACACGATCATCACATCACCACGATGTATGATCCGAACGAATCAGATGATATAGAAGTATATATCTGGATCGTCGATGAGACCTTAATTCCTTAGCCTGTGCTGATGCCTAGCTCAGCTGCTAACAGAACTATATCTAATCTAATTAGATTTATTTTCGATCCAAATGGCTTCTATTGCTGCCTCAGCTGCAGCAATAATCCGCATTTGTTGTTATTCGGCAACAGTTATCTTGCTTGGAAGATTTCCAGCTCACTGTCCCGTTATTCAAACTTTATAGTACCGTAGTATTTAACTGTTTGGAAACTTGCAGCAGTGATCCCAGTCACTTCAAGTTCTCATTCTCCATAGTTTTAGACGCATCTTTAGTTCTCTAAGATACTAACAGATGTTCTTTACTTCAATCCAGCGACTATCACTTGGATTGACCTGATCGTGACTCCATATGCTCGAAGCGTATGAGACACCAATACAAGTACATTTTAAATGTACAATTTCCCAGAAAGTGTTAACAACTCCAAATCTATCTCAGTAGATCTTTATTCCTTGAATAAAGGTTGTTACTCCCCAGAATTCTACGGAGAACTTCTATTGAAAGAATATCTATGAAAGCCAAGCTTTCACCAATTGCTTTATGGGAATTTAACTGTCAGTGCGCTCTCCCACTAACCTCCTTATATACACAAGAATTATTTCATTTTGAGTCAAATCATAAACCATTATGATTATTTCAAAACGACAGTTCCAAGAACCTTATGCTTGCTTCAATCCAAACATGGATCGAATAACCCGCAAACCTTGTTTGTCGGTTATACAAAATCGTCAGGATGTTGTAAGCATCCTCCAAGAGGTTTCCTTTTCAGGAAAGCGATTTTGATCTAACTGACATATTTCATAAATGAAATATGCAGTTATTAACAAGCATCATCAAAATGGATTTACTATGGCAACAGATAAAGGTTGAACCGTTATTAACACAATGTTGATAACGATACCTTTTCAGTCACAAGCCTAGCTTTGTACGTTGGTTTGTTGCCATCCATGTATGTCTTCCTTGAAGACAATTACAGTACCAATAGGCATAATGCCTTGTGGTACATCAACTAGTATCAAACATAGTTGTTATACATGGAATCCATTTCGGACTCATGGCACTTTGCCATAATATGGAGTCGATACCTTGTATCACTTCCTCGTACGTAGTCGGTTGGTATACCTTCATAAGATTGACATCTTTATGAGGTTAGATCAGAAACCCATACCCTAGGTTGTTTTCTGACTCTATCTGATCTACTCAGTTCTTGTGTATTCGAAGATTAATGGTACAGATTCATCATTGATGAACTATTTGTGTTCCATTACGGACCTTGTGCCTTGAACAGTATTACTCCGATTTTCATCGAGTATCACTATCCTCCCACTGACCACTGCATATCGGTATTCCTCTCAGGAAAACCGCATGGTGAGCAACAATCATATGTTCTCATGTGAGATTTATAAGTACTATACTTATGGTTCCCTTAGGATAACCTATATTGGCACTTATCCAATTTGGGTCTTTTAGTTTGGTATCATCAAAACGTTATGCCTGGCATACCCAAATTATAGGAATGAGAAACCCTGTTTCTTTCCTGTTCATATCCTATATGATATCTGTCAAACAGATTTATATGGAACCTTATTCTAAATAAGTTTTGCACTGTAGACATATCCGTTGAAGGAAATGGTAGCTCAGAGCGACTCGTGATAAACCTTATCATGTCCAACAAAATTCGGTTTTAGTTCGGACACACTGTCTAACTGACGTGTCTCGGGAGGAGTCCTCATATGAAAGAATACCGTACTCTTTCATGTACGTTTGAAACTTACTGCTTAAGTATTTTCCATTACGGTCTTACCGTGACGGCATAATACTACAGTCGATCTGTTAATCTACTTCGTGTCGAAACCCTAATAGTTTCCGATCTGTGTCTTCAAAGAAACACATAACCATAACGTGATGTTACATCCGTTAAGGTCACGAAATATTCATATTCACATCTAGCTAGATAGATATGGGCCCACTAACTTCACCATGAATAGGGCTAACAGATCGGTGGCACTTACACTATTACCAAGTAAACAGTGTTTTAGGTACTTTACCTAATAAACTATATTCGTAGACTTATTTGAATAGTCAAATCAGTCCTAGAACCCACTCTTCAAAAGTGCGGATATACGAATCTTGTTAATTGTGTCCCAGACAACAATGCCACAAATAAGTCTCTATTGATCAAATCAATTTGAGCTATTTATTTGTCATTTTATATGTTTGAGATTTTAGATTATTCAAAATAAATTCTGTTATTTACAATAATGTATTTATCTCAGTATCATCTTTATATAATAAAACACTTAGTGTTCTATAATATAAAGGTTTTATCCGCAACGGATTAAACACTGATATAGAGATAATGTCTCTAGTCAAACTAGTTACATTATAACAGTTCCTAATTTAAGTACATACCCAAAGGGTAGTTCCTAAACTTAGGTATCTACGGTCGAAACAGCGACTTTCGTCCCGTTTCCGATTCGCAGAGAAATCTCGGCTTGAAGTCAGTATCCAGCTCATAGCGGATTCTGAACATCAATACATATATATTATGTACCACACTAAGTATTTAAAATCCAATTTCAATACTAGTAGTGAACATAACTTTGACAAATATTTTTAAAGTTAGAGCCTCGCCCTTTCTTTAATTCCTTCGTGTCTTCCATATCCAAATGGTAGTCACTTTGGGATATGTCAATTATCTTTTCAATATTTCACAAACCTTTGGCCAAGCCTTGAGTTTTGGAATATCGAAATGATGTGCACCTTGTGCAACACGCCCAATTGCAAACTTTGACTTTTCACCCCTAAAATAGTCAAATCAATTCTCTAAGAATTATTAATTGCAATTTAATACTTTTAAATCTAAAGATAGATTTGTGATAAGTATATTAATTAAGCACTAAAGTCATCATCACATAATAAATCTTCCAAAGATTTTATGCTCTACTTACCTTCTTAATTATGGGCCTTGATATAACAAGTTATTTTATCAAATAAAGTAACCTATTATTTATTCCCAATTGAAAATTAAATCATTTAAAATATTTTAATCCCAGATTATATTTTAAATATCCAACTTTTCAATTTTATCTTGATTATAATAGTCCAACTATTTAATCAACGATTAGTGGTACTATATATATTATAATGATTATAATAGTCCAACTATATAATCAAATATAATCCAAATTAATTAACCTCAATTACATTGATTACTATAATCCAATTATAAAATCAACTGTAAACTGAATTAATTAATTCAAATATATTGATTAATATAATCCAATTATATATAATCAACTATAATACAGTCCAACTGTTTATCAAAACAACAATTTAAATATTAGTCCAACTAATACCTTTTAAATATGACGAGTGATATTTGTTGAGCGCGTTATATGCGAGTAATTGAACGAATATTGCAAATTCAATTCTCGCCTCCCACTATTTTTCGTCGAGCCTCTAACCCTCTGTCGAGTACTCAGGAAACCGTGTTTCCTAGTGGGCTAGGATCCCGTTAAATATCACACAATCTTGACTTTGGCCAACAAATTGTATGATAATTAACTAGGTAGATCTCTAAGATCAATTGGATCTAATCCAATTCCTAGATCCAGTAGGTGGACATCCAAGTCCGAAACATATATCTCATATATGCCTATACATCGAATGTATACCTAACCTTTTCCTCTGAATCAACTAGGCCTTGGCTTTGGCACAACAAACCTGATGATCCCAGTCAAGCGCGGACCCATTGACCATGGAAGCTTCGTAATCAATGTCGTTGGACAAGAAGTGGTCTTGACTTTGGCCAACAAACCACAACTTGGACAAGACACCAATATGGAACAAAGCCTCGTGATTAAAACACATCTTCGACGGACAAGGGCTTGACTTTGCCAACAACCCCTGCCAATCTCGGATCTTGAGTAAGAATCACTCAATGGAAGGAAAATAAACGCTTGATATTTAACGAGGGTTTTCGCGTGCAAATTGGCTACCAATTTCATTATCTTTGTTAAGGTCTCATCATCATACACCCTTAAACATGCATTCTAAATACATAATAAAGCGAATATGAAAGTAAATAATAATGATATGCGGATGGATACTTAACACATTGATCCTAGATCAAATCTCTCCCTTTCTCACTCAAGCTAGCACTTGTATTACTTCTACCCGTTACACTACACTTCTAAAGAAACCTCATATACATAGAGGGGAATAGGTGAGAAGAGAATACAAAGAGAATAGAGGTGAAATGCTGGACACGCAGGTCCAATTTAATAAATCGAATTTATTACAACAATTTCTAAAATTGCCCACCCATCTAATATCCATCCGATATACATTATTCATTCAACACAACCACGTATTCACACATAAGCATGCTATCAATCAATCTAATCAAATTAATTAATCTGATAATTATGTGATCATCCAATGTTCAAACAACGATTTGATTTTGCTCGAGTCAAACTCGTTTTTGCGAATAAGTACTCAAAGTACGAATTCTTGAATTAAATTAAACTACATCATTAAATCTAATTTAACATGTATTTAATACTAATTCACTATTTAATTCCAAATTAAATATTACACTTTATTTAATAAACCTTTTACGATTTAAATTCCAAATTTAATCGTAACGTGTCTCAAAGACCGATTAACGTCCAATGTCAATTCAATTAAAGTCCAATGGGCTTTTAATTGATTTCTTAAGGCGTGGAATTTTGGTCAACTCGGGTCAAACCGATAACCAAAGTCCAATCCGGGATTTACCCCATAAGCCCATAAATCAATCTTGGCCCATTAGGCCCAATTGAACTTTAAAGGTTCATTAGTCGCATTTGGGCTTTATGGTTAAGGTTTTGGGCCCAATTGGATCCAATCCATTTGGCCTAAACCGAACTTGATAAAATCAAGCCCAATTGGCCCAATTACAACTTTAATAGCCCAAATCCAATTTAAGGCCTCAATAATTAAATTACATAAATCCAATTTAGCAATTTAATTACCTAAAGTGCATTACATGATTAATCAACTAAATCAACATTTCCAAAACATCAAATTAGTCCAATTAATCATACTCAATTCATTATTATATGTCCAACACACAAAATGAAAAATCAAACCCATTTACATGCTTCTTTAGTCTCGGCCAAAGGAGGGATTTTGTGTCCGATTTGGTTTCAATCCAATCGAACCCACAATCGACATCAAATCACCATCCACTTTGATTTCATACACATCCAATGTCACAAAATCAAAATCACCAAGACATTAGGGCAATAATCAATTCGGCCAAGGTGAAAATTTTGGGGTTTTTGTCCAATTCGAAATCCAATCCAATTCGATTCAAATTAACATCAACCTAATAGATTCCAACTCATCAAATGAATCAAAAATCGAAAATTCCAAGAATCCAAAATTACTACACCCATTCGGCCAACATGATACATTTGGGGAAAATTATTCCAAATCAATTTTCAACAAATTGGTCCAACCAAAATGCAATTCAACATCATTTAAACATGCTCAATCAAACAATTTAACTAAATCATGCTCAAAATCAATTTACCCAAATTTTAACCCTAAAAGTTTCATGCTTGAACCTAAGGCTCTTGATGCCATTGTTGGTATTAATCTAGGTCCCAAGATCATACAAGCAATGAAAACAATGCGTGAATACATCAACGGAGGTAGCGGAATACTCACATCGATCGGTTGAGTCGATTTGGAGACGAATCAAGCCAAAAAACCCACTGCCTTAGGCGCCCCACTGCAGCAGTTTTGCTCACTGGTTTGAGCTGAATCGGATCTCATTTCGAAGCTCCAAACTTCGTCGGATGAGTCCCGCCTCATGGGTGAACCTCCCTAACACCTTCGCAATAGTCGCAAGTGTGCTAGCACTTGATTTCTCAACAAGAAAATCACTCATTGCTTCCCATAAGTCCACGCCAAAACTGGTATGAAACCAGTGAGTTTTCTTCCATTTTGGCGTGAAGAGAAGAAGGAAAAAAAATGGTGAGAGAGAGAGAGATGTGAAAAATGTGTAAAGACTTGGTAAACATTTACTTAAAAATGTCTTATATATTTTCCTAGAAAATATGCTAAAAACAATTACCAAAACATTTATCAAATAAATGAAAATGGTAAAAGTTATTAGCTAGTCACTATTACACCAACACCCATCAACTATTCATAGTCACTTTAATAAAGTGATTTGATGTGTGTCTTTCAATCAATCAACTCAATCACATCAATCAATCACATCACTCAAAGTGACATTTGATTTGACGCTTGATGTGACGAATGATTTGACGCTTGATGTGACTTGCATCGCCGCACTCGAATTCGAAATACGAATGCGCTCGCAATCACACTCGGGCTCGGGTTCGCTAATTCTAAATTAACGATTTTTCCGTCGCGTCGTAATTAAATGATTACGCCTAGCGAATTCACTATTCACGTCGCTAACGAATTAATTCTAAATTAATTCGTTCGCCCGAATTAAAATCTAATTTTAATTCCGCGTCGAAATCTAATTTCGTTTAATATATCGAATATATTAATTTACCGATTAATTCCAAATTAATCATTATCTCTCTCTAGACGATATTTTATCCTAGATAAAATATCTCCGTAATTAATCCTAGATTAATTTTCTCTTTCTTCTATGTAATCCCAGATTATTAATGAGTGCGAGTTATGCGTCATCGGTGCATTATTGGGAAGCGACCCATGAGATCCCCGGATACGTGGGCAGTAAATACGGTCGTCGGTGTAACCGAATCACGTACGTACCAAGTACTACATTCTACCGATTTACGAGACAAGGTCGACTCCTAGCAAAGCACCAAGTCTACCCAATTCTCCGAACATATCCATCTAAGAATATTAAGATCTGTATCAAGCGTAGTATACCAAGTATTGTGTATATCAGCCCAGTATCGGATAGTCACGTGCTAGGCCTGGGGCTGGATAAGTGTCTGCCCCGTACGAAGCACATGTCGGATGTCTGGTAACTAGTCTCTATAATCGGATATACATGACCTTGTCATAATATCCCGATGGCCGCGCAGCACTTAAGAGCACTAATACCGTATCCTGCGTGACATCATCTCCACTATGACTGGAGTGATACTTCCGTCTTGACATCACAACCAATACACTACGATTCTCAATATACCCAGCATTGGCGTACACAGAACCGGTTAGAGTCCTAGACGACCTCAACTAAGTATATTGATTGTCGTAAGCATTAGCGATGTAAGTCTCAGGTTAAGACTATACACACCTACCTTGATTTCGGCCTCCCATAGACACATAGTCATAATACCAATGGGATTCCGAGGGGTCTATCCAGAGCGAAGCTGTTTCCCATACCATCGGTGAAACACAACCTCCTATCGCACTTGCATAAGTATCCAATACTTATATATATGAGAACTATGCCGTTGTGCCCTCACAACGCACACAAGTGCAATACTAGCCTATTCCGCATTATCGATGTCCAGTCTCGATAATACTCCGGCTAGGGATATTTAATGATTAATCCTTCGGGGACTGATACTGTCTCATATCATTCTCAGTCCAGGAACTAATCATAGGGACCTCTCTTCATTTATATATCTATGGTGATCTAATCACAAATGATGAGAGTGCAATTTCCTTGTCACATAGTTAATTTGTACAACAACACTATGATCTGTACAAATAGTGACGCTATGGGTCATATTATCCAACAGCCTGAGGGCTTCTGGTGCCTAGCTTTCACTTGTTGTCAAGTCAAACACTTAGATATCAATTCAGCCAAATCTCTTTTCATGCATTCCCACCAATAGAATTGTCTCAAGTCGTGATACATTTTTGGTGCGCCTAGATGCATCATATAAGAGGATGTGTGGGCCATCTCTAATATGTTCCTATTAAAATACGTATCTGAAGGCACTGCAATTTTGTTTCCATATCTAAGGACACCCTGATCATCAACAAGAAATCTTGTCTCTTCACCCAATTGAGTCATATCTTCATATCTTGAACATATGCATCAGTCATCTGTGCCTCGTTCACTTGTTCAAACAACACCAATTTTCCTTTGATGTGGCCTATCATTACACATGTCTCATAAAATTGGAACTCCACTTCGTACTGCCGCACCTTATGCCTTCTATCAATAGATAATTGGGCCAAACTCCCAAATGACTTCCTACTCAATGCATCAACCACTACATTACTTTTTCTTGAAAATAAAGATCATGCAATCATAATTTCTTAGAAATTCTACCCATCTCATTTGCCTCAGGTTTAACTCATTTTGATCAAAAATATACTTCAAGCTTTTGTGATCTGTGTAAATCTCAAACTACTCTCCATAAAGATAATGCCTTCAAATTTTAAGGGTGAATATAACCATTGCCATTTCTAGATCATGAGTGGAATAGTTCCACTTATAGTTCTTCAATTGCCTTGGAGCATAAGTGTTTACTCCCAAAAATAACTTGTGGTTATCGCAGTATAGATGAGGTGTCGATTCTTCAGAGAGATGGTTACAAGAACTAATTTACTAAAACAAAACGTAAGCAATAACTAAAATAAAGAAAACGAATAAATTGCTAATAAAATAATGAAAATATAATAAAAGAAAGATAAATAAAACAATGAAAGGATATCAGCAGAGAGATATGACAAAGCATCGGGAATCCTTCTTGTATCAAACTCCTATATTCAGTTATTAATTCCCGTTATTACTAAGTTGAGGGTTTCACATCCCAAACAACAACCGGAAAATATTCAATTCTACGCATATTAAATTCTAAGGTAATTAATGATTATTTTCTCTATGTTAACAGCACACAAAAGTCATTGTTACGAGTTATCTAACGTCAATAATATACTCTCAGGCAATACTGCAGCAGAATACTAACACGCAAAACAACTTTTACCAGTCACAACTGAGCTCGCAAACCACACATAGAAGAAGCATGACTTGATCTATATGGGATTTGACAAAACATAATTTCTGGGCTAATAATTTGAAAGATAATAAAGAATAACAAACATTAATTTTATTAAACGATAAAAGGTACTTAGGAAATCAAATACATGAATAATAGAAATCAAACACAAAAGTTCATCCCTAACTTTGCCTAAGAGATTAGTTCTCCATAAAAGAAATAAAAATAGCCTGGGATTGGAGAGACATATCGTTCTGAATTATCACGGCTCCGCGTCCCGCTTCTGGGCTCTGATTTCTTCTCTGCTCTCGGCTGCAGCTTCTGTTTCTCGGCAACTCTGGTTTTTGCGTTTTTTTTCAATTATGCGCAGCAGCTTTACCTCTCTTTGTTCTCTCGGCAGCAGCCCTAGGCTGCTTCACGCGTGGAGAGCTTCTTAACTTATCACTTTTGCATGCTTTTATACACAAAGTTTGTTGACCTAATTCCACGTGGGCCCACGTCGTTGCATCTTCTTTTGGTGTTACACGGCACCTTTACTCTTTCCAATTCTCTTTTTTTTCTTCACGTGACTTTGCTCGCTAAGTACTTTGCTTTCCTATTTAAAGTCCACGCCCCTTTTACCATGGGTCAACAATTGTGGCTAACTTGTTTCTCTCTTAGTCACGTCTAGGGATGACAATTTTACCCACAAACCCGCAAACTCGCAAAAACCTGTCCGCAATGGGTAGGATTTGGTAAATATATTAGTGGGTGCGGTGCGGATTTGGTAATTTAAAGCAAAACCCGCTGCGGGTGCGGTGCGAGTTTGGTATTTAAAAAAAAATGCGGGTATCCGCATACCCGCAATATTATTTTTTATTAATTAATATTTTTAGGACAATATAAAAAAAACATTCATATAAAAACAACTAACAAAACCTAAACCTAAACCTAAAACATTAATCCACAGTTCAACACTCCCACTCAGCCGCAGCCCGCAACCTGCCCAACTGAAGATTTTTTGCATGACTATTATTGTATTTTTTTTAATCACAGTTGTTAATAAAATTATAATAAAAAAATTTAGATTAAGTTCACATGATCAGAAATGGGAGAGGAGAAAAATAAGCTAGTGTTTGATGCCACTTCAGTAGCTTTCCGTCTTTTTCATTACACTTACACCACTTGAGTCCTGTAAGCATCACTTTCATTACACTTAGCATAAAAAAATATGACCAAAGTTTGGTGATTACTTTTTAGCTTATTGTCGATTGAGTTGGCTAACTTAGATCATTATAATTATGAAGAGAATAACTCGTTTTAATTATGTTTATATGAAAAAATAAACATATGGTACTGAGTCTTTCATACATTATGTTATCTATGTACTATATATACATACATTGCATGTATATGTCAAATGAAAAACAAATGTGAAAATTACAGCTAGCAATTAAAAATAAATTATTTAATTAAAAAGTTATATTATTAAGAACACAAAGTAATTCAATATTTTAAAAACCCGCAAAAAATATGTTGGGTACCAATGTGGGTTTGGTAATTTATTTTTATATGCGGTGCGGGTTTGGTAATGAAAATTAAAACCCGCAACGAGTATGGTGCGGGTTTGGTAATTTATTTACATATGCGGGTGCGGGTTTGGTAATGGAAAACTCGCACCATACCCTACCAACTGCCATCCCTAGTCACGCCTCTCTTTCACTTTCTTCTTTTTGTTTAATGACTTGTTCACGTGCCCAGCTCTTCATAAAATTAATTCTTTCACGCCACCTTGCAGTAAATAGAATTAGAGGATTAGTTTATTTTGCCAAGTCTTCCTCTTCTTTAAGGATTTGTTTTATTCTTGTCATTTCCTAAATAATAAAGAGAAACAAAAATTATTAAATTATCTTAAATAATAAATATTTTCTAAATTAATATAATGATAAAAATTATATAATTAAATATAAAATATATAATTAAATACTGAACAATAAATCCGAATAAGTGATGTTTCAAAGTATATTTTCATGTATTTATCAATAAGCAATTACTTTACCATTTTACATAAGCACACATCCCAAACTAATTTTGGATGCATCACAATATACCACAAATCCCCCAAGACCTGATGTTAATGGTAACACCAAAGCTGAAACAATACATTCTTTCAATTTCTGAAAACCCTTTTCGCACTCTATAGACCACACATATTTCACACCATTTTGCGTCAGCTGACTTAATGGAGTAGCTATGTTGGAGAAATTCTCTACAAACCTCATATAATAGCCTGTTAATCCCAAGAAGCTTCTAATCTCCATAACGCTAGTTAGGTGCGGCCAATTCTGAATCGCTTCAACCTTCTTCATATCCACACAAATTCCATTTTTAGACACCATATGTTCGAGGAATGTCACTTCAGAAAGCCAAAACTCACACTTAGAGAACTTGACTTAAAGCTTATGCTCTCTTATAGTTTGCAAGGCTAGATGGAGATGGTGTTCATGCTCTTCTGTACTTCTAGAATAGATTAAAATATCATCTATAAAAAATAATCATAAAATGATCCAAGAATGGCTTGAACAATGAGTTCATTAAATCCATAAAGGCTGCCGAGACATTTGTAAGCCTAAAAGACATCACCAGGAGCTCATAATGTCCATAGCGGGTACATAATGTTATCTTTGGAATATCATCATCTCTAATTCAAAGTTGGTGCTACCCTGATAAACGAGCTATCTTTGAGAAACATTGAGACCCTTGCAGCTGATCAAATAAATCATCGATTCGAGGAAATGGATACTTGGTCTTGACAGTGGCCTTATTCAATTGCCGTTAATCAATACATAATCGAAGCGTACCATCATTTTTTTTTGGCAAACATCACTGAAGCACCCCATTGAGAGGTATTAGGCTGTATGAACCCCTTATCTAGGAGGTCCTGTAACTATATCTTCAACTATTTTAGTTCGGAATGCACCATATGATATGAAGCAATAATATGTTGAGTCCCTAGAACAACGTCAATGCAAAACTCGATCTCTCTCACTGAAGGCAAACTAAGAAAATTTTCTAAAAACACATCATGGTAGACTATAACCACCGAAACCTGATCAAGTTCTACTTGACTCTTTTCAGTGCTAAACACATAAGCCAAATATCATTCACACCTATTGTGATGTAGCTTGCAAGAACTTATTACTGAGATTAGATTATTAGGGATCTCACTTCTATCCCCTTGAAACTCAATATGCTACTTTCTGGAATTCGTAATGTTACCATTTTTTCTCTGCAGTCTAAGGTAGCATGATACTTCGACAACCAGTCTATCCCTAATATCACATCAAAATCAAGAGTCTCCAATAAAATCAAATCAATGGGATATACCCGCTCCTAAATCGAAATATCACAAGATTTAAGCATTTTGGTCACTACCATAGTACTACCCAAATAAGTGGTCACAAAAATGGGTGTTTCTAAGAGTTCCAACCTCTTCCCAAATGAGAGGTAAAATATAGTGATACAAATGAATGGGTTACACTAGGATCAAATAAAGGCCTAACACGATGAGAATCAATCAGTATAATAGTTGTTACCACCGCATTCGAGGCTTGGGCATCCTATGGTGTCAAAGAAAATACCATTACATGGCCTTTACCTGCTGCCAGTTGTCCTCTATCAAACTATCTCTGATCTACGAAACCTCTACTCCTGGATGAGTATGCTTGAGTACTCATTGCTGCAGCAGATGGGTTCTGTGAAGGTGGTTGTGCAAGAGAGGGACAATCCTTGACAAGATGCCCTATCTGACCACAATGGAAGCAAGCACTGGTAACTCTCATACACTTACCATGATGTGGATGACCGCACGTCAAACAAGTAGGGGCATTGGACTTAGCAACTGATATTGATGATACTGCCTGAGAAACGGCACCCTGTCGGTGTCCATTACCCGAACCTCTAGGCCTAAAAGTCTTCGACCGAGCTGTGCTCTGAAAATATGCAGCCCCACCTTGGGATTTACTAAATCCTTGTTGCTGAGGTCTCTATGTGTTAGGAAACATAATCCCTAATATATTTTACATGTTTGTCCTCTTAGGATCTAACCATACATGTATTACTAGTCCTAAATTTATTTACATGCTAATTGAAATAAATCTAAGTTAATCACAACACAATTGCATACCTTTCTTCTTGTAGAGACCTCTTAATCAAACTTAATTGATTGCTTAACTCAATAAGCAAATGGTATTATTTATAGGAAGGAAACCAAATCACTATTAGCTCACATGCATGGATTACTATTAATCCTTGATTACTATTTAATCACATGTATTTGGATGCATAATGACTTTCTCTAACCCTTCCAAAAATGTTACCATCATGGGTGTACCATATGTTCCCCATTTAACATTTTACTAATTGTTGTCACTTAACAACTCTTGTTGTTACTTAATTATTTGATTAACAACTCATGTTGTTTACTTAGTAATGAAATCATTACTAATTATTTTTATTTAACAACACCACATAATTAACTTAATAATTTCCAACATGAAATTATTACTAATTATTGTTATTTAACAACACCAAATAATTAACTTAATAATTAATTTCCAACATCTCCCACTCACACATGATGGGATCAACAATTTTTATTATCTCTACAAGAATAATTCATACTTTGCAATTGTTTCGTGCGACCAACATACTTCGAGAGCTCACTTGCTATACATCTGTTAGGAATATATAGCCGCTCGAAAAATGGATAGAACCATAGTGGATTATGTATGCAGTATCCTCGATCATTTATCACATTAAATCTCTTTCGATCTCTTTTCGAATGTAATATTTATTTTGTATTCACAATCATGTTTGATCACATAGAATAACATAATTGGTCGACCAATGAATATAAGCTAATGTGATATTATTCATATAATGATCTTTCTTTTTTCTCGAATCTCTCAACTTTGATTCAATTCGTTTTTCCAGAGATGTCCTTTCAGATCGAATCTCTCATGATCCTTCAGTAACATTCCAAGATAGCAATCATCAAATCTAAGTTTTAAGAAGCAGACAAGAGTCTAAAGGGTACAATGTGAGATTGAAATAATCTCAAGGGTCTCACACAATATCAAGACAGATCTTTACTTGTATTACCCTAAATAGTCACAAATGTACATATGGTATGAAAACATGTACTAGGGGTGAGCACCGGGTCTACCCGGAACCGGTTGGAACCGGACCAGAAATCCGAGTTTTGAACCGAAATCGATTGTAACCGGTCCGGTTCTGATTCCAAACACATGGAACCGATTTTTAACCGGTCCGGTTCCGGTTCCAAAACAACCGAAACCAGAACCGGACCATAGAACCGGAACTGGAACCGAATTTAGAACCGAATTTGATACCTGATTGTTGACCCAAATTTGATACTTGATTATATAAAAACGACGTCGTTTTTTTTTCAAAGATATTAACTAAGAACTCACGCTGGTCACGCTGCAACCCTAAAAGGATAAAAGACCCATTTGCTTGCAATTGCATCGCCGCAGCCACTGGCCATCACAATATCACACATTTTTAGGTTGAATTTGTCCTCAGTCCTCAGTTCTCATTTGAGTCATTTCTTCGAATTTGAATCTCAATAGTCAATATTGCTTGTCGTTCAGAGTCTCAGACGCTCCTTGCTTCGCTCGCGGCCACACTTAGACTAAGGTATACTTTTGGTATTTTGACTTTGAGTGTAATTTATATGAAAAAAATCTGAACTTGGATGGGTTTGATGAGTAAAATTCCCTCTTTGAAATTCTGAAATTCAAAGTCTGCCTACCATTTCTTGTTTAATTTTGTTGACTTTTTTAACTAGTGATTTGACTTTCTTTCATTAGTTTAAAATGGTTGTTTGTTTTTGAGTTTGGGAGTTGTTTTTGCTAAAGGTTGGTTAGGTGGAAGAATGCTTTTGAATTGAATTATGTGATTTTTGCAGCAGACACAGTTTTAAGTGCTTTTGTGATTTGAGAGTTATTTTCTTAATTTAAATTTATGATTATCTTTTTAACTCCATGGAATAAAAGACTTTAGTTGGGTGTAAAATAAAATCGGTGTTCGATGGTAGGTTCTGCTTTCAAAGTCTGATGATAGGTTTTGTACTAGATACTAATAACATGTTCTGTTCTCAGGCTCGGTTTGAGATCTATATCTCATTTGGAATATGTTTATCCACGTATTAGGTGCTTGATTTTCCCCAAACAAATGGTAACCTCCATCACTGTATATGCACACACACAAATGATGTTACATAGTGTGAAACTCACATAACCTGCCTTGGATGTTAATGCTTTCCCTTATTAATAATTCAAATAAATTAATCTTCTGTAATAAACTGTGTATTTCATTGTCTATTGTATGCAACAACATGATCTTCTATAATAAACCGTGTATTTCATTATCTTCATATCGCCGATTACTCACTGCATTGTAGGGAGCAGCTATAAAAAATGATATTCCTGCTTTTTTTCGCAGCTATAAAAAATGGATATTAATGATGGCAGTCACGCTACTTCAAAGTTATCTCGAGTTCGCAGAAATGCGTCCAATATGTGGGATTATTTTGAGCGTTTGCCTAATCCAGAAACTGGGACATGTGAAAAGACAAAATGCAATTATTGCGGAAAATTTATCATACAAAGTGACATCAGGTACCTCTTCAATGAAAAAACATCTTAAAAATGCACTAGTTATCCTCACAATATGGATAAGAAGCAAAAAGAACTTTCAAGCAAGACGTGTGGTAACAATGAACCTAATACTCTTACAACATGGAAATTTGATCAAGAGTACTGTAGGATTATGCTTGCTAGGTGCATTATAAAAGATGAGTTGCCTTTTATTATAGTAGAACGTGATGGTTTTAGAGAGTTTGTGCATGCTTTACAACCTCGGTTTAAATTTGTTTCTCGCTTTACTATTGCTAGAGATTGCATGAAAGTGTATGTTAGTGAGAAGACTAGCTTGCGAGAATGCTTAAAATCCTTAAATACAAGAATAGCTTTGACGACAGATATTTGGACTTCTGTACAAACTCTAAGTTATTTGTGTCTCACATCTCATTTTATTGATAATGATTGGAAGTTGTACAAAAGAATTTTGAGTTTTGTTGAAATACCTAGTCATAAAGGGGAAAGATATAGGGAAAATGGTAGAAGCATGTATTCAAGAATGGGGTATTGATGACAAAATCTCTACGGTTACAGTAGACAATGCTAGTTCTAACGATGTCGCAATTACGTATTTGAAGGGTAGACTTCCAAACTTAGTTATGGGTGGAGACTTTCTCCATATGAGATGTGTTGCTCATATTTTGAACTTGATTGTTAAGGATGGCCTTGTTGAAATTAAACAATCTATTAGTCGAATTCGTAGTGCAGTTAGATATGTGCGGAGTTCTCCGGCTAGAGCCCATCAATTTAAAGTGTGTGTTGAGAGAGAAAGAATATCTAGTAGTTGTAAAGTTTGTCTTGATGTTTCAACTAGGTGGAACTCCACTTACTTAATGCTAGAGGCGACTCTTGTATTTCAAAAAGCATTTGATAGGATGGATGATGAAGATGTTGCCTATAGGACAGAACTTGAGAGTGATGATGGTGTTCCCACTTGGGAAGATTGGCAAAATGCCAAGGTTTTGGCAAGATTTTTAAAAAAAAAATTATATGTTGTCACTAAAAATTATCAGGATCTTTGTATGTCACATCTAATGCTTATGTTCATGATATTGTTGCCATCCTTACTTGCATGAATGAATGGGCAAATGAATCGGATCCTTATGTTAAAAGTATGTGTCGTAAAATGAAAGAAAAGTTTGATAAGTACTATGGAAATGTTGATAAGAAAAACTTTATGGTTTTAATAGCTGCTGTGTTGGATCCTAGATATAAGATGTATATGACTAAGTTTTTTTATAAGAGAGTTTTTGGTAATGATAATACAAAAGTTGCGGAAAAATGTGAAAACTTGAAGAGTGTTTTGCAACGTTTCTTTGAGTTTTATAATAAAGGTAGTAACAACAGAAGTTATGAAGCAAGTACAAGTCATTTATCTCAAACCTCAAGTATGATGGAAGAGTCTGGTTGTGATGATGGTAATAACGATGACATATATATTCAAGATGAATTGATGAGGTTTATAAGAGATGAACAAGATGTGGAGCCTAAATCTGAGTTAGAAAAATACTTTAAAGAAGCTTGTGAAGATGGTGGGAAAGATCTTGATATCTTAGGTTGGTGGAAGAGTAATATATTCAAGTACAAGATTCTTTCTCAAATAGCAAGAGATGTGTTGGCGATTCCCGTTTCCACTGTGGCTTTGGAGTCAGCTTTCAATACATCTGGTCATGTTCTTGATCCATTTCGAAGTTGTTTAACTCCAAAAGTTGTTCAATCATTGATATGTACTCAAGATTGGTTAAGGAGTGTGCCAACACCAATAAATATTGAGGAACTAATGGAAGATGCAGAAAAATATGATGCAGGTAAGACATTATGTTTTATGTTTATGTACTTTTAATTATATTCATACACTAACTAAGTTAGTATTTAATATTTATAACAGAAGCGAGTGGGCTGACGATTGTAGATGATAATGATATTGTTGATAGTGAATTGAATGCTATTGCTGATACGGATGATGAAATTTTATGAGTGAGTCATTTCTTTATTGTTGTAATTTCTCATTTATGTATTTTTGTTTCTGTTGTTTGGCATTTTTTCTGATTTTTTTAATATTTTGCTTTTCTACTGTCTGCAGTTTCATCTCATGGAAGATGTTTTTGGCTTTTTGCTGCTGTTTTCTATTGATGTTCGGCTGGCCTACTATTTTGTGCATTCTCATGTTTTTTTTGTGCTAAAACTTCTTGATATGGTAAACTTTTTTTTCCAGTGTATCACTATTTTAAGCAAAAGCTGCTTGAAATAATGAAATTTATTCAAGTTTTTCAGTGTTGGTTTGTCAAATCAGTTTTAGCCTTCTTGATACCTTTGAAATGTTGAACAGTTGAAATACTATCTACAGGTTTCCCTATAATTAATTAATTATTCAATTTATTCTCATATAATAGTGAAGGGAAAAAATAGGGTAATTCGGAACCGGACCGAAACTGGATTGGAACCGAATAACAGGGTACCCTATTTAATTGGGTAGGTTCCGGTTCCACTTAATTAGGAACCGATTTTTTCCGGGTAGGTTCAGGTTCCATGCGGAACCGGAACCGAAACCTATTTTGCTCACCCCTAACATGTGCTACGGTGTTCTCTCTTTTTTCCCATGGAGCGTATGTCTCATAAAATACCGTACATATTATAGTTCATACAAACACAATGTCTAACTCATAACTGACATTAAGACAAGTAAGGTGAATGAACTTATTCACCTTAGGTCATATCACTAAGAAAGTGACCTCATATCGACATTACTTAATTTTCAAGCTTGAGCTCTCTAAATTATCATTAAGATAATTAGCTTAAAAAATTTGTCTCATCTCCCATTAACACAAAGTAATGGAGGCGATTGCCCGTTTGAGAGGGTCAATCATTCACTTGTCCGACATACTTCTCATATTAACTAATAGTATATTTGTTTAAACATGTATCAACATAATAATATGTAAGCATTGAACACAAATATCAATGAGTATTAACATTAGTAAATATTATTTGGGAAAAAATACATATCATAATATGTATGCACATTAACATCTACGCAATCCCTGAGTTTTTACATGTCTAACAAAGACATCTCTGGGAACAGGCTTGGTCAATGGATCTGCTACCATTTCTTGCGTAGAAATGTACTTCATGTTTACCTCTTCTCGTGCAACTATGTCTTTCACAAAGTTATATTTGGTATCTATATGTTTCGTTTTACAATGGAATTTTGGGTCTTTTGTGTAGGCTATCGCTGCTTCCACTATCACAGTTAACTAATACTGGACCAGAAGCTTCATTTGACATACCCAAATGATCCAAGAACCTTTTCAACCACACAACCTCTTGTACTGCTGATGAAAAGGCCACAAATTCAGCCTTAATTGTGGATAAGGCTATACAAGACTATTTCTTACTGCTCCATGAAATGGCACCATTGTTTAACAAGAAAACAAAACCAGATATAGATTTTCTTTCATCTAAATCTCCTCCCCAGTCAGCATCAGTATAGCCTCTCAATTGCAGATCATTTCCTTGATAACACAATGAGTAATCAGCTGTCCCTCTCAGATACCTAAATATTCTTTTAACTGCTTTCCAATGTGCTAGTCCCGGATTGGATTGGTATCTACTTACCATTCCAACAGCGAAACAGATATCAGGTCTTGTACACAACATTGCGTACATTAAACTCCCAACTGCATTTTCATAAGGAACTTTCTTCATTTGTTCCTTTTCCTGTGGAGTTTCAGGACACAATCTAAGACTCAAAGCTTCAGTTTTCGTGATAGGAGTATCAATGGGTTTGCAAGCCTGCATTTGGAAGCGTTCAAGAATTTTCTTTATATATGACTCATGTGAAAGAGATAATAAATTCTTTGAACGATTTCTTGAGATCTTAACCCCAAGAATATATGCAGCTTCACCCATATCTTTCATCTCGAAGTTAGATGATAACCATTCTTTAATATGTTTTACAAACTCCATATCATTTCCGGCTATAAGTATATCATCCACGTACAAAGATAAGATAATGAACTTATCTTTATCTCTCTTGGTGTACACACAATGATCCTCATCTATCATTGTGAAATCATTCGAAATGATTGTATTGTGGAATCGTATATACCATTGTCTAGACCATTGCTTGAGACTATATATAGACTTTAAAAGTCTACATATTTTCTCCTTTTCATTTTCTTTTATGAAACCTACTGGTTGTTCCATGTAGATTTCTTCATCAAGTTCTCCATTGAGAAAAGCAGTCTTTACATCCATTTGATGTAATTCTAGATCTATGCTTGCTATTATAGCTAGAATCAAGCGAATTGAGGTAAACCTTACAACAGGTGAAAAAGTCTTTTCATAGTCAATTCCTTCCTGTTGCGTATACCCTTTTGCCACAAGTCGTGATTTATATTTTTCGATATAGCCATCGGCATTACGCTTAATTTTAAGAATTCATTTGTTCTTAACAGCTTTGCGTCCTTTGGGTAGATCAACCAATTCCCAACTTGGTTGGACCTCATTGACTCCATCTCTTCTTCTATTGCTTTAATCCATTTTTCCTTAGCAGGACACTGAAGAGCCTCTCTTATGTTTCTAGGTTCTTCATCATCTTGAGGTAGAATCATAAGGGTTTCTCCTTCGATATCAAAACGACGTCGAGGAATGACTATACGATTACTACGTCGCAATTGGGATTCTAGTGGTGGAACTGATTCCTCACTTTCGATATTATTCCCATTTGGATCGTGCACATTGCTCCCACTTGGATTATGTACATTACTCCCACTCGGATCAAGTAAATGAGACTCGTGTGAAACTAATTCATCATTTTGAGATTCATGTGAAACAGATTCATCATGTTTTCTCAAATTTCTCTCATCACTCCCACTTGAATTAGGTAAATCCGAGTGTTCACCAATCATGTGATCCATGTGATCTTGAGTTTCATATAGAGATAAATATTGACCTATCTCTCCCTGCTTAGGAAAATCATTTTCTAAAAATGTGATATCTCGTGATTCAAATTCTGTCACGCCTCCACTTTCATGTTCACCTATGTAAAAATATCTTTTTTATTGTTCAGAATATCTTATGAAGATACTATTTTTTCCTCTTGGGCCTAACTTTCCATGTTCGTGAGAACGCACATGAACATAAGCCGCACAACCCCAAGGTTTTAGAAAGTGAATATCTGGTTTACGACCTGTCCATAACTCATATGGTGTGGTAGACACAAATTTAGATGGCACTCGGTTAAGTACATATGTGGCAGTTAATAATGCATCACCCCAATAGGTTATAGGCAAATTTTCTTGTGCCATCATAGACCTAACCATTTCAAGAAGAGTTTTATTTCTTCTTTCCGCAACACCATTTTGTTGAGGAGTATCAGGAGTAGTCAACTGACGACTAATTCCTTTTTCATCACATAATTCTCTGAATTGATCAGATAAGTACTCACGACCACGGTCAGTGCGTAGTGCTTTAATTTTCTTGTCTAATTGATTTTCTGTAAAATTCATAAATTTCTTGAAACATTCTAATGCTTCGGATTTATGAGCAATCAAATATACATAACCAAAGCGTGTAAAATCATCTATAAATGTGATGAAATAAGATGCTCTATACCTTGCATTGACATTCATTGGACCACAGATATCTGAATGAATTAATTGTAATGGAAATTCTGCTCTAGTCCCTTTTCCAAATGGTTTTCTTCAGTTTTTCCTGTCAAGCAATATTCACAGGTTGACAATTCTACCTTCTCAATATTTCCCAGAAAGCCTTCTTTGGCTAATATGTTCATTCTTTGCTGGCCAACGTGGCTAAGTCTAGCATGCCACACAGTTACATCACTATCATCACTGACAGATGAAGTAACAAATGAAAAACTGGAATTGTGATTAAAACATTCAACATTTAATACAATAAAATCATCCAGAAAATAACCAGAACCATAGTGTCAACACCAAATTTATGGAAGTTCAAATTGAAACCTAAATTAACCAAAACCAACACGGAAACTAAATTTCGACGAATTTGTGGAGCAAACAATACATCATGTAGTAGTAAAGTTTTTCCACCATGCATGACTAACTTGCATGTTCCTATGCCTTTGACTTCAACTCGTGAGTTGTTGCCAACATAAATCCACTTCACCCCAGGTGAAATTCGCCGAAATTCCACGAAGGCATCTCTATCCTTCACTACATGGTCTGTGGCTCATGAGTCTACAGTCCACAAAGGATTAGATTCAGTTAGAAAGATTGAACTAGAAACACATATTTTATTTAAATATGCACGAAAGGTATTCACCTTTTTAGGCTCAGTGCAGTCACGAGCAAAATGACCTTTCTTACCACAGTTAAAACATTTAACCTTTGCCATGTTTTTCTTTTTGGTAGGACGTTTTCCTTTCCCATGTTGATTGGTTTTCTGTTTCTTTTCTGGCTTGGAAAAATTTTGTTCTTTTCCGAACTGGAATCCCCCACCATGAAATTTTCTTTTCTTCTTGAAACCCCCAGGTTTGCTAGTTTCTGTCATATACACTTCAGTATTTGACTTAGCAGCCGCAAGGCGGTCGCTTTCTAATTCAAGGTGACGTTTAGCATCATCAAAGGTTTTGATGCTCTCACTGTGGGTCAAATGCATCTTCATATGCTCCCAGCTATTTGGAAGAGAATGAATGACCGTTTGGACTTTCTGTTCATCTGTAAGAACATGTCCAGCATCTGCCAGTTCAGTAATCATGTTTGACATTTGCCTCAAGTGTTTTGACATAGTGAACTCAAGACGTTTCTTGTATGTGTCAAACTTGATTGTCAGTGACCTGAGTTTGGTTATTGAGGTACTACCAAACTTTTCAACTAGTGTGGACCACATGTTCTTAGCCATGTCATATTTCCTGAACTCTTTCATTAGGTCATTATCCATACTGCTCAGCAACGTAATGCGGGAAATGGAATTCTTTTTCTTCCAGGCCTCATAAGCCTCTCGGTCTCGCCTATGTTGGGCCGTAGTGCCCTGTTCAGGTTCATCCATGCTCATTTTCAAAGTTTCAAGAACCTCTTGTTCTTCTAGCACATATTGGATTTTCATGCTCCAAATTTCATAATTATCGCCATTCAGTTTCTCACCCTTGTTGAGTTCAGCAATAATGTTCTTTGTTGCGGAAGCCATTAAAAAACACAAAGTTTCTACAGACATTCATGCACAAATGTTAATACTTTTGACTTATTTTATCATGAAATAAATTATGTTTAATAAGATTTTTCAATGGGGTTAGAGTCAAAAGGCCACTATGTGTCCAATCATCATCCAATTACCCAATGTAAAAATATTATCAACATAATCAATCATGTAAAATCATTTTCTAAAAATTACATAAATTCTTAGAACATCTTAATCATGCGACTATTGTTCATGACAATCATTGATTTAATTACATAAATTAAATTCAACATTAAACATTCATACATATAAATATAATATTTACATGCCGTGAAGTAACAAACAATTACACACATAAACATTAACATAGTTTTATCATAGAAAAAACTAATATCTAACACTTAAAACTTTTTCGGTTCTAGTGTTCCAACGAGTAAATGTTTTAGGATAAGAATCCTTAAATTCTTGTGGCAACTCGTAATTGATCTTGGACAACCATGAGAAACCTATAGCAAATTTCGGATCCTTGCAACGTTTCCGGGACATCAAAGGAAAAATAGTATTATTTGCCTTATGTCGGAGATAGTCAATTGCTAACCTGTCAATGGCTATGTTATACTGAACACGTAGTTCTTCTATATGAATTACTAATTTCCAAATATCAGTAAGCCTTTTTTGTCATATTTCCGGGAGAGTATTTCGTAGCAATCTGAGTCTGTTCGGTTGTCCTATCCAATTACCCTCCCATATAGATTCTTGTAACATGTTATTAAAGGTGATTATATGCGAAATCATACCATCATCTTCTTTCATCTGATACTTATCCAGATCCATCAACATGTCTTTCAATTTTTCACAGTGGGCGGATGTCACAACCTTTTTGCAATTTTTGTCTGATCGGCATGATTTTTCTGCAATGAATACAAAGAAAAATCAATATAATGAAACACAAAGTTACATTAACTAAAATAAACATCACAAAGATATTCATTTACATAAACACAAAGTTTATATGATAAAACAAATTTATCATGGTCGATTAATACAATATGCAAAAGGAATAGACATTTAATCATGACGGATCGGAATTACCAAAGCAAACCGATACAGACATGACCAACACGGGCCAACACGGATGTTCACGCACCATTCACGCGCCACAAGAGTGGCCCACGCGCCGCCACGCGCCGGCCATGGACTCCCATTCGCCCTTATGTGCTCTCACGCGCCGGCCAGCCTCGGCCAAGTTACATGCGCAGACGACATGTCGTCCGCGAGTTCTGTGGCTGTAAGACATGTTGGTTGTTATTTACAGGGAGAACCGACTTGTCGGCTTGGATGCTGTGGACGACATGTCATTCTTCTCGGTGTTATGCGTACGACTTGTCGTACATAACTGGATGACATGTCGTCTGTGACTAAGGGACACGTACGACTTGTCGTACGATAAAAGCGGACGACTTGTCGTCCTCTTCTCTAAAGACCGGATGACATGTAGTACAGCTCTTCTGGGAGTGTTTTTCTGGGAAAAAACATATTCAACTAGCCAACTTCTAGGGTCCATAACTTTCTCAATTTTAATCCAAATTAAGCAAATGATATACCAAATTGAAGATCTCATGACCTATTTTTCAAAATATATTTGAACATGCGATTATCAATTTTTTACATAGAGTTATTATGGCCCAAAGTTAGAAGAAAATCATTTTTTTAAAAACAAAAACCAGAAGCATTTTCAACATTTTTCATGCATGTTCATGCAATTTTTGTGTAATCCAACTAGAATACATGCATTTAAGCTCTGATACCAATGTTAGGATACATAATCCCAAATATATTTTATATGTTTGTCCTCTTATGATCTAACCATACATGTATTACTAGTCCTAGATTTATTTACATGCTAATTGAAATAAATTTAAGTTAATCACAACACAATTGCATACCTTTCTTCTTGTAGAGACCTCTTAATCAAACTTAATTGATTGCTTAACTCAATAAGCAAATGGTCTTATTTATAGGAGGGAAACCAAGTCACTATTAGCTCACATGCATGGATTAATATTATTCGTTGATTACTATTTAATCACATGTATTTGGATGCATAATGACTTTCTCTAACCCTTCCAAAAATGTTACCATCATGGGTGTATCATATGTTCCCCATTTAACATTTTACTAATTGTTGTCACTAACAACTCTTGTTGTTACTTAATTATTTGATTAACAACTCTTGTTGTTACTTAGTAATGAAATCATTACTAATTGTTGTTATTTAACAACTCCACATAATTAACTTAATAATTTCCAACATGAAATTATTACTAATTGTTGTTATTTAACAACACTAGATAATTAACTTAATAATTAATTTCCAACACTATGTTTTATCAATCTTAGCTTTCTTCTGCACTTCTTTCTCTGGGCATCTCTCTCGCTCTCTTAATTCAAAGTGAAGCACATCATTAAATTCCAATTCAAATGTCATCCCCTCCATCCATAAATTAGATCAAAACAGATAATCCTACAACCCGTTGATAAATCTTTCACTTTCATTTCTTTAGTGTCTACCAAATATCGGTAAAATCAAGAAAGCCGAGAAAAAGCAATATCATATTATGTCACATTCATATGATCAATCTAAACTAAAAGCTTGAATTCCCCGACCCTAGCATCTCTAATACTTTCTAACAAAAATCTGGTCAAGAAGGCCTCACTAAATTCAGCTCATTGCAACGGTCGGATTGTAGCAGGTCTGTTCTAACTGAAAGACATAAACCATGCAAAAGCCGCATCCTATAATTGAAAGCTCACTAACTGAACTGCTAGGACTGAGGATCACCCCAAAGCTTGGAAAATTCGATCACATTATTCTATAAAGCCTACAATTCTATAATTAGGTTCGATCCCAATAAAGATAGGTGGGTTAAGTTTCCTGAAATCCTGCAAAGTTACCAATAATTCTTGTCTTGGACCCTCTTGAACATGTACTTGAGGTTGAACGGGTGGTGGGGGAGATATAACAGGGGTTTGGGCCTACTTTTTCTACGGTGTCAAAATATTTACCAGGGTCTACATTGTTTAATGAATTTGATGCATCCCTACGGGAGCATCATCAGACACTGGAGCTTCTAGTACATGAGCTCCTCTAGCCCTACCCCACCTACCAGCTCGATGCCCTCTTCCTCTAGGCATAGGCTCATGTGGTATTGATAAGCCTTGATCGGGGGCTAGTCTTGGGTTACCCTACATCGTGTGCCACGTCTTCTCAGAGGCATAAGTTAGATCTACAATAATGATATCAATTATTAGTTCAGAATAAAGGAGTCCATGTATGCATATATATACTACAGTAAGAAAATTATAGGCACACTCTGATGATACAAATATCATAAATGTAAAATCATAGACGCGAGTATTCCGGACATACTACGTACATAAAATATAGCCATCCCTTATTATTTACAAGTCATCGACTCAAATCTAGCTCTGTTACCATAACTGTAACACCCTAAGATATTCAAGGTATTACCGACATGATGCTGGCATAACCAGCCTCCCTAAGCCAACAAACTAAGACCCAGACTTGATAGGAAACACTTGTAATGCATGATGTACTAATGCAATTTTTCCACATATGCTCAAAATGGCTCATTGCCAATAACATTACACACTGATCATATGCAAATAACCAATCTCATATAAAATATGGCTCAATAACATATAAGAAAATGATCTACAAGTGCTCATAGTACCAAAATATACAAAAGACCTCAAAATATCCAATATACAAATGCAAATAGCACCCTGGGTGACTTGCAAATACAAAATATCCAGCATTAGAGTCATAGTCTCCAAGCAAAATGCATAAAAGACCTCGAAGGAACCTAAAGGGAAATCTATAAAAACATACCCAGAAACTATGAGGGGTGAGTCTTGACGACTCAATGAGTGAATACCAAAAGAAAACGGTATCAAAACAAGTGCGAAACAAATATATGAAAAGAAAAACCGAAGTATCAAACTCAACTTTTTTTTCTTTAAAACAGTTTATCAGAAAAAATTGTTACAGGCGTCTATTGCCACAGTCGCACACAAAGACTAGGCAATGTCTGAGCAGGGCCATTGATAAGTGCACGAAAGTGTACTTTGAACGCTGCTAACTCGGCTTGTTTATCATGTATTTAGTTTTAATTATAGTTTATTTGTGATTTGTTATTAGGAGCAATGAGATATGAAGTTTGGATCAATTATGCGTGTTTTGAGACCTTACGGATGCATCAGAAGCACGTGGGAAGAGCGGAAATGAAGCAAACAAAAATTAGTCCAGCAGCCGCGCGTCGCGACGCGCCAATCACCTACGTCACGACAAGTCCCAGAAACGCACTCCATACATAATTCATGTGAGGTGGGCATCGCTACACCCAAACACCAGCGCCGCGGCGCCCTGGAACAACCTAAAACCTTGATTTAGCCGTCTTTGATGCGTATTATGACTCCGAGGCTTTTCTATATAAACCAAAATTTGTCCAAACCCTAAAGAGAATAGAAAATCAGAGAGAAACAGAGGTGAAACACACAAAAAGAGCCACAAACACAAGATTGGGAGAGAAGAACGAAGAACTTCAAAGACAAATATGTCGTCTATTCGATCTATTCAAGCTATCTCTCTATTCCGCATGGAGAACTAATTGTTAGGTTTGTTTCTAGGTCCCAAGATCAAACAATACATGAAAACAATGTGTGAACACATCAACGGAGGTAGCGGAATACTCACATCGATCGGTTGAGACGATTTGAAGATGAATGAAGCCATTTTGCTCACTGCCAATGGCGCCCACTGCAACCAGTCCACTGCCCTCCAAATCAGAATTTTGAGCTGAGAAATGGAGCTCCAAGCTTCGTCAAACGGATCCCGGCTCATGGGTGAACCTCCCTACCACCTTCGCAAGTCTCGTAGTGTGCTAGCACTTGCGGTTTTTGCCATAAAAACCCAACTTTTGGCTTCCCTTTGCTCACGTTTTTCTTGATGAAAAACCAGTAAGTTTTGCCCCATTTTGGGCGTGAAAGTGAAGGAGAGAATGAGAGAGAAAATGTGTTGTTAGATACAAAAGTGTAAATCAATTTTCCTTTTATATTTTCCAAAATATAAAATGATTTACCATTTACTTTATTTCAAAAATCAAGTAAATGTTGGAGCCAAAAAGCAAAAGATGCTTTCTAACCACTTGCATCAACTATTCACCTCAACTTTAAGTCATATCAACTTTAATAAAGTGACATGTCTTTCAATCAATCAATCACATCAATCAATCACATCACTCAAAGTGACATTTGATTTAACGCTTGATGTGATGAATGATTTGACGCTTGATGTGACTTGTGTTGCCGCACACGAATTCGAAATACGAATGCGCTCGCAATCACACTCGGATACGGATTCGCTATTCCCAATTAGCGAATTTTCCGTCGCGTCGTAATTAAATGATTACGCCTAGAATTAATTCTAAATTAATTCGTTCGCCCGAATTAAAACCTAATTTTAATTTCGCGTCGAAATATAATTTCATTTAATATATCGAATATATTAATTTACCGATTAATTCCAAATTAATCATTATCTCTCTCTAGACGATATTTTATCCTAGATAAAATATCTCTGTAATTAATCCTAGATTAATTTTCTCTCTCTTCTATATAATCCCAGATTATTTAAGAGTGCGAGTTATGCGTCATCGGTGGATTATCGGGAAGCGACCATGAGATCCCCGGATAAGTTGGCAGTAAATAAGGTCGTCGGACGGTATCCGAATCACGTACGTACCAAGTACTACGTTCTACCGATTTACGAGACAAGGTCGACTCCTAGCAAAGCACCAAGTCTACCCAATTCTCCGGACATATCCATATAGAATATACAAGGATCTATATCAAGCGTAGTATACCAAGTATTGTGTATATCGGCCCAGTATCGGATAGTCACGTGCTAGGGCTGGGGCTGGATAAGTGTCTGCCCCGAACGAAGCACATGTCGGATGTCTGGTAACTAGTCTCTATAATCGGATATGCATGACCTAGTCATAATATCTCGATGGTTGGCAACACTTAAGAGCACTAATACCGTATCCTCCGTGACATCATCTCCACTATGACTGGAGTGATACTTCCGTCTTGACATCACACACCCAATACTCTACGATTCTCAATATACCCAGCATTGGCGTACACAGAACCGGTTAGAGTCCTAGACGACCTCAACTAAAGTATATTGATTATCGTAAGCATTAGCGGTGCAAGTCTCAGGTTAAGACCAAATACACCTACCCTGATGTCGGACTCCCATAGACACATAGTCATAATACCAATGGGATTCCGAGGGGTCTATCCAGAGCGAAGCTGTTTCCCGTACCATCGGTGAAACACAACCTCCTATAGCACTTGCATAGTATCCAATACTTAAATATATGAGAACTATGCCGTTGTGCCCTCACAACGCGCACAAGTGCAATACTAGCCTATTCGCATTATCGATGTCTTGTCTCGATAATACTACTGGCTAGGGATATTTAATGATTAATCCTTCGTGGACTGATACTGTCTCATATCATTCTCAATCCAGGAACTAATCATATGGACCTCTCTTCATTTATATATCTATGGTGATCTAATCACAAATGATGAGAGTGCAATTTCCTTGTCACATAGTTAATTTGTACAACAACACATGATCTGTACAAATAGTGACGCTATGGGTCATATTATCCAACAATCTCCCACTTGGCACATAGCCAGTCACTCGAGTGTCTAACACCCGAACTATATACGGTTCGCTCAAATTGCTGAGAAAAGATTTTCGTCAGCGGATTTGTATGATTATCGTCTGACGCGATTTACACGATCATCACATCGCCATGATGTATGATCCGAACGAATCAGATGAATATCGAAGTATATATCTGGATCGTCGATGAGACCATTAATTCTTTAGCCTGTGCTGACGCCTAGCTCAGCCGCTAACAGAACTATATCTAATCTAATTAGATTTATTATCGATCCAAATGGCTTCTATTGCTGCCTCAACTGCAGCAATAATCCGAATTTGTTGTTTATTCGGCAACAGTATCTTGCTCGGAATATTTCCAGCTCACTGTCCTGTTATTCAAACTTTATAGTACCGCAGTATTTACCGGTTTGGAAACTTGCAGCAGTGATCCTAGTCACTTCAAGTTCTCATACTTCTCCATAATTTAAGACAGCATCTTTAGTTCTCTAAGATACTAACAGATGTTCTTAACTTCAATCCAGTGACTATCACTTGGATTGTCCTGATTGTGACTCCATATGCTCAAAGCGTATGAGACACCAGGTTACGTACATTATTCAATGTACAATTTCTCAGAGAGTGTTAACAACTCCAAATCTAGCCCAGTAGATCTTTATTCCTTGAATAAAGGTTGTTACTCCCAAGAATTCTACGGAGAATTTCTATGAAAGAATATCTATGAAAGCCAAGCTTTCACCAATTGCTTTATGGGGAATTTCACTGTCAGTGCGCTCCCACTAACCTCCTTATATACACAAGAATCATTTCGTTTGAATTAAATCATAAACCATTATGATTACATCAAAACGTTAGTTCCAAGAACCTTATGCTTGCTTCAATCCAAACATGGATCGAATAACCCGCAAACCTTGTTTTCTCGGTATACAAAATCGTCAGGATGTTGTAAGAATCCTCCAAGGTTTCCTTTTCAGGAAAGCGATTTTGATCTACAATTGACACATTTCATAAATGAAATATGCAGTTATCAACAAGCATCTTCAAAATGGATTTGCATGGCAACAGGTAAAAGGTTGAACCATTATTAACACAATGTTGATAACGATACCTTTCAGTCACAAGCCTAGCTTTGTACGTTGGTATGTTGCCATCCATATATGTCTTCCTTGAAGACGTTTACGGTACCAATAGGCACAATGCCTTATGGTACAACAACTAGTATCCAAACATAGTTGTTATACATGGAATCCATTTCGGACTCATGGCACTTTGCCATGAAAGGGAGTTGATACCTTGTATCATTTCTTCCTCGTACGTAGTCGGTTGGTATTCCTCAATAAGATTTACATCTTTAAGGGGTTACATCAGAAACCCATACCTAGGTTGTTTTCTGATTCTCTCCGATCTACGCGGTTCTTGTGTATTTGAAGATTAATGGTTTAGTTTCATCTTTGATGAACTATTTATGTCCCATTATGGACTTCGTGCCTTGAACAGTATTACCCCGATTTTCATCGAGTTTTACTGTCCTCCCACTTACCGCTGCATATCGCTATTCCTCTCAGGAAAACCGCATGGTGAGCAACAATCATATTGTTCTCATGTGAGATTTATAAGCACTATACTTATGGTTTCCATTAGGATAACCTATATATGGCACTTATCCAATTTGGGTTCTAATTTGGTATCATCCAAATGTTATGCCCAGCATATCCAAATTATTAGGAATGAGAAACCCTGTTTCTTTCCTGTTCATATCCTATATGATATCTGTCAAACAGATTTATATGGAACCTTATTCTAAATAAGTTTTGCACTGTTAATACATATCATGTTTGAAGGAAATGATAGCTCAGAGCGACTCGTGATAAACCTTATCATGTCCAACAAAATTCAGTTTTTAGTTTGGACACACCGTCAAACTGACGTGTCTCGGGAGGAGTCCTCATCTGAAAGAATAATGTACTCTTTCATGTATATTTGAAACTTACTGCTTAAGTATTTTCATTACGGTCTTACCGTGACGGCATAAAACTATAGTCGATCTATTTATCTACTTCGTGTCGAAACTCTAAAAGTTCCCCATTTGTGTTCTTCAAAAGAAACACATAACTATAACGTGATGCCACATCCGTTAAGGTCACGAAATATTCATGTTCACATCTAGCCTAGCTAGATATGGGCCCACTAACTTCACCATGAATAGGGCTAACAGATCGGTGGCACTTACACTATTACCAAGTAAACAGTGTTTTAGGTACTTTACCTAACAAACTAGATTCGTAGACTTTATTTGAATAGTCAAATCAGTCCTAGTACCCACTCTTCAAAAGTGCGGATATACGAGTCTTGTTTAATTCTGTCCTAGACAACAATGCCACAAATAAGTCTCTACTTGATCAAATCAATTTGAGCTATTTATTTGTCATTTTATATGTTTTGAGATTTTAATTATATTCAAAATATAAATTCTGTTATTCACATCTAATGTGTTTATCTCAGTATCATCTTTATATAATGAAACACTTAGTGTTCTAGAATATAAAGTTTATCCACAATGGATTAAACACTGATATAGAGATAATGTCTCTAGTCAAACTAGTTACATTATAACAGTTCCTAATTTAAGTACACACCCGAAGGGTAGTTCCTAAACTTAGGTATCTACGGTCGAAACAGCGACTTTCGTCCCGTTTCCGATTCGCAGAGCAATCTCAGCTTGAAGTCAGTATCCTGCTCAAAGCAGATTCTGAACATCAATACATATTTTTATGTACCACACTAAGTATTTAAAATCTAATTTCAATACTAGTAGTGAACATAACTTTGACAAACATTTTTAAAGTCAGAGCCTTGCCCTTTCTTTATTATTCTTCGTGTCTGCCATATCCAAATGGTAGTCACTTTGGTATATGTCAATTATCCTTTTCAATATTTCAGGAACCTTAGGCCAAGCCTTGGGTTTTTAGAATATCGAAACGATGTGCACCTCGTGCTACATGCCCAATTGCAAACTTTGACTTTATCTCCTCTAGAATAGTCAATTAATTCTCCAAGAATTATAAATTGCAATTTTAATACTTCTTAAATCTAAAATTAGATTTATGACAAGTATATTAAATTAAGCATTAAAGTCATCATCACATAAATCTTCCAAAGATTTTATGCTCTACTTATTTTGCTTAATTTTGGGCTTAAGGTATAATAAGTTATTTTATCAAATAAAGTAACCTATTATTTATTCCCAATTTGAAAATTAAATCATTTAAAATATTTTAATCCCAGATTATATTTTAAATATCCAACTTTTCAATTTTATCTTGATTACAATAGTCCAACTATTTAATCAACGATTAGTGGTACTATATATATTATAATGATTATAATAGTCCAACTATATAATCAAATAAATCCAAATTAATTAACCTCAATTACATTGATTACTATAATCCAATTATAAAATCAATGTAAACTGAAATTAATTAATTCAAATATATTGATTAATATAATCCAATTATATATAATCAAGTATAATACAGTCCAACTGTTTATTAAAACAACAATTTAAATTTAGTCCAACTAACATTTAATATATATGACGAATGATATTTGTTTGAGCGCGTATGGCGAGTAATTGAACGAATATTGCAAATTCAATTCTTGCCTCCCACTATTTTTCGTCGAGCCTCTAACCCTCTGTCGAGTACTCGGGAAACCGTGTTTCCTAGTGGGCTAGGATCCCGTTAAATATCACACAATCTTGACTTTGGCCAACAAATTGTATGATAATTAACTAGGTAGATCTCGAAGATCAATTGGATCTCATCCAACTCCTAGATCCAGTAGGTGGACATCCAAGTCCGAAACATATATCTTATATATGCCTATATATCCATATATACCCTAACCTTTTTCCTCTGAATCAACTAGGCCTTGGCTTTGGCACAACAAACCTAGTGATCCCAGTCAAGCGCGGACCCATTGACCATGGAAGCTTCGTAATCAATGTCGATGGACAAGAAGTGGTCTTGACTTTGGCCAACAAAACCACAACTTGGACAAGACACCAATATGGAACAAAGCCTCGTGATTCAAACACATCTTCGACGGACAAGGGCTTGACTTTGGCCAACAACCCATGCCAATCTAGGATCTTGAGTAAGAATCACTCAATGGAAGGAAAAAACGCATGATATTTAATGAGGGTTTTTCGCGTGCAAATTGGCTACCAATTTAATTATCTTTGTTAAGGTCTCATCTTCATACACCCTTAAACATGCATTCTAAATACATAATAAAGCGAGTATGAAATAAAATAATAATGATATGCGGATGGATACTTACATTGATCCTAGATCAAATCTCTCCCTTTCTCACTCAAGCTAGCACTTTACTACTTCTACCGGTTACACTACACTTCTAAAGAAACCTCATTTACATTGAGGGGAATAGGTGAGAAGAGAATACAAAGAGAATAGAGGTGATAAGGCTGGACACGCAGGTCCAATTTCATAAATCGAATTTATATTACAACAATTTCCAAAATTGCCCCACCCACCCGACTAATATCCATCCGATATACATTATTCATTCATCACAACCATGTATTCACACATAAGCATGCTATCAATCAATCTAATCAAATTAATTAATCTGATAATTATGTGATCATCCAATGTTCAAACAACGATTTGATTTTGCTCGAGTCAAACTCGTTTTGCGAATAAGTACTCAAAGTACGAATTCATGAATTAAATTAAACTACATCATTAAATCAAATTTAACATGTATTTAATACTAATTCACTATTCAATTCCAAATTAAACATTACACTTTATTAATAAACCTTTTAACGATTAAATTCCAAATTTAATCGTAACGCGTCTCAAAGACCGATTAACGTCCAACGTCAATTCAATAAAGTCCAATGGGCTTTTAATTGATTTCTTAAGGCGTGGACTTTTGGTCAACCGGGTCAAACCGAATGACCAAAATCAATCCGGATTTACCCCATAAGCCCATAAATCAATTAAGGTCCATTAGGCCCAATTAACTTTAAAGGTCATTAAGTCGGCATTTGGCCAAATCCAACTTTGTACAACAAAGCCCAATAAGCCCATTTACAACATAATAAGCCCAAATCCAATTTAAAGGCCTAATTCATTAAATACACACAAATCCAATTTCGCAATTAATTACCTAAAGTGCATTACATGATTAATCACCCAAATCAATATTTCTAAAAAACACCAAATTAGTCCAATTAATCATGTTCATTATCATCATCACATGTCCAACACATAAATGAAAAATCAAACCCATTACATGCTTTAAAGTCTCGGCCAAGGAGTAATTTTTGTTCGATTTGAATTTAATCCAATTAATTCACAATCGACATCTAATTAACTTCCCGAATGATTTCCAATACATCTAATGTTCAAAAATCAAAAAACCAAGACTTTATAGGGCAATGTAATTCGGCCAAGGTGATAATTTTGGGGATTTTATGTTTAATTCAAAATCCAATCCAATTAGTTTCAAATTAACATTATCCTTAATGATTCCAACTCATCAAATTAATCAAAATCAAAAATTCCAATAATCCAAAAATTCAATACCATTCGGCCAAGGATTCCATTTGGGCAAATTGATCCAATCACATTTTGTTGAAATTGATTAAATCAATCTTCAAATAACATACACTAAGCATGCTCAATCATCCATTTCATTAAATCATGCTCAAATACAAAATACTAAATTTTAAGCCCGACAATTTCATGCTTGAACCTATAGCTCTTGATGCCATTGTTAGGTTTGTTTCTAGGTCCCAAGATCAAACAAGACATGAAAACAATGTGTTAACACATCAACGGAGGTAAGCGGAATACTCACATCGATCGGTTGAGACGATTTGAAGACGAATGAAGCCATTTTGCTCACTGCCAAGGGCGCCCACTGCAACCAGTCCACTGCCCTCCAAATCAGAATTTTGAGCTGAGAAACGGAGCTCCAACCTTCGTCAAACGGATCCCGGCTCATGGGTGAGCCTCCCTACCACCTTCGCAAGTCTCGTAGTGTGCTAGCACTTGCGGTTTTTGCCACAAAAAACCAACTCTTGGCTCCCTTTGCTCACGTTTTTCTTGATGAAAAACCAGAAGTTTTGCCCCATTTTGGGCGTGAAAGTGAAGGAGAGAATGAGAGAGAAAGTGTTGTTAGATACAAAAATTGTAAATCAATTTTCCTTTTATATTTTCCAAAATATAAAATGATTTACCATTTACTTTATTTCAAAAATCAAGTAAATGTGGAGCCAAAAAGCAAAAGATGCTTTCCACCACTTGCATCAACTATTCACCTCAACTTTAAGTCATATCAACTTTAATAAAGTGACATGTCTTTCAATCAATCAATCACATCAATCAATCACATCACTCAAAGTGACATTTGATTTAACGCTTGATGTGACGAATGATTTGACGTTTGATGGACTTGTGTTGCGCCCACACGAATTCGAAATACGAATGCGCTCGCAATCACACTCGGGTACGAATTCGCTAATTCCCTATTCACGTAATTAAATGATTACGCCTAGCGAATTCACTATTCACGTCGCTAACGAATAATTCTAAATTAATTCGTTCGCCCGAATTAAAATCTAATTTTAATTTCGCGTCGAAATCTAATTCATTTAATATATCGAATATATTAATTTACCGATTAATTCCAAATAATCATTATTTTTCTCTAGACGATATTTTATCCTAGATAAAATATCTCCGTAATTAATCCTAGATTAATTTTCTCTCTCTTCTATATAATCTCAGTTATTTAAGAGTGCGAGTTATGCGTCATCGGTGGATTATCGGGAAGCGACCCATGAGATCCCCGGATGAGTTGGCGGCAGTAAATAAGGTCGTCGAAGTATCCAATCACGTACGTACCAAGTACTACGTTCTACCGATTTACGAGATAAGGTCGACTCCTAGCAAAGCACCAAGTCTACCCAATTCTCCGGACATATCCATATAGAATATACAAGGATCTTTATCAAGCGTAGTATACCAAGTATTGTGTATATCGGCCCAGTATCGGATAGTCACGTGCTAGGGCTGCGGCTGGATAAGTGTCTGCCCCGTCCGAAGCACATGTCGGATGTCTGGTAACTAGTCTCTATAATCGGATATGCATGACCTAGTCATAATATCCCTGATGGTTGCGCAACACTTAAGAGCACTAATACCGTATCCTGCGTGACATCATCTCCACTATGACTGGAGTGATACTTCCGTCTTGACATCACACACCCAATACTCTACGATTCTCAATATACACAGCATTGGCATACACAGAACCGGTTAGAGTCCTAGACGACCTCAACTAAAGTATATTGATTGTCGTAAGCATTAGCGGTGCAAGTGTCAGGTTAAGACCAAATACACCTACCCTGATGTCGGACTCCCATAGACACATAGTCATAATACCAATGGGATTCCGAAGGGTCTATCCAGAGCGAAGCTGTTTCCCATACCATCGGTGAAACACAACCTCCTATAGCACTTGCATAAGTATCCAATACTTAAATATATGAGAACTATGCGTTTGTGCCCTCACAACGCGCACAAGTGCAATACTAGCCTATTCCGCATTATCGATGTCCTGTCTCGATAATACTCCGGCTAGGGATATTTAATGATTAATCCTTCGTGGACTGATACTGTCTCATATCATTCTCAATCCAGGAACTAATCATAACACCTCTCTTCATTATATATCTATGGTGATCTAATCACAAACGATGAGAGTGCAATTTTCCTTGTCACATAGTTAATATGTACAAAAACACCATGATCTGTACAAATAGTGACGCTATGGGTCATATTATCCAACACTAATCTCCTAGGTAAAGCTAAGGATGAACCTTGTATTTAAATTCTTATGTTTAAGTTGTTGATTTCTAAAGTACTTTCAACATTTAATATAATTGATGTTTGTTATTCTTTATCATCTTTCGATTCTTGAACCCAGAGATTGTGTTTTGTCATTCCCATATAGATCCATACATACTTCCTCTATATGTGAATTGCGAACCCAATTGTGACTAGTAAAGTTTTTTTATGTGTTAGTCTTCTGCTGTAGTATTGCCTGAGGGTATATTGTCGACGTTAGATAGCTTATAATGATGACTTTTGTGTGCTGTTAATATAGAGAAAATAATCATTAATTAACTTAGAAATTATTTTGTGTAGAATTGAATATCTTCCGACTGTTGGTTTGGGATGTGAAACTTTCAGTTGAGTAATAACATGAATCAATAACTGAATATAAGAGTTTGATACAAAATGGATTCTTGGTGCTTTGCCATATCTCTCTACTGATTTTCCTAAGTATTTATCCATAGTTTTTACTTCAATTACGAATTCAATCTTTTCTTTTAAATAAGTTGCTGCTAAAATTTTTGTTTGAGTAAATTAGTTCCGGTAACCATCTCTCTGAGGAATTGACACCCCAATTATTCTGCAATAATCGCAAGTAACCGCAAGTACCTTTTGGGCGTAATAAAAATTTGGCGTCGTTGCCGGGGAGACGGTATACAATTTAAATGAGCAGATTTGCTTGGTCAAACACAAAGCGGTAACTTCGTTTTTTCTTTTATTCTTTTGTTTATTTATTTATTTTCTTTTATTTCAATTTTTGTTTTAGTTTAGATTTTAATTTTTAGTTTATTATTTTTTTTATTTTATTTTATTCTTGTTTCTCGTATTACTTGAGCTTTAATTGCATGCCTAGACGTAATGATAGATTTGGTAGATTCGTTAGGATTGAACAAGAAAGTTCAAACTCTGACTCTGACAACATATTTGAAAACATTTTTGCCACACCATCCGCGCAGAGCGCATATACTATGAGTGAGTACGAGAGACCACCCATGAGGACTCTTAAAGAGTACCTCCACCCAACTTGCACAGCTACATCTTCGTGCATCATGTTTCCTCCTAATGCATCACACATAGATTTTAAACCTGTGATGATACAATATCTCCCAACTTTTCACGGTTTAGAGAACGAAAATCCTTATGTGAACATTAAAGGGTTTGAAGAGGTAGTAGCAACCTTCCATGACCGGTTAGGTACCACTGACACAATTAGACTTAAGTTCTTCCCATTTGCCTTTAAGGATAAAGCTAAGAGCTGATTGTATTCTTTAAGACCTCAGTCAATATGATCATGTGGCGATATGACACATGCATTCTTTAACAAATACTTACCACACCATAAGACGAATGCCTTGAAAAGACAAATCTCCACCTTCTTAGATTAATTTTCTCTCTCATAATTAATCACAGATTAACTCTGTTCGAGTCAAATGTCATCGGTGAATCTTTGGGAAGCGACCCAAGAGATCCTTGGATATGTTGGCAGTAAATCTGCTTGTCGGACTATCCGACACGTGCGTACCACGTACCACGTTCTTACCGATTTACAAGACATGATTGGCTTTTAGCAAAGCACTGTGCCTACCCAATTCTCCAGAAATATTCAAAGAAGAATATATAATCTATATCAGGCATAATATACAATATATTGCATATTATGATCCAGTATCGGATGTCACATGCTAGGCCTAGGGCTGGAATTGTGTCTGCCCCGTACGAAGCATATATCGGATCACTAGTAACTAGTCTCTGTAATCGGATAATTATAACCTAGTCATATTATCCCGATAGCTACAGCATATAAGAGTACTAGTTATGTATCTCTGCATGATCATCATCTCCATATGACTGAAGTGATATTTCCATCTTGACATCACATCCAATACACTATGATTCTCAGTAAACCCAGAAGTGGCGTACACAGAACCTGTTAAAGCTCCGGACGACCAAAACCAAAGCGTATTGATTGTCGCAAGTATTAGCGATGCAAGTCTCAGGTTAAGACCATATAATGTTGGAGTTTCTACGGCCCCGAGGATCGAATACAAAGTAAGAAAACACATGCGAATACATACGACGAAGTTCTGGAATACTTACATCGATCGGTTGAGTGACGCGAGAGGCAACAAAACTCAAATTCTGCTCACTGGTGGGTCACGGCAGTGACTGATTTATGCTCCTCCATTTTCAGCTTCAATCATCTTTATCAAGCTCCAAGCTTTGTGATTTGATTTCAAGCTCAATGGTGGACTTCCCTATCACCTTCGCATGTCTCTCGGAGTGCTAGCTCTTGTGAAATTTGCCACAAATTTCCCACACATTGCTTCCTTTGCTCACGGTTTCTTCCAAGCAAAACCAGTGAAGAAAATGGCCTATTGGCCGAATGAAAGAGATGAAGATTTTAGCTCCCAAAATCGTGAACCAAGAGAGAGAGAGATGGATGTGTATTTTCTTATTTGATTTCCAAAATCAATAATAAACTTATACCAAAAATTGTGTAAAAGCTTTCCAAAAGTCAACACACAAATTTTGGCTCCAAAAAACATTAAATGATTTCCATCAACTCACATCAATCAATTAATCAATTGTCACATCACTCAAAGTGACATGTGATTTGATGATTGATGTGACTAATGATTTGACACTTGATTTGACTTGCATGCCGCACTCGAATTCGAAATGCGAATGCGCTCGCAAATAATCATGGGCCCGGGTTCGCTAATTCCAAATTAACGAATTTTCTGTTGTGACGTAATTAAATCTAATTTAATTAAATAGTCATGCCTAACAGAATTACTATTCACATCGCGCCCGAATTAAAATCCAATTTCAATTCCGCATCAAAATCCAATTTCGTTTAATATATCGAATATATTAATTTATCGATTAATTCCAAATTAATCTTTATCTCTCTTTAATTGATATTTTATCCCAGATAAAATATCTTCGCAATTAATCCCAGATTAATTAAAAGTGTGAGTCATACGTCATTGGTGAATCTTCAAGAAGCGACCCATGAGATCCCCGGATATGTTGGCAGTAAATTCGGTCGTCGAACTATCCGAACACGTAAGTACCTAGTACTACGTTTATACTGATTTACAAGACAAGGTTGGCTTCTAGCAAAGCGCCATGCCTACCCAATTCTCCAGAAATATCCTTACATGAATATAAGATCTATATCAGACGTAGTATACGTAGTATTGCATATGTCGATCCAGTATCGGATGATCACGTGCTAGGCCTGTGGCTGGAATTGTGTCTACCCCGTACGAAGCACATGTCGGATGTCTGGTAACTAGTCTCTATAATCGGATAAACATGACCTTGTCATTTTATCCCGATGACTGTAGTACTTAAGAGTACTAGTACCGTATCCTATGTGACCATCATCTCCATATGACTGGAGTGATACTTCCGTCTTGACATCACACCCAACACATTACGATTCTCAATATACCCAGAATAGGCATACATAGAAACCGGATAAAGCCCTGGACAACCAAAACCAAAGTATATTGATTGTCTTAAGTATTAGAGGTGCAAGTCTCAGGTTAAAACCAAATGCACCTACCGTGATTTCGAACTTCCATAGATACATAGTCATACTACCAATGGAATTCCGAGGGGTCTATCCAGAGCAAAGCTGTTTCACGTACCATCGGTAAAACACAACCTCATATTACACTTGCATGAGCATCTTATACCCAAATATATGAGAGCTATGTTGTTGTACCCTCACAACGCGCACAAGTGTAATACTAGTTTTTTACGTATTTATCGATGTCCAATCTCGATAATACTCTGATTAGGGATATTTAATGATTTATCCTTCGTGGACTGATACTGTCTCATATCATTCTCAATCCAGGAACAAATCATAAGGACCTCCTATCATTTATATATCTTGGTGATCTAATCACAAATGATAAGAGTGCAATCTCCTTTGTCACATAGTTTATTTGTACAACAACACCATGATCTGTACAAATAGTGACGCTATGGGTCATAATTGTCCAACAATCACCCACTTGGCCTATAGCTAGTCACTCGAGTGTCTTACACCCGAACTATGTACGGCTGGCTCAAATTGCCGAGGAAAGGTTTCGTCAGCGGATTTGCATGATTATCATCTGATGTGATTTATTCGATCATCACATCGCCATGATGTATGATCCGAACGAATCAGATGAATATCGAAGTATATATCTGGATCGTTGATGAGACCATTAATTCTTTAGCCTGTGCTGACGCCTAGCTCAGCTACTAACAGAACTATATCTAATCTAATTAGATTATTATCGACCCAGAAGGCTTTTATTGCTGCCTCAGCTGTAGTAATAATCTGCATTTGTTGTTTATTCGGTAATAGTATCTTGCTTGGAAGATCTCCAGCTCAATGTTCCGTTATTCAAACTGTATAGTACTGTTGTTCTTATCGGTTAGGAAACTTACAGCAGTGATCCCAGTCAGTTCAAGTTCTCCTTCTCCATAGATTAAGACAGTATCCTTAGTTCTCTAAGATACTAACGAATGTTCTTAACATCAATCCAGTAACCATCACTAGGATTGGCCTGTTTGTGAATCCATATGTTCAAAGCGTATGAGACATCAGGTCGCGTACGTTTATTAATGTACGAGTTCTCGGAGAGTGTCAACAACTTTAAATCTATCCCAGTAGATCTTTATTCCTTGAATAAAGGTTGTTTTCTCCCAAGAATTCTACGGAGAATTTTCTCGAAAGCCAAGCTTTCACCGATTGTTTTATGGGAATATCATTTCTAAGAAATGACATATTATCATTATTTATAGGACAGCGATTGGCAGTGCGCTCCCACTAACCTTCTTATATACACAAGAACCTTTTTTCGTTTTGAATTAAATCATACTCCATTATGATTACATCAAAACGATAATTCCAAGAACCTATGCTTGTTTCAATCCAAACATGGATCAAACAACCTGCAAACCTTGTTTGCTAGTTTAGATACGACAAAACCGCCAGGATGTTGTAAAAATCCTCCAAATGGTTTCCTTTTCAGGAAAGCGATTTTGCCATTCAGCTGACATATTTCATGAATGAACCATGCAGCTTTAGCAAGCATTATCCAAATGGATTTACTGTGGCAACAGGTAAAAGGTTGAATCGTAATCAACACAATGTTTATAACGATACCTTTTCGCTACAAGCTTAGCTTAGTACGTTGGTATGTTGCCTTCCATATTTATATAGTACCAATAGGCACAATGCCTTGCGGTACTTCAACTAGTATCCAAACTTGTTGATTTACATGGAATCCATTTCGAATTATATGGCACTTTGCCATATTAGAGAGTTGATACCTTGTATCACTTCCTCATACGTAGTCAGTTGGTATACCTCAAAAGATTGACATCTTAATGAGGTGAGATCAGAAACCCATACCCCAGGTTGTTTTCTGAATCTCTCTGACTGAAGCAGTTCTTGTGTATTCGAAGATTAATGGTTTAGTTTCATCCTTGATGAACCATTTGTGTTCCATTAAGGATCTGTACTTGGAACAGTATTACTCCGATTTTCATCGAGTTTTACTATCCTCCCACTTACCACTGTATATCGGTATTCCTCTTAGGAAAACCGCATGGCGAGTAACAATTACATTGTTCTCTTGTGAGTTGCATAAGTACTATACTTTGGTATCCCTAGGATAACCTACAATTGGCACTTATCCAATTTGGGTTTTAGTTTGGTATCATCCAAACATATGCCTAGCATACCCAAATATACAGGAATGTGAAACCCGGTTTCTTTCCCGTTCATATCTAATATGAAGTCTGTCTAATAATTTTAATGGAACCTTATTCTAAATAAGTTTAGCACTTTTAATGCGTATCCATTGAAGGAAATGGTAGCTCAGAGCGACTCATGATTAACCTTATCATGTCCAACAAAATTCGGTTACTCTGTTCCGACACACCGTCAAATTGACGTGTTCCGGGAGGAGTCCTCATTGAACGAATACTATACTCTTTCAAGTATATTAGAAACTTATTGCTTAAGTATTTTCCATTACGGTCTTACCGTGACGGTTTAATACTTTAGCCGATCTGTTTGTCTACTTCGTGTCGAAACTATAAAAGTTTCTGATTTATGTTCTTCAAAAGAAACACATAACCATAACGCAATGCCACACCCGTAAAGGTCACGAAACATTCATATCCACCTCTAGCCTAGCTAGATATGGGACCACTTGCTAAACTATGAACTAGGGCTAACAGATTGGTGGCATTTACACTTTTACCAAGTAAATGTGTTTTAGGCACATTGCCCAATAAACTAGATTCGCAGACTTTATTTGAATAGGATCAAATCAGTCCCGGTACCCACTCTTCAAAAGTGTGGATATACGAGTCTTGTTTAATTGTGTCCCAGACAATAAAGCCACATATAAGTCTCTTCTGATCAAATCAGTTTGAGCTATTTGTTTGTCATGTTTATTTTTGAGATTTATTTATATTCAAAATATAAATGTTGTTATTCACATCTAATGTGTTTATCTCAATATCATCTTTATAAAATAAAACACTTTAGTGTTCTAGAATATAAAGGTTCACCCGCAGTGGGTTAAACACTGATATAGAGATGATGTTTCTAGTCAAACTAGTTACATTATAAGAGTTTCCAAATTTAGGTATAAACTCGAGGGTAATTCCTAAAATAGGTATCTACGGTTGAAACAACGATTTTCATCCCATTTCCAATTCACAGATTAATCTCAACTGAAGTCAGTAACCTACTCATAGCAGATTCTGAACATCAGTATATATTTCTGTACCACACTAAGTATTTAAAATCCAATTTTAATACTAGTAGTGAACATATTTATGACAATCATATTTGAAGTCAGAGCCTTGCTTGTCTTCAATTCCTTCATGTCTGCTTCGTCCAAACGGTAGTCACGCTTCCGCGATCCCATTTGCCACATTTTAGGCAGATATTTTAGGATATGTCATTTATCTTCCCAGAAGATTATAATGATTTTACCTTTGCCCTTTTCCACATTCCAGAAGCCTTTGGCCCAGCCTTGGGTTTCTAGAATATCGAAGTAAGGTGCGCATTGCGCTACTTGCCTAATTGCAAAGTTTGACTTTATCTCCTTGAGAATAGTCATTAACTCTCCAAGAGTTAGTATTGCAATTTAGTACTTCTAAGATCTAAAATAGATCTATGAAGATCCTTCAATTTCATTATCATACTTTAAGGATCTAATCCTTAGTTCTGATTCAGAAATTAAGGAGTCTGCTGCGACAAGCTTAATAGATTAAGCACTTAAGTTATCATTACATAAGTCTTCCAAAGATTATGCTCTACTATTTGCTTAACTCATGGCTTAGGCCTAATATGTTATTTTATAAAATAAAGTAACTTATTAGATTTCAGGACTATCCTGAAATTTATTCCCAATTTGAAAAATTAAACCATTTAAATACGTTTTCCTTAGGATTATGTTTTAAATGTCAATCTTTCAATTTTATCTTGATTCTAATAGTCCAACTATTCAATCAATGATTTCAGGTACTATTATATATAATGATTACTATAGTCCAACTATATAATCAACTATACTTTTAATTTGTTAATTCAATTATATTGATTACTATAATCCAATTATAAAATCAACTATAAATGAATAGTTTGAATACAGTCTAACTGTTAATTAAAACAACGATTTAAATATTAGTCCAACTAAAATTTAATATATTTGACGAATGATATTTGTTTGAGCGCGTATGGCAAGTAATTAAACGAATATTGCAAATTCAATTCTTGCCTCCCACTATTTTTCGACGAGCCTCTAACCCTCTGTCGAGTACTCGGGAAACCGTGTTTCCTAGCGGGCAAGGATCCCGTTAAATATCACACAATCTTGACTTTGGCCAACAAATTGTATGATAATTAACTAGGTAAATCTCTAAGATCAATTGGATCCAATCCAATTCCTAGATCCAGTAGGGAACATCCAAGTCCGAAACATATATCTTATATATGCCAATATATCCAATATATTACCTAACCTTTTTCCTCTGAATCAACTAAGCCTTGGCTTTAGCACAACAAACTTATTGATCCCAGTTAAGCGTGACCCATTGACAAAGCTTCGTAATCAATGTCGATGGACAAGAAGTGGTCTTGACTTTGGCCAACAAACCACAACTTGGACAAGACACCGATATGGATGGATACTTTACACATTGATCCTAGATCAAATCTCTCCCTTTCTCTCTCCCGCTAGCACAAGTATTACTTCTACCTGTTACACTACACTTCTAAAGAAACCTCATTTACATTGAGGGGAATAGGTGAGAAGAGAATACAAAGAATAAGGAGGTGATAAGGCTGGACACGCAGGTCCAATTAATAAATCAAATTTATTACAATAATTTCTAAAATTGCCCCACCCATCTAATATACATCTGATATACATTATCCATTCATCGCAACCATGTATTCACACAAGCATGTTATCAATCAATCTAATCAAATTAATTAATCAGATAATTAGTGACCATCCAATGTTCAAACAACGATTTGATTTTGCTCGAGTCAAACTCATTTTGCGAATAAGTACTTAAAGTACGAATTCTCGAATTAAATTAAACTACATAATTAAATCCAATTCAATCTGTATTTAATATTAACTCGCTATTTAATTCCAAATTAAATACTACACTTTATTAACGAACCTATACGACTTAAATTCCAAATTTAATCGTTACGGGTCTCAAAGCCCGATTGACTTCCAACGTCAATTCAATTAAAGTCCAATGGGCTTTTAATTAATTTCTTAAGGCGTGGACTTTTGGTCAACTCGGGTCAAACCGAATAACCAAAATCCAATCCGGGAATTACCCCATAAGCCCAGAAATCAATTTTGGCCCATTAGGCCCAATTAAACTTTAAAGGTCCATTAGTCGCATTTGGGCTTTATGGAAGCAGTTTTGGGCCCAATTGGATCCAATCCATTTGGCATAAACCTAACTTGGTACAACCAAACCCAATTAGCCCAATAACAACATAACAAGCCCAATTCAATTTAAGGCCCAATTAATTAAATCATAAAAGTCCAATTTCATAATCTAATTAATCCTAAAGTGTATAACACAATTAATCACCCAAATCAATATTCCCAAAAAATCAAATTAGCCTAATTAATCATGCTTATCATTATTAAATTATGTCCAACACAATTTAACAAAAATCAAACCTATATACATGTTATATTAGTCCCGGCCAAGGGGGAAATTTATGCCCAAATCAAATTCAATCCAATTAAATTCAATTCAACATTAAATCAATATCCCCAAATGATTTCTAACACATCCAATTATCAAAATCAAAAAATCCAAGACAATTCAGGGCATGCTCATTTTCGGCCAAGTCATAAAATTTGGGGAAATTTGTTCCAAACACAATTTAATCAAATTGATCTAATCAATCATCCATAAAACATCAATTAAGCATATTAAATCATCCAATTTCATTATTCATGCTCAAAATCAATTTTACCCAAATTTTAAGCCCTAAACAGTTTTCATGCTTTTATTCGCTCTGATACCATTGTTGGAGTTTCTACGACCCCGAGGATCGAATACAAAGCAAGAAAACACATGCGAATACATACGACGAAGTTGCGGAATACTTACATCGATCGGTTGAGCGATGCGAGAGGCAACAAAACTCAAATTCTGCTTACTGGTGGGTCACGGCAGTGACTGGTTTCTGCTCTTTCATTTTCGGCTTCAATCATCTTCATCAAGCTCCAAGCTTTGTGATTTGACTCTAGATCTTGAGAAATTTGCCACAAATTTCCCACACTTTGCTTCCCTTGCACACGGTTTCTGCCAAGCAAAACCAGTGAAGAAAATGGCATGTTGGCCGAATGAAAGAGATGAAGATTTTGGCTCCCAAAATCGTGAACCAAGAGAAAGAGATGGATGTGTATTTTCTTATTTGATTTCCAAAATCAATAATAAACTTATACCAAAAATTGTGTAAAAGCTTTCCAAAAGTCAACACACAAATTTTGGCTCCAAAAAGCATTAAATGCTTTCCATCAACTCTCATCAACTCACATCAATCAATCAACCAATTGTCACATCACTCAAAGTGACATGTAATTTGACGCTTGATGTGAATAATGATTTGACGCTTGATTTGACTTGTGTGCCGCGCTCGAATTCGAAATGCGAATACGCTCGTAAATAATCCCGGGCTCGGGTTCGCTAATTCCAAATTAACGAATTTTTCGTTGCGACGTAATTAAATCTAATTTAATTAAATAGTCATGTCTAGCATAATTACTATTCACATCGCTAACGAATTAATTCTAAATTAATTCGTTCGCCCGAATTAAAATCTAATTTCAATTCCGCGTCGAAATCCAATTTCGTTTAATATATTGAATATATTAATTTATCGATTAATTCCAAATTAATCGTTATCACTCTTTAATTGATATTTTATCCCAGATAAAATATCTCTGCAATCAATCCCAGATTAATTTTCTCTCTCATCTAATTAATCCCAGATTAATTAAAAGTGCGAGTCATACGTCGTCGGTGAATCTTCAGGAAACGACCCATGAGATCCCCGGATATGTTGGCAGTAAATTTGATCGTCGGACTATCCAAACGTAAGTACCTGGTACTACGTTTGTACCGATTTACAAGACAATATTGGCTTCTAGCAAAGCGCCATGCCTACCCAATTCTCCATAAATATCCTTACAGGAATATAAGATCTATATCAGGCGTAGTATACGTAGTATTGCATATGTCGATCCAGTATCGGATGATCATGTGCTAGGCTTGGGGCTGGAATTGTGTCTCCCTCGTACGAAGCACATGTCGGATGTCTGATAACTAGTCTCTATAATCGGATAAACATGACCTTGTCATTTTATCCCGATGACTGCAGTACTTAAGAGTACTAGTACCGTATCCTATGTGACCATCATCTCCATATGACTGAAGTGATACTTCCGTCTTGACATCACACCCAACACACTATGATTCTCAATATACCCAGAAGAGGCGTACACAGAAACCGGTTAAAGCCCTGGACGACCAAAACCAAAGTATATTGATTGTCGTAAGTATTAGCGGTGCAAGTCTCAGGTTAAGACCAAATACACCTACCCTGATTTCGGACTTCCATAGACACATAGTCATACTTCCAATGGAATTCCGAGGGGTCTATCTAGAGCGAAGCTGTTTCCCGTACCATCAGTAAAACACAACCTCCTATTACACTTGCATGAGCATCATATACCCAAATATATGAGAACTATGTCGTTGTGCCCTCACAACGTGCACAAGTGTAATACTAGTCTTTTACGTATTTATCGATGTCCAATCTCGATAATACTCTGACTATGGATATTTAATGATTTATCATTCGTGGACTGATACTGTCTCATATCATTCTCAATCCAGAAACAAATCATAAGGACCTTCTATCATTTATATATCTTGGTGATCTAATCACAAATGATAAGAGTGCAATCTCCTTTGTCACATAGTTAATTTGTACAACAACACCATGATCTGTACAAATAGTGACGCTATGGGTCATAATTGTCCAACATATACACCTACCTTGATTCGGATTCCCATAGACACATAGTCATAATACCAATGGGATTCTGAGGGGTCTATCCAGAGTGAAGATGTTCCTGGTCCAACTGCTAATAGAACCTCATATCACACTTGAATAATTATCCAATACTTAAATATATGAGAACTATGCTGTTAAGCTTCCATAACACGCACAAGTGTAATATTAGTCTATTCCGCATTATCGATGTCCAGTCTCGATAATACTACGACTAGGAATATTTAATGATTAAACCGTTCGTGGATTAATAATGTCTCATATCTTATTAATCCGGAACTAATCATAAGGACTTTTATCATTTATATATATCCAATTAATCCAATTACAAAATGATAAAATAGCAATTTCATTTGTCACATATTTAATTTGTACAAAAACCACAATGTCTTTTATTTAAATAGTGATGCTATGGGTCATAATTATCCAACAACCAGGATGGATCATATCGATCCCCATACCGGTTAGCTAACGGGCATATCGGCCTTTATACATATCAGTAATCTAGTATGTGCATTTTAACCTTCAATAGTCATAAAGACGTTTAAATTGCAGGACCAACAAATCGACCTCTGTAGACCGACATACCAGTCTTAGGACCGAGAGTTGGGGCAGTTTTCACATTCACTATATATTATGCCCTAATATCATTTTTGCCATTTTTCTTACACATTCCTATATTTTCTCTAAGGCAAAAACATTTAGCATAACCTAAATCTTCTTGATCAAAACTCTCATCATAATCAAAACTCACACACCTCACCTTCATACACATTTAGTAAGCTTGGGATACTTGGGTTATAAACTCACATTTAAATCTTCTTATTATTTGTGAGTGCCCTAGTTGCATTGTAACCTTCTTATCTCAAACACTTGTGATAGTGAAATCCCTTGTTGAGTGGGTATACTCAAAATGGTTATTTGGTTGAAAATGTTAAAGAGTGAACCTAAGTATAAAACTCTTGGTATTGTAACAAGTTTGGAGTGAATTTAGAAAAAACTCTTTGTTTGGGGTGAACCATGAAAAAATCTTGGTTGCGAGTGAACCACGAATAACTCGGTGTAAGTGTGTATTCAACTTGACATAGTGAAAAGCTTCAACCATGGCTTATGGGAGTGGATGTAGGCAATGAGTTGGCTGAACCACTTTAAATCATAGGTGTCAAATTTATCTATCCTTAAACTCTTTTTATTTATCGCAAATTATATTTTGTATATGCATATTTATTAGTAACTTGTATTTTGGTAATTTATTGTGATTAAGAAAATTGATCTAAGCTTAATTGGTGAAGCTACTAACTTAGTAGCGTAAAATCGAAAAGATTTATAATTCCTCATAATTAGGATATTACCTAATTCACCCCCCCTTTGGGTATAATATTGTTGTTTGTGTACTTGTATGTAATTTCATATATATATATATATATATACACACATACATACACACACACATATATATATGTCAGAAAACCTTTAATATATTATGTTGAAATACGTGGAAGTCTCTAATCTAAAAATCGAATTCATAAGACATACTTATTATAAATGAGAAACTTTATACAAAGCTGTAATTTCTAAAGTATTTGATTTCTAAAATCAAACTCTTTTACCATAAATCGGAAAATATTACATTTTTGAAATATCATCAAATCGGAAAGTTAAAAATTTTCTTTAATACCAAATCAAGCACTAATCTTTTATACGAATAAATTTCCAAATGATCCACATTCAAATTACATATACATATTCAGAAACGTATCTTGTACAAGTTTCCAAATCTTCTACGTAACAATCGTACCAAAATCAACAAAAGCAAACCAATTAAAGATATATGTGTGTTTGTGTGTGAGAGAGAGAGAGAGACGAATAAGAGAAACATCTAAAACATACTTACACAGACCATATATAGACGCAATCAAATGAAGTTTGTACGAGACTCATTACCTATTTTACAATAGGTACAAGATGAATTTCGTCCGAACGGATGCCCTAGCCAAAACGACTATGACACGAGCTAAATCATAAACCAAACTGATCACACATATATTACCATTATAGATTCCACGAAGTCCATCTCACCCATTATCATAAATGGGAAACATAATATAAATTCCATACCGTCAATCTCATCCATAATCAGAAAAAAAAATCATTATAATTTCCATACAATCAATCTCATCTACAATCAAAAATGGAAATCATGATACAAATTTCAAATAGACAATCTTATCCACTATCATATACATAAATTATAATACAAATTACATACAGTCAATCTTATCCACCATCAATAACAGAAAACATAAAGAAACCACTTTAATCTCATCTTTTGAAAATACATTATAAAACAATCTTTTTGAAAATACATCAGAAAACTAACCAGACGTCCAATGTCTGAGTTACGAGTCTGACCGAACATTGGCCGAAATAGTACCATGTCGACAAAGGATATCAGGTTGTGCCATTTTAGATGGATGGACCGTATATTAGGGGTGTTCATAGGGTCGGGTCAACCCGTGACCCGACCCGACCCGACTCGACCCGCGCGGGTTCATAAAAAAAATTGCAAAATTTTGACCCGACCCGAAATTTTCGGTTTGCACAACGGGTTTTATCCCCTTGACCCGACCCGATCCGACCCTATACAAAATTATTATTTTTCTAAAATAGTTATTAGTATTTTTAAAGTTTTTACTAATATTTCATTTATTTATTACTTTTTTTGTATTAAAACTTTATATATATGATTTTTTGGGATATAAAATAAGTAATATTTATATTTCAAAATAATTAATTCATTTAAAAAAATTAGTTTTTTTAAAATGACCCGACGACCTGACCCAACCCAAACCCGATCGGGTTCCACTTCTCCGCGACCCGATTTTCCCTTGACCCGACCCGATCGGGTCTAACAAAATTTCAAAAAATCCGACCTGACCCGACCCGACCCGTGAACACCCCTACCGTATACAAGCAGTATAACAGGTCAAAATCTTTAAAATAAATAAAACGTAGTATGAATATTGTGGCAAAAATATATCATATCGAATCGTAAATGAAATCAAATATATCTAAATCAAAATGAAGTTTCACTAAAAGCAACTTCTTCAAAAATTCTTTTTGGAAAACCATAAATAAGGATATTCAAAAGATAACATAAATATATTTTGCTGAAAATGAAATCAATATCAAATAAATATCATCATAAATCCTTATCGGGCGTCCAAGAATCAACTCAACTGAACGAACATATCAGGCAACCAATGCTTGAGTCATGCGCATAGACCATACATTGTCCGAAACAGGACCATATCGATGAAGGGTAACATGTCGGTTCACTACAGCTGGACAAGACCGTATACATGCACCACATAGGTTTTTAAAATCTTAAAATAGTAAAAATACAATATGCAAGTATCAAAAATGAAATTGAATATTTTTTGTTCAAAAGGAAAATCCTTTGAAAACTTGGCGGAAACATATCGGATCGTAAATGTTCAAGTATACTAATCGTACTTAGACTTTTTCTTCATAGATTCTACAGAGAAGAATCCATCCAGTTCCACTCGATCTCGCGAGCATTAGGACTGAACGTTAGTTTTATGAGTGGATGTTACTACTTTCATGTTTTGAACTTTAAGTGTTTTGCGAAATTAGTTTAAGTTTATTTGAATGTTATATTTGCAACTTACGCAAGTATGTTTATGATATAATATGTTTTCATGTTACGTAATCCTAATACACATTAAATTTCAAGAGTAATGACTAAATATGTATGTATCCAAGCTATTACATTTTATGATCCACGTTTCATGGTTTACAAATCACGTTCCATGATTCCAATTTATATTTTCAACCCAGTTTACAGCTTAGAGTTTTCAGTTTACGTTTTGTAATTTATAGCTCATGTTTCGCATCCTACATATCATGATTTCAATTTTCAATCAATGTCTATAGTTTTCAGCTCACGATTTTCATGTTTCCAGTCCATGATTCAAATATTTCAATTCATGATTTACGATTGCATTGTTTATGATGAGTTTGGTTGGTGAGTTGGTATTGTGCTATAGTGGTGCTGGTTAGAGTATTCACTTGTACGACATTTATTTTATACCTATTATAAAATAGGTAATGAGTCTCGTACAAATATTGTATGCAGAAAATAATGCGTATGCCTATATATGGTCTGCTTAAGCATATTTTAGAAGGTCCTGTTATTTGTTACCGATATATATTGTTAGTGTTTGTTAAATATTCATGATTTAAGAATTATGTTTCATGATTCATGATTAAAATTTCACGATTTACGAGTCATGATTATTGTTTGTGAGTCATGACTTACAATTTATTTTTTACGATTTACAGTTCATGGGTCATGATTTACATTTTATGCTTCATGATTTACATGTCATATTTTACAATTACGAGTCATGTTCTATAATTACATTTCATGATTTATAAATTTCAAATCATGATTTACAGTTATATGTCATAATTTATACTCAATATTTCATGATTTACAAGTCACGTTTCATGATTACAGTTTATATTTTTAGTTTGCAGTCCATGATTACAGTTTTCAGTTTATGTTTTTCTCGTGTCATGTTTACAATTTATGTTTTCCATGTGTCATGTTTACATATTTGCAGTTTATGTTTTCCACGTGTCACATTTACATGTTTATAATTTATGTGTTCCATGTGTCATATTTGCATATTTTCGATTTATGTTTTTCATGTGTCATGTTTACAGTTTATGTTTTCACATAATATACTTTCAGTTCACGATTTATATATTTTCAGTTCATGTGTCACATGTTTACAGTTCATATGTATAGTCCTCAATTTATGGTTATATTTTCATGTTTCATGTTTCACGATTTATAATTTACGTTTCATGTTTACAACTCATGTCAAATGACTTATAGTTCATGAATTTCCAAGGTTCATAACTTAAGTTTCATACTCTACAACATATGAGTTACACGTTTACAAGTACACATATTTAATCGATTTCAAAACACCAGTAAAGTGTTGTCCCCTCATGTTCATGTATAGCTGCTCAAATATGCTCACGTTCACGTTCATGTTCACGTTCCTCTGCTTACACGGTGCTAGGTTCTCGCTAAGTAGCTCCACTACAGTTAAAGCTACTTGAGTATGCTCAGCTTCAACTCGCTTAATGGTTATTTGGAAACCCTTTCAGGCTTATTCATTTTGATGTTTATGTTCTCTTGCTTACGCGGTGTTAGGTATCACTAAGTAGGTTTCATGCCCCCGAGTTACGATACTGGTGATGTTTTACATGACCTTAACATATTCAAGCGTATGAGGGATGACTGCCGAATCCCGGTCATTGCATATGTATATTTCAAAGTTTAATTATTTTCCATGATTACAGTTTTCAGTTCAAGTTTATCTATTAGAGTTCATGTTTACAGTTTACAGTTTATAACTCACATTTTCAATTTATGTCAAAATTTTAGTTCGTGATTACGGGTTTCAAGTCATGCTTTCTATTTGGAGTCATGTTATAATCAATGTTTACCGTTTTCGGATAAGATTTATAGTTTTAGTTCATGATTATAGTTTACGTCATGTTTATAGCTTACTCAGGTTTACGTTTTCAGCTCATGTTCACAATTTCAATTTATGTTTACGTTTTCAGTTCATGATTTAGTTTTCAATTTCATGTAATAGGTTTCAATCATGTTTCCAGTTTACGTTATTCAGATTTCGGTCATGTATATAGTCTATGAATTACACTTACAGTCATGATTACAACTTTCAGTTCAAGTTTACAGTTTCAAGTCTTGTTTGTAGTTTCAAGTCATGTTTATAGTTTCAGGTCATGTTTGTAATTCCAGGTCATGTATGTAGTTTCGGTTTATATTGTAGTTATCAGTTTATGGTCACAGTTTACTAACCATATATACAAATTTTCCATTCATGTTATAGTTTCCAATTAATGTTTATGGTCACAACACATGATTTAAGTTTAAACATGACTTTGTAAGTTTATAATTTCATGAATCTAATTTAAATGAGATCATTAATTCAAGTCATGTGTTTTTATGTTTTCAATTTTTTTTCAGCGATCACCCACTGGGTCGTTCATACTACTTACTCCCCCACACTTTCAGTTTTTGTGTTGCAGGATTTCAGCTTCAGGCATGCAGAGGACAAGCTTTGAAGAGGATAGATACCGACTGCAGTCATTAGGAGCACGGTGTCCAGGGTCCACTTGTTTATATTTTTATCATGATAGGCCACGAGACCGAACGATGTTTATTCGCATAGATCACGTTGTATTAGTATGTTTCATGTAATTTATGTGTAGTTGTAAATCAGACACGAATGTATTCAGAAATTAGACAGTTCAGTCATAGATCATGACACGTTATGCATGTACATGTTAGAGGTTTATGAAGATGGTAATACTGTCTCATGCGCATATCCCGGATAAATTGGGATATGACATGTACTTTATTCTTAAACTTCATTGTCCATTATTAGGTAATATATTTATTGATTGGTCTTTTCGGAATGAATAGGTCGTTTGTTGTACAATCGTAGCGAATGGATTTTACGGAGAGACGGCCAACGTAAGGTTGAAGGTTTTAGATCATTGGTTCTTTTTGAGAGAAGAGTTGGTTTGTTGATGTGAAGGGATTTCACAATTTAAAGAAATTTTCACTAAAGCAGCAGATCGTTTGCAAATGGTTGAAAGGATTTCAACAAAGGTAATAAATAAGTAGACTGGTGCTCGCTAAATTTCATTTTTTGTTTTTTTTTTGGGAACCGTTTGAAATCTCGTTGTCAAACCACTTATTTCAAACTTAAATGGAGCAGGTAAAATCCCCGGTTATTTCAGATTCTTATAAGAAATGCATTTTCTGGATTCGAACCCAGGACCTCAAGATCAGATCCTGAACTCTATACCACCAAATCACGTTCCTTGGGACATCGCAAAATATTCATGAAGACGGATAATACAATGTGGTGACAACAATCGGGAATTTGAAAGCTGTGCAAGTAAACATGTAGGAATTTAGACTCCAAATCATTAATTTAATGATTTAATTCACATTTTAAATTATATCCTTAAAAAAAATTTATTTTTAAATTATGTCGCATGGGATATGTGATTTATTAAGTGAATTATGAGATAAGGTAACAAATTCACTTTGAAATTTTGAAATTCTATAACTAAGATGAGTGATGCATCAAATATCACGACCAAAAATTTATTAGAAACCACCAAATAAATCGTGAGAAGCCATTTCCTTTTTCACCTGCAATGGAAAGTAATGCAAATATTTGAAAGTAGATTTAGGCACAAATTTATTTTCATTTAAAAAAAATCAAATCATTGGTTTTTTTTAAAAAAAAAAAATAGACATTCAAACTCTCAAAATTTGCTCCGGACAAAAAAAAAAAGCCTAGTTTTATAAAAAAAAAAACAATTAAAACTCTTGATGTTTTAGAAAGCAGAAATAGGCACCAATTTTTTTTTCATATAATAAAAAAATAAAATCCAATTCATTGGTATAAAAAGAAAAGAAAATAGGCATTCTGACTCTCAAGATTTACTCCGGACAAAAAAAAAAAAAACAAGAGCCTAATTAAAAAATGAACAAGGAAACTCTTGATGTTTTAGAAATACACATCTTGTTTGCGCAATTTTTATGCGTGAAGAAAGAAGGGCGTGTAAGGTTCAAACCTCATGAGACAAAGTCTCAGCAAGGGGTGTTTGATTAAGTGAATAAGCCTCCAAGGGGCGCAAGCACACAAATTACAGTCCTAAGATTACAATCTACGAAATGAAAAATAAAAATATGCTCATTTGAGTCTTCATTTGATCGGGCTTCTTTTCTTGGTGTAGGTAGGCTTTTATAGAGAGGCTTGTCAACCGTTTTAGGCGGTTCCAGTATCTCCTTACAGTTGTAAGATCGTGCCTGTAACTGCTGAGCTGGGTGTCTCAACCGCTTGGTTATGGAGGGAAAACCGTCCAGCTGCTAAGATCGTGGAAGTGACCGCATCATAGGTCTTCGTCCTATCCATTGGTCTGATCGCCCCAAGCTCGTCATCGTTCTTTGGCTCATCATACTTCTTCTCTTCGTTCTCCCTTTCGTCCTAAGGTGACTTCGTCCTATGGTGGGGATTTTCGTCTACCAACAATTGTCCCCTAAATTTACCTCGATCGAACTGGGAGTGTGAAGATCGGGGTGAATTTTCTTTTTCAGGAAAGGCCGCTATTCCAATCGAGGGATGGTACCCGGCTAATCCCTCAGTCCATAGAGCATGTAGCAGTGTTCTGGTCGAAGAAAAAAAATGCGTATAGATTGAAACAGAGAGAGAAACTTTATACCATTCATTTATGCCTTCGACCAGCCCACTATTCAATCGATCCATCAATCCAGAGAATCTGGGGAGCGAATTCTCGGTCGGAGAAGACGAAAAGGCGTATAGATTGGAGCGATGGAAACTTATATGATCACCCATTTCCGTCTAAAGCATCTTGCCCTCTTGAGATGTTTGTCTTGCGTCGTCCATTCAGAGCGTACTCCTCGTCTATTGACTCTTCTCCTTCCATCAAGCAGTCTATTCCATATAGTTCCTTTATTTTATCCTCCATTTGGTGTGCCAGCAATTTGTCTCTTAAGGCCGAAATATCGGCATGTGATTCATCCTCATTCCTTCGTTCCATTACATAGGCCAATAAACTGGACTTGGAGGCCGCAAGGGCGGCTTGCTCCTTATTCTGGCCGTACCTCATCCAAACCGCTGTGTACTGGTTCTCCAATGACCACTGTGGTTGGTCTCGTTTGTGCGAACAAATAGTCTAGTAACCCTGCAGGGCTCATCATTCTGAGCCACAATGGTTGGGCTTTCCCCTTCATTTAAAACTCTGGTTGGCCCGTAGTTCCCTTCGTACATGAAGTATTCGACCGAATTCGTCTCTGCAGCGAAAGATTTGTTGTCAGCATGCACTATTTCCACTTCGTCCTTTTGGTTCTAGAGAACCAGGCATTGGTGGAGGGATGAAGGAATGCATCGGCTGTCGTGTATTCAATCTCGTCCCATAAGCATATTATATGTGGTCGGCCCATCTATGACGAAAAATACTATTGTCTTCGTAGTATTTCTCACTTGCAGATCCAATGGGATAACCCAATTTGCCGTCGTTGCTCCTCCGTTAAAACTGGTGAGCACTACTTCTGTGGAGAGGAGATCTTCTTCGGATTGGCTAAACGCCCCAGCATCCTTACTGGTAGTGCATTGATGGCTGCCCCGTTATCAATTAGCACTTTGGAGACGGGGATCCAATTAGCCTTTGCCTTCACGTACAGTGGTCTTAGGTGCTTTGTCATTTGAGCTGGTGGCTTCGGGAAAACCACTTTACCCGATAGCCCTATTTCCATTGCCTGACCGCCCTGTTGTTATATTGAGGCGTTCTTCCTTTATACCCCATCCAGAAAGTGGCAACGTGGCTGGCGCATCTTGTGAGACATGATTAACAGTCATTCTTCATTTTTCGGCTCTGGTGATGGCCCTCTTTATCTTAGGTGTCCCATACAGAACAAGGAACGGGTATCGTCCTAAGTCTTCTCCTAGTATCCCGACTGCAGGGTTGCCAGCTTCATATAATTCCTTGAGAAGCCGATTCTGTGAAATTCTCCTTCTTCTTGATTCGGTCTTGATGTCTATTTCTTCTTCTACGTCGGTCATCTCCTCATCTGAAGCCTCTTTATCTGTTATCGAGAGTGCTGTGAATTCAGTTTCGTCGCCCTCGTAGACGTCTTCACTTGTTCCAGCTTCTCCGCTGTTATTCCCTTCGAATTTTCCATGCAACATGTAATGATTAGCCACAACTGGCGGCATACTACCGAACTGAATGATGATAGGCGGCTCCTCATCATCTATTTCATTCTACCTCTGTCTGCCGAATTTGGTGCGTTCACCACAATTCGCCTCAGTTCCTTCTTTGTTGTTACTCTCTTTTTCGTTTACTTCAGCTTTACCTGTGATGCAGGGACTACGGCCTGTGGTGGCCTTTGTTTCGCCTTGTCGGTGCATCAGGCGGCCATAGTTTCTTTGCTGCCTCCTCAACTGCGTCCTTGTCATTTCGTCCATATGGGAATAATTCATGTATATCCGTTGTCCCGGGTGTGGCTTTTTGTATGAATGCCAAACATTGGGCCGATGAACCTTCGGCCTAAATGTCCTCACGTTTTAGACGAAGTTCGAGTTCTTTCCATAGAACCTTGGAGCGAAGGTTCATGGCTGCCATGACGATTCCCTTCTCGCAGGCCTTTCGCAAGTATCCTCAAACTCTTTCATCCACTCCATGTTGTTCTTGCACCGAACATAAATGTTCTTCTCATCTCCTCGTTCTGCAGGTGCTTTGATCCTTTCTAGAGCGCTTGGGCGGCAGCGGTGTTGTCCTTCGTCCAGCACCACTTTATCTTTCGGCAAGTTTATTTTAGCAAGATCCGGATTGATCATATTCAACTCCACCGATTTTGGGAAAGGGTTGCTGTCTACAGCCATCTTCTTCTCGAACGTAATTCGCCCGGACTCTATGGCATCATGCAAGACATTACGGAAAACAAGGTAATTATTAGTTATATGAGACCATGCATTCTGCCATTTATAATATTTCTTACTGCTGATTTGCTCGGCTGTTGGCAACGTGTGTCGGTCGTTCAAACTGATTTGCTTGTCCTTGTATAATTGGTCAAATATAGCATCGACTTTAGTAATGTCGAAGGAGAAGGTCCTGCCATTCTTATCATTTTTTTCACTGGCTTGGGGTTCCGCCCACGTTTTGCAAACGTAAGGCTTCCCTTTAACCATTCGGCCAAACATAAATCGGCCGATTCGGTGCCTACTTCACCCAACTCATAGTCGATATTTTTATAATATGTTCATTTGCTCAAATTTTTCATTTGCTCATCTTCTCGTAATAATCGTTCGTAGCGCTCTACGCTGGTGGTGAGCTGGGGAAGGTCTCAAAACTCACGATCCTGAAACTTCTTTTTTAGATCGAGATTCAGGCATCATTGAGCGATTCTCACAAATTTCTTTTCGGGCAAAGGCACGTAACATCGGCCCCAGGCTACCTTAAACCTTTGTAAAAGCGTTTCAGCCCACTCTCCGGGCAATTGCCTTAAGTTTTCCAAATCGGCTAAGGCCACTTCAGATTCGGCCTTGTAAAATTGCGCATGGAACAATTGCTCCATTTGCTGCCAACTTTCCACCGTAATGGCCGGCAGACTAACAAACCAAGAGAAAGCTACTCCTGATAATGAGCCGTGAAATAACTTTAGTCTGAGGAAATCATTGACTTCCCCACACTGAAGGGTAAATCGTTCTATGTGTTCCATGGTAGAAACTTCCCCAGACCCCGTGAAGAGGGAAAAATCTAGTATCTTGTAGTTTCTAGGCCAGGGATAAGCCACATCGACCCAATCAGGATACGGCTTCCGATATCTTGGCCGAATCGACCGTATACCTAGACCGAATTGGTTTTGAAGGATTTCAGCCATCTGTTCCCTTAGCATATCGTTGCCATTAAATGGCACAGCTATGGGCGGCGGTTGCAGCCCTCTCAAAAGTGGGACATAATCATGATTTTGTCCTTGACAAGCCTGGACACCCTGAGGCATCACCACTTCATGTTCTACCATATTTGGCCCTTGGTGAATATTTGGCCCCAATTGTGGGCCATTCCCTCCAGGACTTGTTCCTCTTCTAGGAACTGTAGGGATGTCGATTCCTTGAGCATGAACATTACTAGGGCCAACTTCCTGACCGCTTGCCGCAGGAGGAGGCATAGCCCGTGGCAGCACCGTCCCGCCGTTTACACATTTGGCCATTAATTCATTTAACGAGCTTAAATGTTTAGTCATGTCTTCATAATGCGAATTAGTAGTTGACACGAACTTATCTATGACATGTGCATTTTGGAGCCTAACCTGCTCGACAACATCCTGTGTGAATTCACCGAACAACGTGCGCACCGCGTTAGGGCTTAGCTCTCTCATAGGTTCGTACCGACTAGCGTCTGTCAGACCCTCAAATCGACCCACTATGGCTGGAACGTTGGGCTGGTTGGTTTGCTCCAGTCCTCCTTCCTCCGCAATTGAGCCAGTTTGAGTGTTTCTTTTCGGAGGCATCTCCACTCTTTACACCAAATCTCCCACTATGGTCGCCAAAAACCGTTTGCGCAATTTTTATGCGTGAAGAAAGAAGGGCGTGTAAGGTTCAAACCTCCTGAGACAAAGTCCCAGCAATGGGTGTTTGATTAAATGAATACGCCTCCAAGGGGCGCAAGCACACAAATTACAGTCCTAAGATTACAATCTACGAAATGAAAAATAAAAATATGCTCATTTGAGTCTTCATTTGATCGGGCTTCTTTTCTTGGTGTAGGTAGGCTTTTATAGTGAGGCTTGTCAACCGTTTTAGGCGGTTTCAGTATCTCCTTGCAGTTGCAAGATCGTGCCTGTAACTGCTGAGCTGCGTGTCTCAACCGCTTGGTTATGGAGGGAAAACCGTCCAACTGCTACGATCGTGGAAGTGACCGCATCATAGGTCTTTGTCCTATTTATTGGTCTGATCGCCCCAAGCTCGTCATCGTTCTTCGGCTCATCGTACTTCTTCTCTTTGTTCTCCCTTTCGTCCTAGGGTGACTTCGTCCTATGGTGGGGATTTTCGTCTACCAACACATCTAAAGTCTCTTTTGTTAGTGAGTTTCCTATAATTAAACGTAGATGAGGATAGCAATGTACTATAATATCACAAATTGTACGGTAATGCATTTATCTTCATCAGAACAGATGAAATTTAACAACAGAATGAAAACAAGAAAAATGATGTATTTTTTTTTTAAATAACTATATATATATATTATTATATATATATATATATTGGAGTTGTATTGAATAAAAATTTCACTCAGAATTTGAGACAAAAAATCATATCAAATCTCGAATTTAAATCTAAAAAATCCAAAATTTCTAATCATTTGGTTGGAATTCGATACTTTTCTTCTCAATTCAAAAAATATGTAGGGATTCGTGACGATTTTTTCATCTCGAATCACATAATAAAAATAGGATGGAAAGAGTCTCGATCGATACGAGACGCCTTGATTACAATTCTTAATTGGAGTAAACCTAGAATCTAGTTGGTGTCCCCTTCCCATATTGAATTTACAAACTAGTTTTTAACAAAATTTAATGCACGAGACATACAGATGAAAAATGGATCAGGTCGGGCTTGAACACAATCCATATTTGTAATTTTTTTAAGTTTGAGATTTATATTTAAAATAAATAATTATAAATCTAATAAGGTTCTTTATGAAAAGCCTTATTGCATTGTTGTGATTCACTTTAATAAATTAGTAGGCTCCTTTTTTTTAAAAAAAATTATTTTAATACCTGAAGCCCTTGTCTTTTGTTGTAAACCCAAGTCCAGGCTGATGCCCTGGTCGTCTGATCCTGATCCTTATATGTTGGGCTAGATTGGGCCTGATTGGGCTTTTTTTTTCATAAGAGATCCCAAGTACAACAAAATACAACTTATGTCCTTTTGGTTGTAATTTTATAAAATATGAGGGACACAGATGTTATTAGATAAAAAGTTAGAAGTGTGACAATAAGGGGTCAACAAACCTTGTCAAATGTCAGGTATTGTCCCATTGTCAGCACCTTTTTTTCACTCCACACACACACAGACACACTCATTCATTCTCTTCAATCAACAGAAGAAAAAAATAATATTAATATTAATATTTAAAAAAAAAAAAAAAAAGAGAGAAAAAGCAATAATCAGATCAGCAACAATTTATTCTTATCCTGTTTGGTTTATTTCTTCAATATTCAGCAAATAATCGTTCAAATTTTGAAGCTGAAAGCTGCAGAATGCGTGAAATTTGCTTACGCGTCTCGTTGAAGCACTTTCAGGTGAAGCGTCTTTAACGATCTGTTTCCATATCTGAAATTCTCTACAAAATAAAAATTATTAATTTTTTTTAAGTGAATTTCTTAATTTAGAGATTTGAATTTGTTTATTTATATTCATTTTCTGTTTGTAAAAGTTGGCTTGGCTTAGCTCTAGATCTTATCGGAATTATTTTGGTGATTTTTTAATTTATTTAATTGCTATGCCGTATATTTTTCTTCTGTTTTTCTTATTATTTTTGGTCGGAAAAGAAAAATGGAGAAGTTAAGCATTTATTAATTTAATTTAGGTAATTATGTGTGGCTAATACTTTATTTTATTTATTATTATTATTATTATTATTATTATTATTATTATTATTATTATTATTATTATTATTATTATTATTAAATATGGAATCTTGATAAGCTAGTATGGAGTTTGGCTAATAATAACTGATATCAGTTTTATTATTGTTATTGAGTAAATATGTAAAGCACAAGCCCCAGAAGTTTGATTGAATGGCTTTCTAGCCGCGGGAAAAAATAATTGGTTTAGGCTTTGTCCTCCCTCTTACCTTTTGAGAAAAAAAGAAATGTTAAGTACAAAGTATCTCTACAAGCTGAGGTGTCATCGCTATATTACTTCACATAATCTCTTTCAAGTAATTTTATTTATTTTTATTTTCATCCCTCATTACAACAATTTGTAGAAGAAGAGTTTGTATGGGTAGTATCATTGAGATATTTAAAGCAAACCACTGGAATAAGTTTGTGCTTCAATTTTATTACAATATGTGTGTGCACTGCATTTTCTTTAATGAAAGTAACTATTTTAACCATTTAGGAAGTCTTTAGTTTTCAATCTCGATAAACTTGTCACATTTGGTTATATTGATTGAAACCTGCATCAATGAATATATTCATAAATGTCAAACTACGGTTTAAAATTTAAGGATATGTTTGGGATTGAGGTGCTGTGACTTTTACCGTAGAATGGAATTACTAGTAATCGAGTATAACCAGATGAATGGGTGTTAAATATTATCTATCAAATAAAACTCTGTGATTAGCTAACATTTTGCTGTGCTTTCAAAGTTAAGTGGACTCACAACAACCGCACATACCTTAAATGTTGGAAGCTGCAATTTCTGTTTCTGACGTAAAAATTATCTTTCCTATTAGGAAGATAGGTGTTTGAAGGGTATGGAAGGCACAACCACAAAGTATCAGAACGGGAGCAAATACTAGTGTCTGCAATACTGCAGGTTGTATAGATGGCATCTGCCAGCTTAGGAAATGGGGGAGTGGGCAGTTCCAGGTCGGTTAATGGATTCAAGAGTTCTTCAAGTTCGGTTGACTGGTTGGGAAGAGAAATGCTTGAAATGAGATTGCGGGACCAGGTGGACAATGATGAAGACAGAGTAAGCTGTTTATCTTTCTTTATTTTTTAAGGGTGTTTATATTTCTTGCATTTACCTTTTTCTTTTTTCACATATATGATTGGATTGTCTTTCTTCAATTCTATGTTGCAATAGAAAACAGTGTTGCATTGTGTTAATAGTGTGATATTTGAGGGCATTTTGCCTGGTTGAAATTTACATGATAACATCTACAAGCTTGAACAGACTTTAAACATAATCCGATACATTTCCAGTTGTTTAATTGTGTCTTGTACGTTGTCATCTGTTGCAGCATAGTGAACCAGATATCATTGATGATGTGGGTGTTGAAACAGGACGCATCATAAGAACGACTATTGGTGGTCGAAATGGCAATTCTAAGCAAGTAGGAAGAGAATCTATTTGTAGAATAAACAAATTAAAATGCTTATATTATCATAATTGGCAATTTATTTATGTACATGTTTTGCAATAGATTTTTTCTTTGGTTGGCAGAAAGTTAGTTATATAGCTGAGCATGTCGTCGGAACTGGATCTTTTGGTGTTGTCTTTCAAGTAAGTATTGTTGTTTCATTGCTTCCAATTTCAACTTTATATTTTATCCTTCTCCCCCATAGAAACATCATTATTGAATTAATTTTATCTGCTTAATGCAGGCAAAATGTAGAGAAACTGGCGAGATTGTTGCTATCAAGAAGGTTCTCCAAGACAAGCGTTATAAGAATAGGGAGTTACAGATTATGCAGATGTTGGACCATCCAAATATTGTTGCCCTTAAGCATTGTTTCTTTTCAACAACAGACAAGGAAGAGCTGTACTTGAATCTTGTACTTGAATATGTTCCTGAAACTGTTAATCGAATTGCAAGGAACTACAGCAGGATCAAACAGCGGATGCCCTTAATATATGTTAAACTCTATACCTATCAGGTTGGTAGAAATTTGATTGATTATATGTTTGAAGCTATTAGAAACTCTTTTGAAAAAATTAACCTTCTTACTTAGTACTTCATTGTGGTGATTGCTTTACACCGGGTAATTAAACATAATCGGAAATCATCGTTAATCTAAACAGTAATTTTTTTCACTTTACAACATAATTTTTTTCTCTTTAGAACTGTTATTTTCATAACCAGGTTTGCGAATGGGCCCCCCGGCCTGGATTACTAAGAAAGCAATTTGCCACTGAAGTAGAACTACTACTAGTGTTATTTTTTGTTCATTTTGCCTTTGGGTGGCTGATGGGAGTGGTTGGAGATTCATGAGGGCTTAAAAAAGATTAGATCCAATATGATCTTTTTTATAAATAAAAAAGTCAGTTAACTTGACTTCAAGTTGAAACAAGATGGATGATTTTCCCTTATATGTCCCAATATTGCCAGTCAAAACTATAAGATTGTGTTTAGCTGTTTTTTTTTGAAAGGAGTGTTTAACTGTTTATTCCTGCTGAACTATTGCATTTTTTGTTGTGTTGAGTACTTATTGATTTCTCACCATTTCTTGAACTTATAATTGATAATTTCATTTTTCTTTTCCTCCTTTGGAGCAGATCTGTAGGGCACTTGCTTATATACATAATAGTATTGGTATTTGTCACCGCGACATCAAGCCTCAGAACTTACTGGTAAGATTTTCTTAAAACACATGAAAACTTTGTTACTTGAGACTCCACGTGCTTATGATTGTATTGTATGTAAGCATGGTACTTGTTATTCTGAGTGGTTAGGTAATCAACTAAAACAAGTCTCTAACGGTTGGATTGTAACGTTTTTATGTGCCTTGTGTAAAGTGCATCAGTTTGCTGTAATGCGTGGCACATTTTGAAAAAAAAACATTTACTGTTATTTTTCTATTTTCTTTTAAATGATCGATTTCATCTATTTTTCTTTTTTTTTTTTTTTAAAAAAAAAAAAATGTAGAAATGAGCAGTGGGGATAATGCACTTGTGCATTGTAACTGTGATAAACTTCAATGTGATTGTTATATTGTACTTTCTATCAGACTTAGTTTCTAAACATTCATGTCCAGGTTAATCCACATACACATCAGCTGAAGCTTTGTGATTTTGGGAGTGCAAAAGTACTGGTAAGCCATATACTATACTAATTCTTGTTTGTTGGAACATGTTTCATTGCTGTTCTTCAGCCTGGTTCCTTTTCTACTTTATCATCAGGTAAAAGGAGAACCCAATGTTTCGTACATCTGCTCAAGATATTATCGTGCTCCAGAACTCATATTTGGTGCCACTGAGTATACAACTGCTATAGATATATGGTCTACAGGTTGTGTGATGGCTGAGTTACTTCTTGGACAGGTAGTGTGACACCCTGCTTTGCATGGTCATATATTTTTCACCATTCCTTATATATTTTCTGCCATAAATTGTAAATACTCTTTTCACTGTTACAGCCTTTATTCCCTGGTGAAAGTGGAGTCGACCAACTAGTTGAGATTATCAAGGTAATGTTATCTGTGAACTCACACTTGATCATATTCTCTATTCCAAGGAGTTAATTTTAGTCGCATTGGAAGTAGAAAAGCAGTTTGTGAAAGCTTTTGAATTCAATCAAAAAGCATCAGCTTGCCATAAGGTCTAAATTTTGTAAATATTAGCTGATGGCTTTCATTGCTGTTATTCTGGAAACATAAACCAAAAAAAGGAGGGAATAAAAACGTTTCTTGACTTTGGAAACATAAAGTTCAAACTTTACTACCTTGAAAGCATTTTAAGCCACCTATTCCCTCTGATCAAATCTTCAATGTACACATTTCAACATCCCGATGAAGGATTATTTCATGATTTTTAAATTTCAGGTTTTGGGAACACCAACCAGGGAAGAGATAAAGTGCATGAATCCAAACTATACAGAATTTAAGTTCCCGCAGATAAAACCTCATCCATGGCACAAGGTATGGTTTTTCTTTTCTTTGCAGTTGTATGCATTTAATTACTTCTGAAGTCAATTTTAACAGTTCCTAGTATAGAATGAGCATTGTTTTTGTTAGAAGCCTTAATTGAATAATGCTAGAATGTATGCATGAGATTTCTTATGATGTTATGTCTTCCAGGTCTTCCAAAAGCGTTTACCCCCAGAGGCTGTAGACCTTGTCTGTAGGTTTTTCCAGTACTCTCCCAATTTGCGATGCACTGCTGTAAGTTCATCTTTCATATTTTTTGCACACTCACTTGTTATGTGCCTCAGCTGTAGTAATCCTTTTTAACTGTATCACTGCAGCTGGAAGCTTGTGTTCACCCTTTCTTTGACGAATTAAGAGACCCAAACACTCGCCTTCCTAATGGTCGCCCTCTGCCACCTTTGTTTAACTTTAAACCTCAAGGCAAGCATAACTCAGTTTATGACATTATTTCCTATTTGTTGATATTGCTATGAATAATTGAATTCCATTTATTTTATGTTGGGGACAAATCACAACTTGGTTGTGTGGCTGCACTTCAAGGAAAATCATTGAGAACTAAGCTTTATAACAGTACTAACATAACCTCGGAATGAAATGGGAAAAAATGGTTTAGTTATAAGAAATATTAAACTGTAAACAATTTAGCAAACACTTGTTTACTTTTCTGCCATTACATTTCTTTCCTGGCTTCCTTGGTCCACTTCATTTAGTTTCTGCATCGGCTTGAATTGATCATCACTGATTACAAGTGTTTTAGCAATTGTTCTGACCAAACTAAACATTGTGCTAATGTAACCGAAAATATTTTACAGTTTTCCGGAAGTGTACACAGAAAGTTTCTTCAAGATCATAATCTTAGAAAGAGTTAGATTTTAGTTGCATAATATAGAAATAATTGTATGCTTGAGGGGACTATTGTATATATACTCGACACCAGTGTCTGTTTATGTTGAAGAACATTGTTGAAATGAACACTGGCACATCATCCGAACTTCTGTTTTACTCAATAAGATGAATATGCAGACCAAAATTAACATGATTGATGATTGGGATTTCCTTGGAACAGTTCTCTAGTTCAGAAGTTACTCTTGAACCAAACCCTTAACAGCTTCTCCAATGCCAAATTTTTAGCACGATTTGTCGCATGTACATTTTACTTAATTCTGTCAGGAGAACTTTGATCTATATTTTTTTTTCCTAATGTTTGCTCCTACACTATATGGCAGAGCTTTCCGGCATACCACCCGAAACCATCAATCGACTCATTCCGGAGCACACTCGTAACCGGAACTTATTCATGGCACTGCACTCTTAGCTTCACTTCTGCTGCCATCCATTTTGATCTTTGCATCGATCCTGGTAAAAAAAAACTTTTTTTGCTTTAATGTCATCTCTTTGTTGAATTAGGATTCAGTACTGAACTGAGTTTGTATTGAGGATTGGATCAACTATTAGGAGATAAGTGGGACCCACTTTAGATAAATCCTGACACATGATTCAGTGCTTAACGCAAGCTCAGTAGTGAAACTGATCACTCTTAGTTCTGGTGAGAGAGACAATTTGGGAGACCTGACTGATGCTTTGAGTTTGAGTATTTTGTGTTTATGATTTGAATACAGCTTTAATTAACTTATTTTGTAATTGTTGTATCCCTCCCTCTGTAATCTTCTCATACAAGTAATCACACTTGATTGATCATATGTGTAAACTGAAAATAAATTATTCATTTTTATGTAACGGTGAGGATATAATTAAAATAAAATAGGGTTACCCTAAATAGTCTAAAATTGGGTCTAATTCAATTCAAGCTCAAAAGATACTTTCCTTATATGTCAATTGACATAAATATACCTAACAAAATAGAATAAAAATAAGTTTGGCACTAAAAATTAAAAATAAAATAAAAAATAAAAACGTCAAGTTTATTAAGCAAAAAATGTGTTTTTTTTCTTCTAATTTTAAATATAAAAAATTAAATCTATTAAAATATAAAGTATTTTAAGGAAACAAATACATATTATTGATGCACAAATTATAAGATTTAAAATAAGTGTTGTGACTGATATGTGTTGATAAAAAATCGTAAAAAATAATCATTACATTTATAAGTTATTGATTAGTTGTTTTTAAACATGCAGATTCAAATCACAATTTATAAAATAATACATATAATTAATATTCATACCTACAACTTTCATTAAGAAACATCTCTTAAATTAAGAATTTTACAAATCAAAAATAACTCCAAAGTTGTTATATCGGGCATAATACAAACCTGAAGAACGTGATTGTCCTTAAAAAAATGCGATTGTTGATCATCTTTATCAAAAATGTGATTGTTCTTATAAAAATATGTGCATGTCCTTATAAAAATGAGACATGCACTGAATGTGCAATTGCACGAACGCGCATGCGTGCGTTTGGCATGTGCAATGAATCCGATTTTTTCTACCGTTAGGTTTTTTCGGATTCCGATTCATCCTCATTTTTTTTCTATACACTCGTAATAGAATATAGTATCCTATTAAAATATTTAAAAATACATTCATGCTTGATATTCACGGGTTAGATCCATTTCCGCTGTGTAGGGCATCGATCCGATCCTGCGGTCCCACATCCGCCCCAACAGAACCTTACAAAAAAATATTAATGTTTTTGTAAAAATGTGAATGTTCTTATAAAAATTGTGACTGTTTTTATAAAAATTATCCAACCATTGTAATAAAATTTAAATTATTGTGAACAATGAAATTTTCAATGTTCATGCATGAACATTATTTTTTTAACAAAAAATATTAGTTTTAAAAAATTAATATTGTAATAGAGATGGGTAAAATATAATTATGATTATGAATAAAATGAACTTAGGATTAATGATTGGACTAAGTAGAAAGAATCTAAAAGTATTATGAATAATTAAATGTCTGTCCTAAATTAGAATAGCTCAGACTGGATATGACTTTTTTATAATTGTCTAATTAAAATACAAGCACGACATCATTAATTTCCTAAATTAATTAGTTAATTAATAATGATCAATCATATTATCTAGCGACTTAATGAAAATATTGATAGACAAATTTTGGGTCGGTAGAAAGAGCGTGTAAAGTTCAAACCTCTAGGTAGGGGTGTTCATAGGGTCGGGTCAACCCGTGACCCGACCCGACGTGACCCAACCCAACCCGCGCGGGTTTATAAAAAAATTTGAAAATTTTTAACCCGACCCGACCCTATACAGATTTTATTATTTTTCTAAAATATTTATTATTCTTCTAAAATATTTATTATTATTTTTAAAATTTTTACTATTATTTCATTTGTTTATTACTTCTTTTGTATTAAAAATTTATATATATGATAATTTTTTGGACATAAAACCATTCCACTTTTGCCAAGACAAGGTTTGCATACTTCGACTTCTGCACCTGAAATCTGATTCAAGACTAGAAAATGTTAAAAAGTTCACATTAACTCCAAGATCAATTCAACTACGGAGACAAGAACATCGTAATGTTTTCTGTGTGTATAAACACCTAAATTTGAACATCGTAATGTTTTCTATGTGTATAAACACCTAAAATTGTTGATCAATATTTAAACGTTACGGGCAGATCAATTGAATCTTGATGGCGACCATCTTCTCCAAAAACAGATTCAAGAACATATTCACCAACTACAATATTTAAAGTTGTTTTGGCTACCAAAAAGAATGCATTTCCACTGCACGAACAAATGAGATTGAAAATCAGAATAATGTTGAAGTATTGAATTTAGAAATTAAATAACTAATATTTATATTTCAAAATAATTAATTCATTAAAAAAAATTATTTTTTTTAAAATGACCCGACGACCCGACCCGACTCGAACCCGATCGGGTTCCACTACCGCGTGACCCGACCCGCGACCCGAATTTCCCTTGACCCGACCCAATCGGGTCTAGCAAAATTTCAAAAAACCTGACCCGACCCGTGAACACCCCTACCTCTAGGAACGAAGTTCCAAAAGGGGTAATTGATTTTATTGAGAAATACCTCCAAGGGACGCAAGTACACAATCCTAATTATTTCTCAATGGAAATAAATTTACATTTACTCATAAGAGTCTTTGATTTCTTCCATTTTCTTCTCTTTAAACATGACTTTGATCTTATATAGTGGAGAAGATAACTTTCTGATAATTGCTTGAGCGGTTGTACCCCACGTTCTGCAACTCCTTATTTCTTTGTCTGCCATCTGCGATAACTGCTACAGTCGTGCCTTCAAATCGTGGTAACTACTGCGATATGCTTCAAGATCATGGTAACTGCCGAGTTATGTTTCAAGAGTGTGGTATGCCATTCATGGTAACTATTAAGAACGTGCCTCACAATCTCTAAATCACGTTTGTGCAACAGCTCCTTAGTTCGGTTGTTACCTGGCTGATTGGGACAATTCGATTTCTAGGCCGATTGGGCGATTTGGTTGCTAGGCTGATTGGGCAGTTCCCGTATTTTCTATTATTCAGGACGAGTACCATATGAGCGATGATACTTTTGAGATCCCATTTTGATGTCATTTAAAATTTATACTTTTGGTTGTCAATAATTACCCCCAATTACTGCCCAAATGATTTGACCAATAAAATGGAAGTTGTATTTCTTTTCCATTCATTAAATGCAGCACTTAAGATGACTTTAGAATGTCTCTTCATTAAATGCAACTTTATTTAATGCAGCCTTTGAGATGATCCCTCATTAAATGCAAAGCTTATCATTTCCTTATTAAATGGGCATAGTTTTTTTGTTCACATTTGTCTTTCTGATGCACGTCTCTCCATTTGACGCTAATCAAATTGAAGTACATGCCCAATATTTTCACGTTTCCTGCCTTTTCGTCCAATTCCAATCAAGACGTGCCACATATCTAGGGTAAATTAGGCAACCATTTTGACCCCATAAAAAGGAGGCCTCTTTTTTTTACCGTTTCGCTTGTACCATTGCAACTCTCCCAAGCAACTTTCTCAAGACTATAAAACATTTTGCCTTCTCAACTCTTTGATGGAATCCTCGCCCTCTGTTTCCAAATCCCATGAATATTCTACATTTATAGGGTATCAAAAAGCACTTAAAAATCCTTCGGTCGATGCTGCTCATCTGACTCTGCAGGACACATCAAGGAATGTTTGTTTTCTTGGCCCTGCATTCAACAATGAAGACGTCATAGCTACTGGTCCCTTAGCTTAATTTTTCCTCTTTCAGGTGATCTTTCTCTTTCTGAATCCTTGTCTATTGTCATACTCTTGTATATCCAGGATAATGCCGGCAGAAGACAATGATACCATCTACTTTAGCCTCTGATCTGAACGTGTGGCGTATCATGCGCTAAGCTAAATCTGTGTTGTCGTAACTAACAATGTATGAACATATAATGATCTTCTAACATACATGCTTATCATATACACATGAACTACTCAATGTGATTTTACAAGTACATCTATACTCCATGCATCATACATATGACACTATTTGGCCTCACGGCCCACCATGCTGACGATACATTTATGTGGACCCTGATAATGCATCTCTAAGACTACAGTTGGTATCCATCTCCTCCGAGCTGAGATCTGAAACCTGGAATCTATGCCAACCATGGAAATCTGCTATCCTTAAAACCAAAACTGAAACTGTGGGGGGAGTCATTGGAATGACCTAGTGAGTGAACGCTAGAAGATAAAACACATAAAGATACTATGATCAGGTAATATAGTTGAATTGTACTGAGGTTTCCTTTATTTGAAAAACATAATAATCTGAATTCAAAACTTGTATATAAATACATGCTGGTAAACACATCATAGAAAATCTCATAAGTATTGTAACTTGGGGGCATGGAATTTATAACGGGACCTAGCACTGCGTAAGCAGGAGAAATTGAGCTATAAATGTAATAGTCTAAGAGGGTTTACCTACAACTATTAGACTTATTGAACTGTATCTGTAATGTCCTAAAAGGGTTATCTTAACCATTAGACATGTTGAACTGAGCATACCAGAGTCTCTATGCTGAGGAGACGGTACTAGACTGGTATTTGAAAATATTTTATTTCTTGCTGAACTGAGTTTTAAGATAAGTCTAAAATAGATATCTTAAACTTGCTGATTCTAATCACATAATATAGTGAATTTGTTGGATTTTTCTAAACATCCCAAGATCATTAAACAACCATGAAACGAGTGCGAATACAATCGAGGAAGTTGCGGAATACTTACATCAATCGGTTGACCGACGCGGCAAGCAATAAAAATTATATTCTGCCATCTGGTGCATTCGGCAGTGGCAGTGAGTTGCTCCTCCATTTTCGGCCATGAATCATCTTCGACAAGCTCCAAGCTTTTTGATTTGATTTCATGCTCATGGGTGGACTTCCCTATCACATTCGCATGACTTCGTAGTGTGCTAGCACTCTTGATTTTGCAACAAAATCATGACTCTAAGCTTCCCTATGGCTCTCGGCAGTGAGCCAAAACAGTGAACAAAACAGCCCCAAGGGCGTGTGAAGAGAGAAGAGAAGAAGTGAGAGAGAGATGAGTTTGGTTGATGGCTAAAGTGTATCTAATACACTAATGTGAATTTCAAATTCATTGTAAATGAATTTGGCTTTCAAAAAGTCAAGCAATTAAAGCCAATCAACCTCCATCAACTCACATCACTCCTGAATAGTGACTTGCGTCAATCACTCAAAGTGAAAGACATCTATCACTTGATTGACGAATGAAGTGACGCTAGATACGACTAGCGATTTGACGCTTGATTTGACTTGCGTGCCGCACTCGAATTTGAAATACGAATGCGCTCGCAAACAATCTCGGACTCGGGTTCGCTAATTCCAAATTAACGAATTTTCCGTTGCGACGTAATTAAATCTAATTTAATTAAATAATCATGCCTAGCATAATTACTATTCATGTCACTAACAAATTAATTCTAAATTAATTCGTTCGCCCGAATTGAAATATAATTTTAATTCTGCGTCGAAATCCAATTTCGTTTAATATATCGAATATATTAATTTATCGATTAATTCCAAATTAATCGTTATCTCTCTTTTAAATGATATTTTATCCAAGATAAAATATCTCTGTAATTTAATCCCAGATTAATTTTCTCTTTCTTTTAATTAATCCCAGATTAATTTAGAGTGCGAGTCATACGTCATCGGTGAATCATCGGGAAGCGACCCATGAGATCCCCAGATATGTTGGCAGTAAATTCGGTCGTCGAACTATCCGAACACGTAAGTACCTAGTACTATGTTTATACCGATTTACAAGACAATGTTGGCTTCTAGCAAAGCGCCATGCCTACCCAATTCTCCAGAAATATCCTTACAAGAATATAAGATCTATATCATGCGTAGTATACGTAGTATCGTGTATGTCGATCCAGTATTGGATGATCACGTGCTAGGCCTGAGGCTGGAATTGTGTCTGCCCCGTACGAAGCACATGTCGGATGTCTGGTAACTAGTCTCTATAATCGGATAAACATGACCTTGTGATTTTATCCCGATGACTGCAGTACTTAAGAGTACTAGTACCGTATCCTACGTGACCATCATCTCCATATGACTGGAGTGACACTTCCGTCTTGACATCACACCTAACACACTACGATTCTCGTTATACCCAGAAGAGGCGTACACAGAAACCGGTTAAAGCCTTGGACGACCAAAACCAAAGTATATTGATTGTCGCAAGTATTAGCGGTGCAAGTATCAGGTTAAGACCAAATACACCTACCCTGATTTCGGACTTCCATAGACACATAGTCATACTACCAATGGAATTCCAAGGGGGTCTATCCAGAGCGAAGCTGTTTCTCGTACCATCGGTAAAACACAACCTCCTATTACACTTGCATGAGTATCCTATACCCAAATATATGAGAACTATGATGTTGTGCCCTCACAACGCACACAAGTGTAATACTAGTCTTTTACGTATTTATCGATGTCCAATCTCGATAATACTCTGACTAGGGATATTTAATGATTTATCCTTCGTGGACTGATACTGTCTCATATCATTCTCAATCCAGGAACAAATAATAGGTACCTCATATCATTTATACATCTTGGTGATCTAATCACAAATGATAAGAGTGCAATCTCCTTTGTCACATAGTTAATTTGTACAACAACACCATGATCTGTACAAATGTGACGCTATGAGTCATAATTGTCCAACAATCTCCCACTTGGCATATAGCCAGTCACTCGAGTGTCTTACACCCGAACTATATATGGTTGGCTCAAACTGCTGAGAAATGCTTTCGTCAGCGGATTTGTATGATTATCATCTGATGCGATTTATTCGATCATCACATCGCCACGATGTATGATCCGAACGAATCAGATGAATAGTCGAAGTATTTATCTGGATCGTTGATGAGACCATTAATTCTTTAGCTTGTGCTGACGCCTAGCTCAGCTGCTAACAGAATTATATCTAATCTAATTAGATTTGTTATCGACCCAAATGGCTTTCATTGCTGCCTCAGCTGCAGCAATAACTCGCATTTGTTGTTTATTCGGTAACAGTATCTTGCTTGGAAGATTTCCAGCTCACTATTCCGTTATTCAAACTGTATAGTACCGTTTGCGACTTATAGTCGCTTTATCGGTTTAGGAAACTTGCTACAGTGATCCCAGTCACTTCAAGTTCTCCTTCTCCATAGTTAAAGACAACATCCTTAGTTCTCTAAAATACTAACGGATGTTCTTAACATCAATCCAGTGACTGTCACTTGGATTGGCCTGATTGTGACTTCATATGCTCAAAGCGTATGAGACACCAGGTCACGTACATTTTTCAATGTACGATTTTTTAGAGAATGTTAACAACTTAATCTATCCCAGTAGATCTTTATTCCTGGAATAAATGTTGTTTCTCCCAAGAATTCCACGGAGAATTTTCTCGAAAGCCAAGCTTTCACCGATTATTATTATAGGAATGTCATTTCCAAGAAATGAGGTATTATCATTATTTTATAGGACATTTACTGTCAGTGCGCTCCCACTAACCTCCTTATATACACAAGAATCATTTCGTTTTGAATTAAATCATAAAACATTATGATTACATCAATACGATAATTCCAAGAACTCAATGCTTGCTTCAATCCAAACATGGATCGAATAACCTGCAAACCTTGTTTGCTAGTTTAGGTACGATAAAACCGTCAGGATGTTGTAAACATCCTCCAAAAGGTTTCCTTTTCAGGAAAGCGATTTTCCCGTTAAGCTGACATATTTCATAAATGAAACATGCAACATTAGCAAGCATTATCCAAATGGATTTACCATGGAAACAGGTAAAAGGTTGAATCGTAATCAACACAATGTTGATAACGATACCTTTCTGCTAAAAGCCTAGCTTTATACGTTGGTATGTTGCCATCCATGTATGTCTTCCTTGAAGACTTATAGTACCAATAGGCACAATGCCTTGCGGTACATCAACTAGTATCCAAACTTGTTGATATACATGGAATCCATTTCAGATGTTCATGGCACTTTGCCATAATAGGGAGTCGATACCTTGTATCACTTCCTCATACGTAGTCAGTTGGTATACCTCAAAAGATTAACATCTTTATGAGGTGAGATCAGAAACTCATACCGCAGGTTATTTTCTGACTCTCTCCGACATACGCGGTTCTTGTATATTCAAAGATTATGGTATAGTTTCATCATTGATGAACTATTTATGTTCCATTTCGATTCGGTGTCTTGAATAGTATTACTTTGATTTTCATCGAGTTTTACTATCCTCCCACTTACCACTGCATATCGGTATTCCTCTTAGGAAAACCGCATGGTGAGCAACAATCTAATTGTTCTCTGGTGAGTTGTATAAGTATTATACTTTGGTATCCCTAGGATAACCTATAATTGGCACTTATCCAATTTTTGCTTTAGTTTGGTATCATCCAAACATATGCCTAGCATTCCCAAATGTTCAGGAATGAGAAACCTAGTTTCTTTTCCTGTTCATATCTAATATGAAATCTGTCAAACAGATTTTTATGGAACCTTATTCAAAATAAGTTCTGCACTGTTTATGCTTATCCTTTGAAGGAAATGGTAGCTCAGAGCGACTCATGATTAACCTTATCATGTCTTACAAAATTCGGTTACTCTGTTCGGACACACCGTCAAATTGACGTATTCCGTGAGGAGTCCTCATTGAAAAAATACTATACTCTTTCAAGTATACTTGAAACTTATTGCTTAAGTATTTTCCATTACGGTCTTACCGTGACGGTTTAATACTTTAGTCGATCTGTTTGTCTATTTCGTGTCGAAAACTTTAAAAGTTTCCGATTTGTGTTTCAATAGAAACACATAACCATAACGCGATGCCACATCCGTAAAGGTCACGAAATATTCATATCCACCTCTAGCCTAGCTAGACATGGGCCCACTTGCTTCACTATGAACTAAGGCTAACAGATCAGTGACATTTGCACTTTTACCAAGTAAATAGTGTTTTAGGCACTTTGCCTAATAAACTATATTCGTAGAAATTATTTGAATGGAATCAAATCAGTCCTAGTACCCACTCTTCGAAAGTGTGGATATACGAGTCTTGTTTGATTGTGTCACAGACAACAATGCCACAATTAGTTTCTTCTGATCAAATCAGTTTGAGCTATTTGTTTGTCATGTAATACATTTGAGATCTATTTATATTCAAAATATAAATTCTGTTATTCACATCTAATGTGTTTATCTCAATATCATCTTTATATAATAAAACAATTTAGTGTTCTAGAATATAAAGGTAAATCTGCAATGGATTATACTCGATATAGAAATAATGTTTCTAGTCAAACTAGTTACATTATAACAGTTTTCTAATTTAAGTACACACCCGAAGGTAGTTCCTAAACTTAGGCACCTGCGGTTAAAACAGCGACTTTCGTCCCGTTTTCAATTCGCAAATAAATCTCTATTGAAGTCAGTATCCTGTTCAAAACAGATTCTGAACATCAATATATTTATGTACCACACTAAGTATTTAAAATCCAATTTTAATAATAGTAGTGAACATAATGTTGACAAACATATTTGAAGTCAGAGCCTTGCTCATCTTCAATTCCTTCATGTCTGCTTTGTCCAAACGGCAGTCACGCTTCCGCGATCCCGTTTGCCACAATTTAGGCAGACATTTTGAGATATGTCATTTATCTTCCCAGAAGATTATAATGATTTTGCCTTTGCCCTTTTTCACATTCCAGTAGCCTTTGGCCATGCCTCGGGTTTATAAAATATTGAAGTAAGGTGCGTCTTGCGCTACTTGCCTAATTACAAACTTTGACTTTATCTCCTTGAGAATAGTCATTAACTCTCCAAGAGTTAAGTATTGCAATTTAGTACTTCTAAGATTCTAAGGATAGATTCTTTGAAGATCCTTCAATTTCATTATCATACTTTAAGGATCTAATCCTTAGTTCTGATTCAGAAATTAAGGAGTCTACTGCGACAAGCTTAATGGATTAATCCCTAAAGTTATCATTACATAAATCTTCCAAAGATTATGTTCTACTATTTACTTAACTCCGGGCTTAGGCCTAATTTGTTATTTTATCAAATAAAGTAACTTATTAGTTTCTAGGACCATCCTGAAATTTATTCCCAATTTGAAAATTAAACCATTTAAATACATTTTCCCTAGGATTATGTTTTAAATGTCAATCTTTCAATTACATCTTGATTCTAATAGTCCAACTATTTAATCAACGATTTAGGTACTATTTATTATAATGATTACAATAGTCCAACTATTTAATCAACTATAATTTAATAGATTAAAATTAATTATATTGATTACTATAATCCAATTATAAAATCAACTATAAATGAATAGTTTGAATACAGTCCAACTGTTAATTAAAACAACGTTTAAATATTAGTCCAAATAACATTTAATTTATTTGATGAATGATATTTGTTTTGAGCGCGTATGGCAAGTAATTAAACGAATATTGCAAATTCAATTCTTACCTCTCACTATTTTTCGGCGAGCCTCTAACCCTCTGTCGAGTACTCGGGAAACCGTGTTTCCTAGCGGGCTAGGATCCCGTTAAATATCACAAAATCTTGACTTTGGCCAACAAATTGTATGATAATTAACTAGGTAGATCTCTAAGATCAATTGGATTCCATCCAATTCCTAGATCCAGTAGGGGGACTTCTAAGTCCGAAACATATATCTTATATATGTCAATACATCCAATGTATTACCTAACCTTTTTCCTCTGAATCAACTAAGCCTTGGCTTTGGCACAACAAACTTAGTGATCCCAGTTAAGCGCGACCCATTGACCATGGAAAGCTTCGTAATCAATGTCGATGGACAAGAAGTGGTCTTGACTTTGGCCAACAAACCACAACTTGGACAAGACACCAATATGGAACAAAGCTCTCGTGATTCAAACACATTCTCGACGGACAAAGGCCTTGACTTTGGCCAACAAGCCAA